>VNJR01007653.1:0-146763 GCA_008042585.1 Drosophila punjabiensis
TATTGGGACAAAAAGGCATCTCACTTGCATTAGAGATGCTCATCTAGCTATATTGCATTATTGGGACAAAAAGGCATCTCACTTGCATTAGAGATGCTCATCTAGCTATATTGCATTATTGGGACAAAAAGGCATCTCACTTGCATCAGAGATGCTCATCTAGCTATATTGCATTATTGGGGGGTAAAGCCATCTCACTAACATTAGAGATGCTCATCTAGCTATATTGCATTATTGGGACAAAAAGGCATCTCACTTGCATTAGAGATGCTCATCTAGCTATACTGCACTATTGGGACAAAAAGGCGTCTCACTTGCATCAGAGATGCTCATCTAGCTATATTGCAATATTGGTACAAAAAATGCATCTCACTTGCATTAGAGATGCTCATCTAGCTATATTGCATTATTGGGACAAAAAGGAATCCCACTTGCATTAGAGATGCTCATCTAGCTATATTGCATTATTGGGACAAAAAGGCATCTTACTTGCATTAGAGATGCTCATCTAGCTATATTGCATTATTGGGACAAAAAGGCATCTCACTTGCATCAGAGATGCTCATCTAGCTATATTGCAATATTGGTACAAAAAATGCATCTCACTTGCATTAGAGATGCTCATCTAGCTATATTGGACTATTGGGACAAAAATGCATCTCCTTTGCAATATTGGAAATTTTGGATTTCAAATTTGGCAGTTAAATTTATGTATAATTAATTTTATCTCTTGCTGTTGCACAATTTGTTGTTGCTGTTAAAGAGTTCTTGTAGTTGTTGCAGGCAATCCTATGTTATTAATTTTTTCCAATACATACCTTGGTGGTTTCCTTTCCTGTTTGACCATAACATGCTCCCAAGAAGACCTCCCAATAAGACCTCAAGTACGGGTTACTTTAAAATTATACTCGTTCTTTATTGAATAATCGCTTTATTGGTTTAATTATAATTTTAATTATTATTTCGACATTCGAGTGTGTACCTAAAATCCAGATTAATGCTAAGATCCAAACGTTAATTCCGACTCCAGAGGGCGGTCCGTCGTCGGTTCGGGGAATTACTGGGGGGACTTGGCGTACTACTTTGTACCCTCAACCACGTGTGTGTAGTGTGTGTTGTGTGTGGGGTGTGTGTGGGTCGAAGACTGAACTAACGATTAGACGGATACAGATACAGATACAGATACACTTATACACATCCATATATATATAGTATATATATATATATATAGAAAGGTTCTTTCGCTACGCAGCCCGATGCTATGCGGTCTGGATGACTTAGTCTCTAGTTTCTAGTATTATCCGATCCAAGAGTGACCCCAGGCTGAGATGCTCCCACGCTGGCTTCATGTGCTTCGGGTGCTTCGGGGTTCGCAGGCCGGGCAGGTTTCCTAAGCTACTTGGAGGCACAGCGCACCGGAGGAGTATCTATCCTCCGGCTTGCTCCTCCTGGCGAGACACAAAAAAAAAAAACACATACCTCTCTCTCACACTCTCAGGCTTTACTGGCTCTTAATCCACTGGCTTAATGATTAAACGCTTACATACGATGGAGTACTTGGTGTGTGTGGGTGTGTTTGGGTGTGTGTGTGTTTGTGTGTGTGTGTGTGTGTGTGTCTGGGCCGGACTGGTGAGGGGGCATGGACTTGGGCTTTGGGATATGATATACGATGATATGATGACGCTGCTACTGCCTCGGCTCTGGGCTCGCGGGGTGAGGACAAAAAAATGGGTCGCGTCCAGCCGCCGCCTTAGACGAAGATAAACTGGGCGTGGTTGCACTTCTTCGGCGGTCCCACGGTCAGCCGGAGCCACTTGCCGCGGCAGGAGGGCGCCGCCAGAGCGCTCCAGCGCGTCGTGCGCCCGGCCAGGCCCTCGCCGCGGCAGTGATAGCTGGGCGCCAGCGTGGGCGGAGGCGTCACTGGGACGCCGCCGCCACTCCGCTTGCCACCAGCAGCTGACGGTCGGCGGTGCGACTGGAACTGGGAGGCAGGGAGCTGCTGCTGCTGCTGTTGCTGCTGTTGCTGTTGCTGCTGCTGACGCTGGTGGTTGCGATACTCGTAGCTCTCGTTGCTGCCCGTGTCCAGGGTGTTCTGCAGATCCTCCTCCTCCTCGTCCTCCTCGGCCTCCTCGTCATTGTTGTGGCCGGTCATGTCCTCATCGCTGGCACTGCTGTTGTCCCGCTCTTGCTGCTCCTCCTCCTGGCCCGAGCTGGTGCTGCTGGTGGTCACCGGACTCTGCGGTATCCTGGCAGTGGTGGAGCTAACGGCGGCCGTGTCCTGGATCAATGCCTCGAGGTCACAGCGCACGGTGATGCGATCGCCTGGGGGAAGGGAGGATAGAAATAGGGTTAATCTCTTTTATTCCAGGAACACTGAGGTGCTTTGGGATGTGGTTCTTACCCTCCATCATCAGATTGTAGGGCGGCAGCTTGTGGCAGGCCTTGGAGGCCTTGAGCACCTCGAACTCCACGCAGTATCTGGAAGTACAAAGGGAATGTCCTTGAGTGTGGGCTGCACTTCCTCTTGGGCTACACTGCAATTAATTATTCCCACCCTGTTCCTAGCTATAATTTCCATATTTCTCGCCCAGAATTGATCCATTCATTCATTCCCGTTTGCCCGATTATTCATTCATCCTTTGGTCTGTCGCCTGATTATGCATGTCCTGCTGGCAACGACGCCTCATTAGAAGCAAGCCAAAGGAAGGTTAAATATTATAATTATTGTGATTCTGCCTTGTCAATGGAGAAGAGAAAAAAGAAGTGAGAGAGAGAAGGACTAAGCAGACTTCTTGATTTGTGCAATTGTGCGCAAGGATCAACGGAACGGGGCGAGGCAGGACTTCAAAGGCAGCCCGGAAATGCGAATTGTCTATTAAGCCTAACAATTTCCGATTCCGCTAGGCCAGGAAAAAGGGCAAAAAAAAGAGCAGAGCTGAGAAAAAAATAACAACAACAACAAATCGAAGGACACACAAGTGGGTGTAAGTGTGTGTCTGTGTGTGTGTGTGATTCGGGAGTGTCTGTGTGTGCGCCTGACAGCTGTCAAAGGTGTTGACAACGGAAATTGCGTCGGAAATTTCAAAAGTGGTGCCCCCCGCATGACATTTTTGATTTTGATTTCGGATTTCGGGCCTCTGAGGCTGATTCGAATTTTGATTTTGATGCGGACTCAGCCGATGCCGGAAAGCCTGGCCACTTAGGCAAAGGACAAATATCCCGAGTTACCAGTAAAAATTAGCTGCTTGCAGCGGAAATGGAACCCAGACCGCAGGGCAGGAGCAGGCAGGAGTCGGGAAAATTCCAAAGAGAAAACTCGGAGGCATAAATAAAGCGAATTATTATTAAAGGGGGCGATGCGCGGGCAGTCGAGATTCAAGGATTCAAGGATTCAGGGATTCACAGATTCGGATTCGACACGGGAGAGGGAGCTCTGCGGGGGAACAGCTGACAGCTTAATTAAGTCCCGGCGCAAAACCGAAGCAGGACCAAAGCAGGACCCTCTGCGCCGCGGCAATAAAGGTAAATTGAAAAAATTAATGTAAATAAACAGGAGCAGGCACAAACGCCGCCCCCCCCTGGCCGGGTAATAAAAATAAACAAGGCAATGCACAAAACTCGAGGACCAAAACATAATTAAAGACAAGCAATGTGCTGGCTTTTCCGCGGGGGTATTTGTCTGCCTGTTCGGTCTGTCTGTCTGTCTGTCTGGCCAGGCAGCATCCTTGCGTCCTTGGCCGGCGATCATAAAATAAAAAGCAATTGTTATGCTTGGCTTGCGGTGAGTCCTGCTCCCCCTCTCACTCCCTCTCTCTCTCTCTCGACGGTCTAAGCGGAAAAAGAATGCTCAAATTTTGTGGCAAGGCTGGAGAGAAAAAAACTTGGCTCTTGGTTCTGGGAAGTTGGAAAGCAGGGCCCAGATTTATGGCCAACTGAAACGATGATTAACGGATAAAAGGACCTCAAACCCATCTCCATTCTGCAGCAGATAGATGTCAGAATTGGTAATTTATGAACTGATTACTGATTACCGATTTGAAAGCGGAAAGCCGCACAAACGCAGAAAAAGCGCCCCATAATTTATTTAAAATAAATTGAAACGTTATAATCAATTTAAAGTCAAAACGAATACTTAATGGGCCCTTAATGGACCAGCACTGGGTTTAGCTGCAAAACCCACTATTACTGTCGCATCAACAGTTTACTCTTCCTGCTCCCCACTTTCCACTCGGTTGATTTCCATTAAAAATGTACAATTACATTAAGCAGTTTATTTTATAAGCGAACTACCTACGAGGGGCCTTTTAGTGCAGCACTAAAGTGCAAGTGGCTCTGATTCATTATTGAAAGTGGCCCAGGAGCTGCATTATTGGCCAGACTCCTTGGAATAATGTGTTTCTGAGAAGTCTGTCTCTCTCTCTGGCGAAAGGCTTGAGGCCAAGGCCAAGGATTAACAATATAAATGCATGCATATATGCGGAATGTGTGAAAGTTTAAGCCCCTCAAGGAGAGCAGCAGAAATACAACAAAATTGTGTATAAAATATTTAAGTCCTCTGTGCATTTCCAGCAAATTCCGAACCCAATTAGAAGCAGGGAGAAAAAAGGACCCCAGCTGAGCCGGGTTTATCCTGGGTAAGCAAAGGCCACTTAATAATTCATGAATTAGCCAGCTTGAGACGGCAGAAGGTTTAAAATAAATTAGAAAAATGTCAACAGCCAGGTCCTGGCATTATTATTCAAGTCAAGATTTAATACTTTAAAAACTAATTCCAAACTAACATTAACTTGGAATCAATTAAAGCTAATTGGTTATAATAAATAACATTTCAATGTGTGGCCAAAAGGCCAATTAGCCAGATTCTTACAAAACGTTCTCGCTCTCTCTCCTCCTCCCTCTCTGCAAGATTACAAAGGACCCGAGTTCCGTTCCGGTTTTGTTCCTTGAAATCGCCAGGACTCAAAGTCGACTGCCCTCGAATTAAGGTCACCGAAGGCAGAGGCAAAGGCAAAAGCAAGTCCAGTCTGGCCACTGGCCATGGATCAAGTTGCTGCTGCTGGCCACAGCATTAACATACACACCAAGGACTCGCGACTCCCTTCGTCCTTCTATAACTTTGTGGGGGTGCTGTGCCCCCGGAAAAGTCATTTTCTTGTCAAATATTTTGCCACTTCAAAGGCCGACGGCTGTCAACGCACTTAAAAAAAATACCATACTGAAAAAAACATATAAAATAATAATAATAAATAAACGTATATAAAAATACAAAGCAGTTTGTGTTATTTTCCAAAATACTAAGTAAATAATGATCAAATTTAGTTAATTTTGTAAATAGGTTTATGCGACAGGGTATAGTTGAGTTATCGTTAGTTTTTTGGAATTTTGCTTACCGTTACTTTTTAATTTCTTTATTTTGATTTCATTCTTTTCTATTCCTTTAATTGAATATTGAGATTAAACTAAATAAATTCTTTATAATTATCATTTTTTAAAACAATGATTTCGAACTGAAATAAATTAAAAGCACAGATACAACAACATCAAGTATAAAATTTTTAAAATCCTAATAGCTGTGCCTTATTTCGGTTTACTATCTAGTAATATTTGAAGTCCTTGTCAAAACGTGCTCTAACTTTAAATAACAATTTACAAGCCCGCTCAGCAAAACAACAACTATTTATTATTATCATGTCGAACTCAAATAATAATGATCAAAACTCAGCAAGACCATCGGCCAATTCAATAAATTTTGGGGGACCTTCAGAACCTCAATCTAATTCCTACCAGATGAGATCCATCAGGAGATCCGCCACAGGACGGTTTGACAGACGGAGAAGATTTAAAGTAAGTCTTCATGTCAGTCGGCGACTCCTGGCTCTCAGCAATGACGCTCGAAGAACCTTGCTTTGGATCATAGGGGAAGCCCTGCAGATCGAAGGATTTCGACAATCGGAGACTTCAAATCGAGCCGGAGAAGGTCGAGTGACATTTAACATTGAACTTCAGGAGCCAAGTAACGATAACTCAAGCCTATTTGAGAGAGCTGATGATGACTATCCCGAAAATCTTATTAATTTCAACGGGACATTAAATAATAACAGTACAAGTACTAACAACGCTGCAGAGTTAAATAATACATTGGATGACACTGACGAAAACGAAACACCTCGGAACAGGTCATACATATTTAATGTTTTACATAACCTTTTTAATCGCAATTTTTAATCGGATAATCAAGAATAACCTTTAAGAAGGTAAGCTCCTTAAATAAATGATCAAAAGGATGATGAATTATTAAAAAAAATTAATTTAAAATCAAGAATAAAGGTATGTTTACTATATTTTTAAATGAACATATTTAGTAATTAAAATACTTTTAGAAATTAAACTAGAAAGAGATTTGATATGATGAGGAATTATAAAAAATTCAATTAAATGAAGAACAACAACAACAACAACAGCCACAACAGCGGCATATACAGGCACTTAAAAAAGTATTTGCACTCGTTTATATAAAAGGCAAACAAGACGGGGAGCAGAAGCAGGATCAAGAGCAGGAGCTGGGGCAGGGAGCAGGACCAGTCCGTTCCATAGATGAAGTAAACGCCGCGCCGCTCCAGCTGCGCTAAAAATAATTGCTCGACAAAGTTGGCTCACAGCTGGGTGGCCACACGATGTCCGCAGGACCTCGGCGGCCCAGGCCCAGGACCTGCCGCCAGCCGTCAGCCGCCGATGCCGGAAACGAAAACGATAACAGCGCCAAAGGGCCACCGGCTCGGCGACATTGCAATTTCGACTTGAGGCAAAACACTGCAAGAAAATTAGGTTTCTAAACTACACAAAATGGGATATTTTTATATTGATTTGAAAATTTAAATTAAGAAAATTGTATTTGGAATAGCAGGAAATATAATATACTGCATAAATATAAGCAAATAATAAACTAAATTCATTTTAAAATAAAAGAAAAAAGAAAAGAAGTCTAAAAACAATTATTTTAATTTGTATTTTAATTTTTTTCTGCTACTCTCTCTAAGATTATTAAATTTTTATTCTAATTTTAAGCAAACATAGCCTGGCTTTTTGCTTTTTTCGAGCAACAGCAACAGGCAGGCAAAGAGGAGATGTCTTGGTCTTGGACTTGGACTCAGACTTGGGCTTGGTCGTGGTCCTTGCCAGAGAGGAAGCACTTTGCGGCGCTTGAGTGAGTCGCCTCCAAAGGGAAATGTTAAAGGGACTCCCGACTCTTTCTCCGTCTCCGCCACCCGACTCCCGACTGCGACATCCGCTGGACGCTGTCGTTTGTGTGAGCCTTATCCATCTTCGTGCAGATCCTGCTGGGCCCAAGCCCCATTTCTTGCCCTTTCTTGCCTTTTAATGATGATTGAGCGGCGGCGAGCGCCTTGTTGCATACTTGGTCACTGCAGGAGCGGACCAGGATTCGTTGTGGGCGGTGGTCGGTGGGCTGTGGGATTACTGTGACAGTCGCGCTTCGCTGGCCACCGCTCGGCGAAAGCTTTGTGCAAATAAAGCTGTCGGCATGTAGATTAGACTGAAACATTTTCGTCCTCGTGGCCTGGCACCGCTCCATCCTGGCCGCAGGATGCTACCCTCTCTCACAGTTGCCCGCACAAATAATTGATATGGACAATGTTCTTTGGCGAGGGCGAGGTGATTATTTCCTTTGCCATTCGCTGGACGATTAAAAATAGAAAATATTCCACAAAAAAAGGGGAAAGGAGCAGGGAAAAAGGAAAAGGGGAAAATGGGAAAGGAAATGCAGATGATGATGATGATGATGATGATGAGGCTAGAGGATAGTCAGCTTTTGGAATTCAAAGTGAGAAGCTGTAGAGCTCCACAGAAAATTGATGATAATTGAGGGGTTACAGAGAGAACTTAAAGCTGGAAGTTAGTATATGTTTTTGTGATGATTTTTAAATATAATATTTCAAAGACAAAGAAAATGGTAAAGTAAAAAGGTTTTTAAAGCATTCGAAGGTATACTTGCCCCATTCAGGGGCTCTTTAAGTGGCGAACTCGTTGTCCTTGCCCCGGCAAACTCTCTCTCGCTGTGCCTGTCAATGGAAATTTACCATTTAACCATTTTCAGAGGCTTCTCCTACGGCTGCTGTCCTTGTCCTGGAATCTCCTCTTCTTCGGCTTCAGTTCGGCTTTCAGTTGAGTTTCAGTTTACCAAATGCCTCCGCCATTAAGTGCATAATTCAATTTGTAAAGCCGCCGACTTTGAGTGCCGCTAAAAGTATGCAAAGCAGCCGCAGACGAGCGGACCGGCGGACCGGCGGATGGAAATCCGCAAGGAAAGCCGCCTGCATAGATCAACGGGGCAGAAGGACGACGACGCAGTCGGAGGCAGGCTATATTTGTATACCTGAATGTGGCATGTGTACGCAGGGACGGGGGATGGGGGAGTCCCTTTGTAATGAAAATAAAGTAGCAGCTTTAACGCATTTTTATGGCCCTTATGCAGGCCTGGCCGGGGCTAAGGAAACGAAACAAAATGCGCGATAAATGCGAGTGTGCTCCCAAGGAAGGGAGCCAGGAAGGACCGCAGGACGACGACGACCCCACGCACCTGCTCTATGCAAATGAGCAGAAAGGAAGGCAGTTGGGGGAAGCTTGGAAAAGGGCGCCCTTTCTTTTTTTTTTGCGACTCCTTCCGAAATCGTAAAATCTGTCAATTCGCAGAACCATTGTCTTCAATTTCCAGGGGCCAGCAATCAAGCGCGGAGCTAGGCCATCAGGAGCGGAATTTGGCAATGGGATTTATTTATATTAAATTGTAAAGAAGAGAGAGAGGGTAAGATTTGCTAAGTAAGTGTTAAGGAACTAGTTTCGCCTTCCCATAATTAGTCTCCTTACTCTTTTTAACTAAATACCTTGTTTAATATATAATTTTTAGGAACTATTAACTTGATTTGAACTAAACATTACATATACTAGTTGTGTGCTTCCAAGTTCTTAAGAAAACTCGAAGAACTAAACATCTGGCAGCAGCGTCATAGCCCCAAAGGTAAATCAATATGAAACAGGTCATAATTTAATTAATTAAATTAAATTAAATTTAATTTAATTTTGTATTAAATACCTTTTAAAATATATAATTTAAAAGAACTACTAATTAATCGACTCTCTCAGAACCATGTTATTATTGAAAGAATCTAAAAGAAAGACGAGACGATGGCTTGGCTTGATGTCGCTTCTGTGTCCAGCTGTTAGATGGACATTTGATGGGACAGTATGGCTCCTTGGGAAGGACACCACACTCTCCTCATCTCTTCTTATGTCTCCCGTGTTCTGGGTCCTGGGTCCTCGGACCGTCCCTGGCTAGTTGGTGCTACATGGTCCTTGCCCGCTTTGTTTGCTCGCGTCGGCTGGCAAATTTATGCGGTCCAGGCTAATCCTCGTGGGGATTTCTGCTTAAAACGTTTTATTGTTGCCCCACGTAGGCGCAGACGGCGGTGGGCGTGGTCCTCGACGGGGGAGTGGCACACACGTTGCCTACTTTACGGCTGTCGACTGCAGATTTCCCAGTTGCCTTGTAAATTTATCGCATTAAAAAAGTGTGAATTTTCAACAACGTTGTTTGCCGCCTGTCTCTGTCTCAGTCTGAGTCTGTGTCTCCGCTCCTGCTTCGACCTTTTTTCCATCTTCCTTTCAACTTCCTGTTCCTCCTTCGTCCTTTTAATTCCTTTCTGTCTTGCAGCCGCCGCTTGACACTGTCATTATGTAAATTAAATTGTGGCGAATTATTGTTTTTATTCTTATTTTCGGCTCTCTGCCCCGCTCGTCCTTAACTTTCTTGTTTTCGCTTTTTGTGTGAGCGCTTGCCCCATTCCCATTTCCGTAATTTATTTATATATTTATTTATTTCCCCGCCTTTCATCTCCCTGTCCTCGTCCTTGTCCCTGTCCCTGTCCTCGTCCTTGTCCTTGTCCTGTCCCCGCTATTGTTGTTCGAGTGTATAATTCATAATTTGCGGTTGCCGTTGCCGCCTCTCATATCGCTGACAAAGCAATAAAAGTTTCTCCGCCAAGTTAACAAATCACCTTGGAGGGAGGGGGTGGGATGAGGCTGAGATAGTGGGTGGAGTCCTTTCCTCTCAGGACGAATGAGGATCGCAAAATCTTATTCCAAAGGCAGGCAAGTTTATACCTTCAGAGAAACCTGTTTAACTGCCAGTTAAATGCCAACAGAAGGTCCCCAAAGTTCTTCTTCATAGCTCCGCAGCTTAATCCTTTCAAGGAATGCACCTTCTGCTGGGCACATCCTTCAGGTTGTCATATTTGTCGCTCGGCTTAGTGCCAGCAGTTCCTTGGGAGTCCTGGCTGGAAACTGCCATCGATCCGTTTCAATTAGCAGCAACAGTTTGAGCAAGCTTCCCCAGGACCACAGGCTTAGGACCCTTCTAAGTCGTCTTCTGTCTCGTCCTTCGTCCTTCCTCCTGGCTGACCGCCCATCAACCGCTGGACTGTTAATTAAGCCTCTGAGTAACAGACACGACTCGCATACACACATGCAGATGTTTGTCCAGACGACTGGACACGATAAACACTGCAAAAAAAAGGACTCTCCACTTTTTATTACAACTTCAACTTGTCTCTCGCTGCACTGGCAGGACGAAAAAGTCCTGAGAAAGACGAGAAGAAATCTAAATGAAAACCGAAATCGAAGGAGAACGCAGAGAAAGAGATATGGAGAGGGGGAGAGCGTCAAAAGGAGGACTTTGAGTGGCCAGAAAAATAAAAGACAAAACGAAAAGGAAATGAAAAATCATAAAATAATAAATTGCGGATTTAATTTATTTTTATTTCGCCGAACGAAGAACCAAATAACATCAACAAGAAAAGCGAAACGCATCATAATAAACGGCTTTTGATGGGGCCAAGCGAACACTTAAGGCCGCTGGGCGGACAGTGGGCGTGGCACATCAAAAAAAAAAAAAAAAGAAAACAGGAGGAGAGGAGAAAAACTCCTGGGGAAAGGAGAAAAGCCTCCTTGGAGGAAAGGCGTCTCGGTCAGGAGTCGGCACGTGATTGATGTGCGCTTATTGTGGCAGCCGTAATGGGCCAGCGAAAGATGTTCGACAGATTTCCTTGCTACCGAGGATATGTGGTGTGTATCAGACTCCTTGAACAGGGATTCAGTAAGGAGAGGATAGCAAGCAGGTGCTCCAGGGCAAGGGCAAGTCCATCACTTGCTAGATTTTTAGGTACTAAAATCTGAAAAGTGACAAGCACAAAACAAAAATGAGCAGGAAAAGAGCAAGGAGAAGGAAAAGGGAGCAGGGAGAAGGAGCAGGAAGAAGGAGCAAGGAGCAGGAGCAGAATCTGGAGACCACAAAGACGGACTAAGACTGGGAAACAAGTCCTCGGACCTGGACTACGGCCTTTTGTCGCGCTGTGTTTGTTTTCCCGGCTCGTGCTTAACCTCGCTTCGCCTCGCCTCGGCCGCCATGGCACAAATAGGACATCAAGGACACTTAAGGACATGTCCCAGACACCCGAGAAATTCCAACCTGGCCAAGCAAATCATAAAAATCAAAGGAGCACAAACAGCAGCACAAACACTAACACAAAACACACACAGGACATAGCACATAGGACACAGGACACGCAGAACGAACAAAAAAAATGTGAAGGAATAACGAAGAACGTAGAAGAAATTCGAAAGAATTAACAACGCGTCAAATCAGGGCCAGCTTAGGAACAGTTTTATGCCAGTCGCCCCCTTTTTTTATGATGGACTTTTATTGCCGCCGCTTATGCCTTCCTGCGGCCCCTCCGTTCGGAGGACATGAAATTATTTTGCATGTCGCGCGCCATAAAAGCTCAACTCAAGCTAGCAAATTTGGGATAAACCCTTCGGCACGGGTTCTGTAAGCAAAGTTTTCCCATAAAAAAAGTAAGGAGAGGAGAGAAAAGCCCCTGGTCCAAGGACCAGCTGTGACCGAAGCGAGGGGATTTCCCCAGCTAAAACAGGAACCGATCGCAGGGGTCAAGGAGTTTGGGAAGAGGTGAAAGGTTGCTTTCTGCTGACCAAGCAGGTATTCTTTATAATAAGAAGAAAGGAAGCTAACTTCAGGAAGCCCAAGTTTAAATACACTTCCATGAAAATGGATCAAAACTATGACAAAAATGGGTTAATTTTAAATCGGAAAGCACTTCTATGCTAGTTTTAGTTGGGTTAAAAGATCTGCATTGAAAATTAAAAGCTTTAAATAATCAATATAATAATACCCGGCAAGGGTATAAAAAGTTATTTAATCAATGTGTTGATGGGTTTTTTACGGTTTTCCTGAATTTTTAATAATTATTTTGGCATTCTACAGAGCGGATTTTTAATGCTTGTTTTACATCTACTTTTTAAATTTTATTTATTAATTTACTCCGAGTTTTTTTTATATAAAGAAAAACCTCTGGAAAAAGATAGTTATCAAATTAATACTTGAATTTTCTATACCCCCAAGTTTTTATTTAAAGGGGTATAAAATATTCTATGACCCACGGGGCGTATAATTAATCGCGATTGATTAAGTTAGTTATTTATAAACCCCTATTTTTATTTACCTTAAACTTTTTATAGGAATTTAAAAAGGCCCACAGGTCGTATACTTAATCACGATCGAGGTCATGCTAATCCATTTAATCCAGTTATTTATATAGTAAGAAATCCTCTTAAAAATTTAAATTTTAATTCAACTCTTTACATTTCTATATCCCTCAGGTTTCCTCAAACTGTTTATAGAAATTTGAAAGGCCCACGGGGCGTATACTTAATAGCAATCGAGGTCATGCCAATCCATTCAATCCAGTTATTTATGAACTTTTTTACTTTACTTTTTACACTTTAGTTTTCTAAGATTTTATAGGAATTAAAAGAAGGCCCACGGGGCGTATACTTACTCGTGATCGCGGTTGTGCTTGTAGGAGTCGCGGTAGCGCGTGCGCAGATTCCGCCGGATATCGCTGCTATCATTGGCATGCCGGTTGTGGGAAAGGGCGGCGGGCAGCAGCAGGGCCATTTCTGGAAGAGAAACAAGGGGAAAGGATTCGGGTTTAGTGAGGAGTTTCATCTGAAGCTAAAGCCCAGACACGCGCTGCAGCCATAATTCAATCACGGCATGCACTCCCGGAAGTGTGTGCGTGATTCTGCTACATATACAAAAAAAAAATATATATATCCTAAATATATTCTGTGTTTGCCTTGTCGATGTGGCTCCTCCTTTCTGCGACGTCTTTTTGCCGCATTTTTTACCGCGCGAAATCAAAACATGCCATTAGCAGGCAACCAAAAAATAACACACAGAAAAAAGGAGAGCGCGGAAAGCGGGGCAAACAACATGTGCAGGAATGAACCACCTTGGCTCCTCCACCGGCGACCTCCGACCGCAGATTGCATAGAAATGCGAAACCTTAACCCGCTCAAGGCCCCTTAACCCTCCCACGCCAGCCGCTTGTCACCGCGCGGCAGCAGCGACAACACGTCAGCGAACGACAGCCAACAAACCAAACACAGCCAACACCTTGGTGACGTGCCGCGGGTGCAGAACGATGCCAAATGCCAAAGGCACTCGAAGAAAATGATTAAGAAATTATTTAGTTAATATTTTGGTATAAATATTTGAAGCTCTAAAAGCTTTGAAATAATTTAAATGATACAATATTAAGGTATACAAGTATTCTTAACAAGTCTTTGTATACTTATGAGTTGGAAAGCTGATTGAAATATAGGTTTCTTTTTGTACTTCTTTGCAACTGTTTCATTTCATTTCAGTTTTATTTACACATAGATTATAGGCAATCCTTTAGCCCTTTTTTCTTGCAGTGTTTGTGCTCTCCTTTGATTTCGCCGCCACTGTGTTTACCCGATATAATTTACGTGTGCGATTTGTTTGCTGTTTGCCCTGGGACTCTCGCACACTCAAAGGTCCCCTGAGAGCAGCAGGTTGCGGCTGGGGGATTGGAAAGGGGGCAGGAATAGAGACAGGTGCAGGTACACGGGAATGGATGATGGTATCCTGGCATCGAGAGTTCATCAGATAAAGAGAGCGGAAAGCTCACTGGGTTCACTTTGAGTCCTTTGTAATCCAAGCCAAGGTATTATTCGATATTCTCGTATCTTAATTGTTCTGATTTTGTATTTAATTTAAACGCTGATCCCTAACAGTTCCTGCAGGAGTTACCCATATGTACACTTTATAAATTAGAATTTCTCGTCAATCAATTTCATAAAAGTTTTCTGCAAAAAATACACACTAAGCTCCCTCGCTCTCGCTCTCTACTTATCACTCTCTGGTATCCAGTGGATGCTGTATATCCTGCCCTGGTCCTGGCCCATATGTGTTGCATAATTTTAGGCATCGCTGCCGCCGCCACCAGCCCCTGCAACTTATGCAAATTTAACGAGCCAAGTGCTAAGCGCAGAAGGGTGCGGCACCCTCACTCCCCCTCCCCCATTTGCATAATCAAATGCCATATTGTTGGGGCACAACGTCAAGGTCCTTCCGCTCAGACTTTGCCTTGGGCATCATATATATGTAGGTACATATATCCATCCGCCAGGCGAAAGGGAAAACTTTGTCAGCCTTCAGGCGGAAAACTGGAAAAGTTCAAGCTAAGATCCACCTGGCTAGAGATCGGGGGATATATCTAGAAACAATAATAGATTTTGCTTATATTCCAAAAGCAATATTGATGTTTCAGTCAGTCTCTATTTGCTTGTAATTATTAGCTAAACTTGAGACAGAAGATCCTGTGAAAGGTTTCGCCAGGACTAAGGCAAAATAATTAGCCAAAACAAACCCCTTCGAAGGGGGCAGGACGCCTCTGTCCTGCCCGAAACTGCCGCTCGATGGCACTTCATCGCTCATCTCGGACGATTACCTACATGGCGACCGTGAACCAAGATGACAGCCGCCCGCACACACACTCACATACAGCAGCAGGTTAATTGGGATTTAGCACATGTGGGGAGTGTGTGTGGGAGGAGTGTGCGGTGTGTGTGTGGTGTGTGTGTGATGGCGTGCTTGCGAGTGTTAAGCAATTATTTTTATAACGTTAATGAGCACCGAGCATTATTGCGGCTGCGAATGAGGTCGTCTCCAAATCGGTTCCTCGGGCAGGAAGAGGGAAGGGATCTGGGGGGATCCTGAGGGTTCTTGGTTTTTCGGGTATTTTTTTTTGGCGGCACGTGTGGCAAATGTCGCACGAGAAAAACCCCTGAAAAAATACCGCGCGGCGCGGCAGTCAACCGAAAATTTTACCAAAAACAAAAAAAAAAAAACACTGTTTGTGCAACTTGAGCTGGAGTTTGTGAATTATGTAGATGGCAATTACCGCCGAGTTTTTCCGCTTTTCCCCATTTTCACGTTTCCAAATTTCCCCTTTTCCCCTTAACCCCTCTCGGCAGTCCCTGGGTGAGTCAACTGATCATGCATATTTTATGGTTGCAGGCTCCTTTGTTTACCTTTCACCTTTCACCTGGGCTTTTGTTTACCTTAATTATTGTGCGTGCTTGTAAGTGTGTATGTGTGTGTGTGTCTTCCTGTCTCCAGCAGGACGCACACCCACACACTTACACTTACACGGTAGCTTGTTTGTTAGCAATTAAGTTGGAATTAGAAAATTTTTAATAGCATACTTAAGGGCGCACCGCACTGACATATTCCGTTTCCGTTTCCTGTAAGCAGCCGCCAGCAAATTGAATTTGTCTTGACTAGGAAGCAAGGATACAAGGGGATGCAGGTCTAAGGATACACAAGGATACACAAGGATACAAGGTGGAAATTACACGGCATGACAGACTAGGCCTTTCCTCGAATTATTAAGTTATTTCCACTACCATAAGCTATTAAATTATGGCAAATTGGGAGACTTTAAAGGCTAGTTACTTAGGAATTTAAATTTAAGAGCAAGCAACAACATAAAGAGTTAAGAGAATATTAACAAATATGTAAAAGGAACCTAAATTGCGCTCGAAATGATATATTTAATGCAAAAACCACAGCAATGTTGTTCTTTGATTTCTAGTTTTTTTTGCTTGCAGTCATGTTTGCCTTTATAATCGACGCTTTTAATGCCCTGTAATTGCTAGTGCAAAGAGTGAAAGAGAGGGAGGGAGGAAGCGAGAGAGCAGATTGCCACGCCCCCATATCGCCTGCTCTTCCTGCTCGTCCTGCGGCGATTGTCTGTCGGCTATTTGCAACGCAAACACAACCGCACATCCGCCTTCGCATCCGCCCACGAAGTAGGGGCATGGGCGTGGCCGTGGGAGGTGCTAAAAACAATAAACAGCTTAAGCGCATTATGAGCGTTAAACACACACACACACACACGGACAGAGAGGCAGAGACGACGCCCAAGCAAGCGCTTTAATTAACATTCGCAGGACTGCCTGCTCCTGGAAGCTCGCAGGACACCACCTACGAGTGAGTCTCTCTCTCTGTGAGTGTGTGTTTGTGCGAGGATATGTGCACATAATTGCGGACCAATTAAGGAGTAGGCGAAGGCTCTCCTTTCCCCTTTCCCCTCCCAAGCTTTGGTTTAAACATTAAAATAATAATAATTCCGCTAACCAGCAGCTGCAATCCCCGAAAACACGGGCAGAGAATTAATTTTTGCAGCGAACCGGAAAAGCAATATTCACGCATTTGTTACGCAATTAGTTTATGCATTTATTTTTCATATTTTAATATGACATTTTTTTTTTTATTTTTTGGCAATACACAAATATTGTATCAACAAGCCTCGAACAATTAATATTTCCCACTGGGAACCCACTTTCATCCGATTCCCCGATAATTGTAATTAAATATGTAATTATATGAAAGCGATTTTAGCTTTAAAACAACATTCAAATCTAATGAACTGTGTGTGTGTCTGCCGAATTTTCACTCAAATAATAATTCGTAAAAGTAATTAAGGCTTTATTTTATTTGAATATGAGAATATATTCTATATGCAAATAATATTAGTGAAAGGTTTTGTCCGTATTTAGTATGCTGCGTGCAATAATATTATCAAAAGCGTTAATTACGCCTGATCAGATTGAAATTACTAAAATGTGTGTTTAGCAAAAGTATTTTTATATAAGCGTAAATAACTTTAAAAGTTCCCTAAATTGATTTTAGCACTATGTTGCCATAAATGTTGCAAGTCAGAGACCCCTTTAAACTCGTTTGGTGCAACTTTGAAGCTGATGCAAATTTCCAGTCTCTCTAAACTGTCCAAAACATTGTCGGCGTCGTCGCTCGACTCCAATTAATATTGGCAAAAAGCCGCTGTTTCTTCTGCCAATCAGCCTTGCAGCTGGCAGGCTCCCTTCGCCACTCTGCCACTCGCTTCCGCTTCCGCTCCGCCAAGCGGTTAAATAATATTTTAATGGGAGCAATCAAAGTTTTAATTAAACGCTTAAAGACACACACACATACACATATGCACACACTCCCCCGACACACACACACACACACACACACACAGACACAGACATATGGGCAAAAAATGGCAAACGGAAGGCGAAACTAAATCCAAACAAAAAGGGGGCGTAGCGGGTGGCACGTCCAAGGCTAATGGAGCGCAGGCGACCCAAAACATAAACAAAAACTTTCCCAGCGATATTTTAATAGTTTCTGCTCCCTCCCCCCTCTCTCTCTCTTTGCCCTGCTCCTGTCTCGTCCTTTGTCTGTGTTTGTAAGCCGGCGGTGACACTTAGCCAAATATAATATGGCTTTTATGTCAGCCACTTGCAGAAAATTGCTTTGGATCAGGCGGAGGAGCGGTGTGAGTAGGAGGAAGAGGAGCAGTCGGAGCAGGAGCAGGAGCAGGATTGTTGTTTGTTGGCCTGGTTGAGCTCCTGGCTCTCGCTCTGCTCACATTTTTTGCTGCTCCTCCGGCAGCTGTGCTGCTCCTCGAGCTCTCTTTTTGGCCTTTTGGCAGATCCGCTTTTTGGCAGCCAAAAACCCAAAGGCACCGGGAGAAAATATCAGCTAAGCTGAGCTAAGACTAAGCTGAGCTTTTTAAAGCTGACCTAAACTGTGGCAAAAATCAACTTGTTTCTGTTTCTTTTATAACCAATAAATATTTATACTTCCTTTTAGATAATATACAAGTCCATTTGATGCCTCATTTTACTGTGTTTTTTGCTCAGTGCCTTTTAAAAGCCCATGAAAAAGTTTCCGCTTGCAGCGGAGGACTCATTATGGAAATGGAAAAATAGAAGAATGAAAGATAGAGTGCATTAATGGGGTCTAGACTTGGAGTTTGGGTATCGAGGATCCAGGATCCAGGATGGGGAATACTCAAAAGAGAGTGCATGAGCTATAGGATTGCATCCTTGTCCTCATACTCCCTTAAACACAGCATCCTAGACCTAGCCTTCAGTTGATATCTTTCTCAACGTCAAATACTTCCCTCTTTCGATATATTTCTCAATGAGTTTGCTTTATAAACTCTATAAACAAGATATAAATAAGACTTACCACGCAGTATCTTTTTATCCCGATGTCCATGACAGCGATAGCCCTGGCATCCTCGCTTCTGCTGCAACGTGGGGCAGTGCTTGCCACCATTTTGGGCCGCCTGCAGGATCTGTCTGTTGCGGGTCATCATGCCAGTGCCGCAGCTCTTGTCGCACTCACTCCAGGGTCCCCAGTCGCCCACCTGGCAGTCCAGCACTGAAATATACAAGAAAAATATATATATTTTATATAAAAATTACTACATTTTAAGAAATATTATCTAGCGCATTGAGCTGGCAAATCGAAGGCGGGCCTCTGGGCCTCTGAACAGGGCTTAAAGACGCCAAGGACATGCCCGTCGTCCGTGCTCAAGTTTTTTAATTAAAAATGCTGCAGTGCAGCGGCGAAAATTAATTAAAATCCATACGCCTTGATTGCGCTTCTCGCCCAAAGGTTTGGCTTTGTGCCGCCTGCATTTGGCCCCCGGGCGGGACTGTGGTTAGTGTTAATCAAATCCCCTTGCCATCCACTTCCACTTCCAGTTCCATTCCCATTCCCCCAGACCAAGTCCCTGACCTGACCCACTCCGAGAGAGCGAGAGAGGCGCTAATGAAGCCACAAAAAGCTGGCCACAAACGAATTGAAATTCGCGAGGAATAAGCTTTCGAATATACAGTCGCTGCAGGCTCTAGGACTCTAGCTCTATTCAAAGGCTTCTATATACTTCCCTGAATCGAATTTAAAGAGCTCAGCTCATTATCCTTGAGCTAGTCCTGCTGACACATCGTTAATGCGGGAATGGCCATCGCTAAAGTCATAACTTTTGCCAGCCATTATTATTTAGCAAAGTGCCAGAGCTCGGCTAATAATTATTCATGATCGGAGGAGGAAAGGGGAGAGGGGAGCGGAAGGAGCATCGATGCCCAGTTGGAGAGCAACTGGAGGGCACTGCTCCTGCTGATTGGCCGCCGATACCCGGCGGGCAATTTCGCGCAGTGCACAAAGGCAATTTATATTTTCATTTTCATTTTTACATCGCTCTCGCTATGCCACTGGCTTTTATTGTGGCCTCGCGGAATTAACACAAAAAGCTGGCAAAAGGACGAGGCAGGGCGAGAGCGCGGGCCAAAGGACGAGGCGCCGGCGTCGTTGGCGCGAACAAAGCGTCAGGATAATAGAACTAAGTGCAGGAGCTGCTCCTGCTGCTGCTGCTGCTGCTGGCTGGGGGTGGAATAAAACTAAAGTAGTTAAAATTATGATTGCATTGGCTCCAAGCTCCCTGCTACCAGCTCCCAGCTCCTGCTCCCAGCTCCCAGCTCCCGCTCCCAGCTCCCTTGCCAGGACGTTGGCAGGACGCTTAGCATATTGTGTGCGGGCCCATGAATGCGAATGCGGGCAAAGTTTCGCCAAGGAAAAAGGAGTTTCAACCGCGAAACCAGTGCTGGCGGTTTGGCTTCTTTTTTTAACCAAACATTTGCAGGAGTCCTAAGTTTTTTGCAGATATCCTTGCTGAATAAATCCGTTCAAGTTGTTATTTACTATAGAAATTACAATTTAAATTGTTTAATTTACTTTTCAGTCGAAATACAAATGTATTTTCAGGAAACTTGGCTTGGTTTTCCCACCAAAAAGCAGAGAGACATCGCCAGGACAACTCTGGCTCTGGCTTGTGCAACCTGGCTAGCCGCGACTCTGGGGCTTGTTGTGGCAATAAATGGCATTATGCTGCTTAGCAATCATGCCACTTGATTGTTGTGGCGCTGCGACAAGGAGCTGAAAATTAGATGGCCACCAGGAGCCGGAAGAGGGAGCAGGAGCGGGAGCAGGGAGCTGCAGCAGGAGGACCATTGCTTTCAGGCGTCGTGTTCCACTTCCACTTGCAGCTGGTTCAGCGCTTAATCCTTCGTCCTGCCACTTTCCACTTTCCACTTGCCACTTGCCACTTGGCCGCCATTTAGCTGCCCTGCAAATTTGCCTGCCATGATAATGAAAGTGGCCATGACGATGCCGAGTGGGAATGGGAATGGGAATGGGAATGGGCATGGGCATGGGCATGGGCCTGGTAACGATGATGATGACCAGTCGGCGCTGCTCCTGATGGCTGTCACCCTTTTTTAGTGGCGCTAATAGAGGCTCCTGCCATTACCTGCCGGCGGTCATTTAAGTTTACAGCACTAAGGACATTATCGAAAGCCCTTTTGTCCTGTCCTGTCCTGGTTGTTTTAACAAATTAAATTTGATTGTTTTCAACTGAAATCAAATATTTAAATAAAGTCCAGCTGTTTACTGTAAGTATTTGGTAACATTAAATACATTTAAATTATTTACAAAACTGTTTTGGTGGAATATTTATAAAACCATTTTAAAGAGTCCTTTGTAGATTTCAGGGGACTAAGCAACGATGACAGGACGCTGAAACGTGAGAATTCATCGCGAGAAAGGACCTCAAATTCCACAATCGCAGCAGCTGCACTCGACTTGAGTCCTTGTCACTGCTATGTCGCCGATGCCATTACTGCCCAACTGCTCCTGCTGTTGCTTCTGCTCCTCCTCCTGATCCTGCTCCTCCTGATGCTGCTGCTGGGACTGCATTTCCTTGGGGCTCATATGCACAACATAACTCAATGTCGGGGCAGTGGGCGAGAGCACTGGGAACGTGGTCCGGCAGTGGATCTGCCTGCCTGCCAGTGGAATGTGTACTGAACGGACCCAGTTCCCGACCCACTACTCCCTCCCCAGAGAGGGTAGCATGCAGCCACTACGGCAAACTGGAAAATGTTTGGGCCACAAAATGGGGCAGCAAGCTGGCCACAACAGCAGGCCATGGTTATTTGTGGTCAGCGAAGTAAAACAAATGGCGTCAAATGCTGCTGCCAGTGAGTGTTGTGTCCTTTAGCACTCGAAAAAAATAAAGGGGAACTAACAAAAAGTCTAGTTAAATTGTAAGTAATATATTTTGTTGGTTAATTATTGTATTTTAGATAGAGAAAAGCTTTTATAAGGTGGAAAATATTTCCACTTAATTATATTTCATTTTTTAGGGAACATTTCTTCACTTGGGAATCATAAGCTCAAACTTTATTACATTTCAAAAACATTTTCTACTTAGTAAGAAAACTTTATAAATTTTAACTGCTTGCTAAATGACTTCCTTTTATATTATTATTGTTTTTATATTACTTTTCTTGGTATACATAATTTTTCCAGACATTTAGTCATCCCTTTCATAAAGTTATATATATATTTTTCTCTCAGTGCCCTTTGACTACTGCCCTTTGTTCCAGTTTTTGGCTTTTCCGGCCATTGTGTTCGCCTGGCCATGTGCCTGTGAGTGTGTGTGCAAGTCTGGGCCTGGTCAAGTCAAGTAAAGTCAAACAATTGCTTGTGACAAACTCAAGAGCGCAGATAAGCGAAGAATGGACACTGAAATGCGGCAACAGCTGGCTCCCCTGCTCCTCCCTTTGCCAGACTCTAATTACATAACACTTGCCAGACTCTGCTACCCCGACCACGAGCCTCCAAAATAATCGGCTTCCGCTGCATTATCGTTATTGCCCAGAACTCGGGTTTAGCACAAGTCGGGGAAGTCGGGGAAGTCGGCAGAGTCGGGGGAAGGCAATTCGCACGACATCGCCTGACAGCTAATCCCGGAGTGCCAATCCCGGAGAAACACAAGGAACAAAGCCCAGCCACTAGCAGTTGCATTTACTGCATACCATCGCAGTTACTGTGGGCAAAGTTTCTGGCCGAAAGACAGCCGGCAGTTTGCAGTTTGCAGTTTGTAAGCAGAGGAAACTTTGTCGCTTGCATATTTCAATAACCGATATTGTCGTCATAGCCACACGCCCGAAAATCCCGTCAGAAGCCACCTGGGAGTGAGTACTATTTATACTATTTCTACCTGACTCACAGCTGGAGTTTCTCTCCAGTGTTGTCATAACAATAACCGAAACTTGCGCAAATACTTTGGCTTTGAAGTGAAGTTTATCGCTAGCACAGTCTCAGTTCAAGCTCAATGACATATATTTTAGTTGAATATTTGAAGCGATAAATATATATTTTTCAGGCTGCCATCAAATCGGTTTTTAATTGCCAGGCCATAAATTCAGGAGGCTAAATTCAATTACGAATTACCATTTACCATTCAACATTTACCATTTGGCATTCGAGATAACAATTACACGCACCCCTGCGCACAGTTGGTCGGGCCATTACACACGCGTTGCCCCAAAAAATATTGTAATTAATACACACACTTGTACACACCATACTACACTCTATACTATACTCTTTGTGGGGGAACTGGACTCGTGCCAATATCCTGAAAATTGGCGCAACAAATGGATGCCTGTCCGTACGCGTCCTGTTCCCATTTGTTTATGTGCAGCTTCGGTTTTTAACAATGTGGCAAATATGGGCGTCAGGACCTCAACGAATTGCCACTTTGTCATGGCTAAGCCATTGGCAGGAGTCCAAAAAAATAGCACATGGCTGGAATTTGCGAATATATTTTATATATACTATTTGGTTAAAGGGAATTTCTCTTTGATATGTGAAAAGTGAAACATTAAATTCAAGTTAAGGTTATTTCTCACTTTTTTGTAAGCTTAACAATTTAAAAAAAAAATGTTATTTAATTGTTCTGAAACTGAAACTTATATTAAGCATTGTTTCTACCTCTAAAAACTAGCCTCTTGTCTTGCGTTTAAAATTAAATTCAAAAGCAACTAACCGTAGCTTTTGAAAACACTGAAATTTAATGTGGTTTAACTTCTCTTTTTTAGTATTTAATACAAATTTTTCAGGCATTTACTAGGCTTAGTTACTTAACAATATATTTAGGAAACAGCTATCTCTTTTACCCCATTTTCCGCTCAGTGCAACGAGCCTTACCTGAGCCTCATCTCGTGCGAGTAACCAACAATGCGGGTGAAAATATGAAATGAAATTTGCAAAAATTGCTGGTGCATTCTTCTTGCACTTAATATTTATGGCATAGCTGCACTTAATTAAATCCCTGACAAGCAACTAAAATAAAACTCTTTGATATGCCACCACCACTGGCAGAACCACCACTGGAAGCACCATTACCACCCACTCCCTTTTGGCCTCCGCCTCCGCCTCTGCCAGGCGGAACTTTGTTTTCTGGACACTCCATGTGCTAAAGTATATTACTTTGCCTTGGCTTCTGGCACGACAAAGTTATAATAGTCCTTTGCAGCAGCAGCCAAGGGGGGGAGCGGGGAATGTGAGCTAAAAGCGGCTGAACACACACAAAAGCCAGCTCGGCACACGCGTGTGTGAGTGAGTAGGGGAAAGGGGACAACACGGCGGATACGTAACGGCTGGTCCAATTGCGAATGCGTGCGACTCGCTGATGGATGGGGGGAAAGGGAGGAGAGAGTGGGAGGGAAAGGTGGGTGGTGGGTGGTGGGTGAATGTGGCAACACTTAATGCAAATTACAATTCGCCAGCCACAGCTGCGGGCAGCGGGGGAAAGCAGGTCCAATTACCTAGACGGCCTCGACACATAACCTTCTCCTTAACCAAAAAAAATGAAACGAAGAAAGAAAAGCGAAGGGGAAAAAATATTTAAATGATTTTCCAAGCCAGGAAAATATGTGTGAGTGTACAGTCCGAATTCTGGGAATCACAACTCAACAACTTGTTTATTTTGTGAATTTCCCAAGAAATAGGAAACAATCTTGCACAATTCGGCAGAAAAATAAATGTTCAACTTTGTGATTATTAATATTTCGTATAAATTGCCTTTAAAATTAGTTTAGCCACAGAGGAGCGCCCCCAGCATTTAATCAAATTCCATGTGGCAATTAGTTAATTTATTTCCATTTTGAGCAAATAGTGTTTTAATGGAAACACTCACCGTTTAGTTGACCGCAGAAACATGTGTTGAATGCGACCGCTCATTATTTGCCATTTAATTGAATAATTAATTCATTTTCGCAAAAGGTAAACAGCAGCTTTAAAGCTGCCCCCAAAAAGGCGGGGCAAGTGCAAGGCAGGCCGAGTGCCAGACATCGATATGGTTAGCTTGTGGCCAGGAATCCCTGGGATTAGGTCAGCAATTACAATTTGGCTAATAGACTTGCTACAAAGCCCCAGACTCGGGCCCAGCTCAAAAACTTTCACGAGAGCGTCGAGAGTGTGTGCAACTAATTTGACCAACTATTGCCAAGTACTTGGGGGCTGCCCGGCTGCCCGGCTGAGAGCTGCCCGACTGTGAGCTGCCCGACTGTGAGCTGTGAGCTGCCAGGCTCTGAAATCTGGTTTCAGTTCGAGTGGTGCATACAGTTTCGGGGCCTCAAAGACCGAATCCAGTCCCAATCGCACTCGATGCCAAGCATGAATAACTCAAATTCAGTTTTTGCCCCTGTTCCCCCGGCTGCCACCTTTGAGCCCAAACTCCCCCCAGAGAGCTTCAATGAAATGGTATATGGTGCATATTCCCCCGACGTTGCTCGACTTTTGCCACTCGCAATCCATTAACACGGACACACAGTCCTGGAGATATATAGAGAGAGAATTCGATCAACATTTCAGTGGGAATGAACTCAGGGGGAACCCGATATTTTAACGGGTTCTGCGACTGCGAAAAAAAGATCCTTTGTGAGGCCAAAGTCTAGCTTGGGTCTTAATTAACCAAAATGTAAAGAGAACTTATACGAAATTTCCTCCTTAATTTCTCCCGAATTTGTTTAGAATTTTCCAGATGATGGCGACACTCGAAATGTGAAATTGCAGCACCTTCCTTTGGCTGTCAGGATCCGGTTTCGGGCTGAGTCAGGAGTCAGAGTAAGGACTCCACATGCTAGTCCCCCTCTGTTTGGCAGCTTAGTGTATTGAACCCAAAGTGGGAGCTGCTACAAAAATGTTCAATTTGTTGCAGACAATTGACTTTTATGGGTCCTGGAAGCTGAAAGCTGAAAGCTGGGTCCTGCTCCTGCCTGCTGACTACTGGAAGCACCATAATGGGGCACTGCCTCCATGTCCATGTCCTTGCGTGGGGCTCTTCCCTCTGGCTGGTCATCAAATTGAGCAGTAAAATCGACAAAAGCCGAAAGGGTTGTGCAAATTATTATTGCTATTATTACGACTATTACAAGTTGGTTTGGGCTCCAGCTAACCACTTGTGCCAGCACGGAGAGAAAAAAGGTATCAGTAGAGATATTATTAGATAAATTTAGAAAACCTTAGCTAGTTTATGATGTAAACTCTTTCTAGAGAGGGAAATCTTTAAAGAAATCCTTCAAACTTTTGGTTTTCTAAAGCAATTTGTAATTTCTCCGCGTGTCTGCCTGGGGCGGCTATGAATACTCTGGGGTGTAAATCATTTTGGGGCAGATTACACGCTCTCAGCTCTCGCATAAATTGAGGGTCCTTTTGCTCGGACCCTGACTCGGTTTCCAGGACTGTCGATTTGGAGTGCATTGCTCCTGCTGCCGGGCATAAGTAGGTTATTAATACAAACATTTTTTTTGGGGGAAAAAAAGAAAACTGTGTCTGTACGCTTTATGCAGCAGCATGCCTGCTTCTAGTCCTGCTAGTCCTTCTGCTCCTGGTCCTGCTCCTGCTCCTCCTGGGAGACACTTGGTCCCGTCCCAGTTTATTTGCCGCGCTGCGGTTACGCCAAATTGATTTTTATGCGCCTCAATTTATGTATTTCCCTCGCACGCGCCATATTCAAAATGGTAGCATACTTTCGCACAGACACAGCCACAGCCACAGACAGTGGCAGGCAAAAGTAATGGACCGACAGCACTACAAGAACGAACGAAGGCAGTCAATTGACCGTGAAATGTGTTCGAAATTAGTGGAAAATAACCAGGAGACAGGAGACAGAGGAACAGTGCCTGCAATTATGAAATAAACCGGAAACCACTTTGCTAAAATTACCAACAATCACTTCCGGTGGCCCTAATTGATATTTACTGTGTAGTTTTCTTGGTAATTTTTAAACTTTAAGCTTCAACTATAAGCACCAGACATTATTTGCAGTAAACCCGGGCATAAATATAGCCGAAAATGTCATTTTGCTCGGCCACAAGCATACTGTATGGCTCCTCGCCTGCTGAATAGTTAATGGTGGGTCAGACCCAAGTCGATTACCACCGAGCCGGGGCTTGCCTGCGCTGACAGGCGGTGCAAGACAAACGATTTGCATAGAAAGGACCCTGCACTGCCCGAAATCCTTGGTTACATTTTAACATAACATTTGCATTTTGGCCAAATAAAGTTTCTCCCATTTGAATCCTTTGAGAAAATCCTAGACTTGCAAGTTGTAGAGACTGTTTCAAGTCAGATTCTGGGCAGATTTTTCTTCCTGTGCAGATTGGAGTTTGTGTGCTCCCGCAGGCCTAGTGTTCCCCCAATAATAATTTTTCGATGGCCAGCAGCCACGGCCCCCATGCTAAGCCCACAGTTATGAAACATTTATGCCACATGCCCCATGCCTCTGCCTTTGCCTCTGCACCCCTTCGTTGTCCCCATAAAAAAGCACAACAAATTGTCGACAGTCGAGGGGCATAAACAAAAAACAAAAAGCTGCAAAAGAGCTCCCAACAAAAACAGGCAGCAAAAAAGCGCCGCAAAAAATGAAGTAGAAAGCTGAAGGATCGGCGGGGGGAGGAAAAGGTCCTGACTCGAAATTGTTGCCTTTTGTGTGCGATGGACACTAACAAGCCGCAGGAGGGGCTTTTGCATGTCAGCCGAATCATTTTGCTGCTAATGAAGAGCCCAACATGTGACCAACTTCCCCCCCTGCCATCGCATTATAAAAAAAGGCAGAAAAAACATTTTTGTACAATTGCCAATTGACAGCGGTGGGCGACAAGGAGTGGCGGGGAGTAGCGGAACTTTGACATATTTGCCAAAAGGATGGTCTCATATGCTTCCAAAAGGACACTGCAAGAAATGCAGGGAGCTTGCAAGAACCTGAAAATATATTTGGAATATATCTTTTGGCAGATTGCATCTAAATTTCAATTTATATTTTATAATATTAGTTATGAGCTTGAAAGGAAGTGAAGGAGTCGTTTCCGACCCTATAAATCATATATATTCCTGATCAGTATTAAGCTTCCGCATTGAAATTAATGAATTTTTATCTTACATTTGATCAATTTCCATGAAAGGGTATATAAGCTTCGGCTTCCCGAAGTCTTACTATAGTTTTTCAGTGTAAAACTGGAATAGCTTTCCATAGCCTCTTATTTTTTTTTAGCTCCGCCTGACCGTTTTGATTATGAATTTTGGTTGCTTGTTAGTTGGAAAATTGTTGAACTTAAATTTGACCAGCTGGACAAGGGGTGACCAGTGGCCAGTGGCCAGTGGCCAGGGGGAGGGAGCCAGGACGGGGGCTGGGATGCTGGTAACTCGTTTGCTTACTTACCTGGCCATTGATGACTTAACCAGGTGACCGACAAAGCCAACACAAACGCTGAGGGGAACGGGACGGTTGACTTTATTGATTTTTATGGCTCACTGAGCTCACACCCCCGGCGGGGCAGCTCCACCCTCCCTCCCACACACACCCACCCGGTGGGACATTTGCCGGGTTGAACCCTTTGCTAAACATTTTCATTTTGTGCGCCGTATCTGGCGCCATTTTGTGTCGTCTGGCTAACTGGCTAGCTGGCAGAATGTCATGCTATTTCTGACCCAACATGCCACATTTTTATTATTTATGCATGCCCCAGCACCCAGGCCGCCAGGGGATTCAGTTCCTGGCCGTGCCTCCTCCCCGAATCGCTGCCACTCGTGTGGCCACAACTCTGTGTGTGTGTGTATCGATAAATATCGCCATAATCGCGATAATCAATCACCTTTGCTGGGTACTCGGGCCGTCGAGCCGTGCTCTGTGCTGGGCTGGACTCTCGGGTCAAACTGTGATTTATTCAGCTTTTCAACACTTTTGCGTGGGATTACCAACAGGGCCCCGGCAGGAAGCAGGGAAAGTGCAGTTGAATGGAGTTAGCAGCAGGATGGACCAGCAAGGACTCTGTTTGCTGCCTGCCACTCATTCATATTCATTTGCTGTAAGCATTTTTCTCGCCAGTTTGCATTGAAGAAGAGAAAATGTAGAGAAGGGAAACTACTTTTCTTTAGAGTTAAGTTTCTTGCACAAAATTAAATATAAATATTATTATATACATGTTTTTCTTGGAACTTCTCTTGGTCGAAATTAAACAATGAATAATTAAGGAAAAGAAAACCATTCATATATTTATAACTAAGCCATTGAAATTAGTTTATTACTGGGTTAGTACTGCCACGTGTCATCTGGAACTCTCTCTCTCCCCCCCTTAATTCCTGGTCATAAATATCAAGTGGCTTAATAAGCCCGAGATTGAGATTGAAGCGAGAAGCCACCTCGAAACCCACCACGCAAACTGGTCACAAAATCACAGACCGCATTCCTACAGACCAAGCTCTCTCTTTCTTTTTTTGTTCCGCTGCCACTTCCACTTCCACTTCCATTTCCGTTTCCGCTTTCGTTTTCGGCTGGCAATTTGTTGTTATTACAAGTTGGTAACGGCTGCTCGGGCATTTTTGGTCATTACAATCGTAAATTATTTTATTTGCTGCTAATTGCAGTTCACAAAATGCCAACTGACCAGGACGCAGGAGCTGCTCCTCCTGCTGCTGTTCCTCCTGCTGTTCCTGCTGCTGTTGCGGCTTTTATTGCAGCTCATAAAGCAATTAATCCAAGGGAAAGCGAGACCCACAGTGGCAGCCAAAAGCCATGGCCAAAAGCCATAGCCCAAAGCCCAAAGCCAAAGCCCAAAGCCCAAAGCCCAAAGCCCTGCTAACTAACCGGACCAGCGGAACGCTCGCTAATAGTTGACGCTGGCCATTTCCAGGGGATTAGCGGCCATGTCGAACCAACAAAACATCCTGCAGGACATGCTCCCCCTCTCTCACCCCCTTCGGGGTCTGTGTGTCTGTGTGTGTGTGTGTGTGCGGGGATAATTGTCAGCACTTGCCGCCGACCAATAACGAGGAATCCAATTGAAAGCGTTTGAGCCTGACACCAAACTGGAACCGAAACAGGATCGAGGGGCAGACCGACCACATGTCCACAAATGGGATCATTTGAGCACTTCAAACACTGGCAAAAATAAAGAGTTACTTGCTAAGAAAATCGAAATAAAATTAAAAGCGTACTGATAATTGTAAAGTGAGCTAAAATTATTTCTTCAATTGTTTCCTTTTAATTACTTTAATACCCAAACACATGGCATTTTTTAATTTAACTAATTGAGATTTTCAAATAAAATTAAGTTTGATCCTGACTTAAGTATATGCAAAACCATTTGGTAGATTTTCTTCTGGCCTCCTTTTTTTTTTGTTGTTGGTCGCCCCACAAACCACTCGAAATGAAAACATTTCAATTTCAATTCAAGTTTTAATTGCTTGTAAAATTGCGTTTTTTTCGCCTCCTTTTTATTTGTATTTTGCGCCAGCAGCTATTGCTTTTAGATATTTCTGTCGGCATTAAACGCTGGCAAATTGTCTTTTTTCCAACTCTCTGGTCTCTTTGGTCTCTGGTCTAGTTTTATTTTGTTTCGGCTTCGGTTTGCTTTGTTTTCGCTGCTGGCCGACCAGCAAACAAATACAAACCTTTGGCCCAAATGAAACCAATTTCCGGAATGTCCTGTCCCGTCCGTCAGCCTGTCCTTCTCTGTTCCAGTGTGTGTGTGTGTGTGCGCCCGTTTGTTCGTGGCATTCAAATGGTCGCTTTACATTATGCAAGCAAATTTGTTCAAAATTAGTTAAAATTGCTTTTTCCACCGACATTTTGTTGCCAAGCCAAAAAAAAAAAAAAACAGAGGCAGGAGGAGAGACAGCGGGAGGACACACAGGATTAGGTCTAGTGTTGATGGCCAATCAGTGTGTAAAGTTTAGCTTTTTGTCTAAAGTTTAAGGAGACGAATTTGTTTAAGGTAAAAAATAGTTGGAGATTCGTAGTAAATCCAATATTATTTCGGAAAATTTTATTGTTCGCAGCGCTTTAGTTTATTCACATAAAGGAAATGAGTTTTCCTAATTCTTATTTCCAAAATATGCACTTTCTTCTACATATTCCAAAAGATGCTTCATTATTAACATATATCGTTGAAGAATATTGAAACATTAGGCTAGATCGATTCGGCTGTTACTGCTGATCAAGAATATATATATATTTTATATGCTCAGAATTGACTCCCTTACTTTCGACTTCAATTTTTGAATAATAACTTGCAAGGTAATAAAAACTTTCTTCCTTAAATTAATCCTTTAAATATATATTTTTAAAACGTATAATTTGTAAATCTTTTGAAATAATAAAAAAACACCAATTTTTTCATTTACAAGAACATATATAATATATAATTCAAATATACGATTTATGTTTTTAAAAATCACAAAACATAAGCAAACACTGTGCTCTCCCCCAAGAGGTTCTTGTTATCAATTGTTTGGCAGGACACGAAGGACACGTTGTTTATGGCGTTCCTGGTATCACTCACACGGCCATCACACACACACACTCGCACCCACACACAGCTAGAGACACAGATACAGATACATTTAGGAGTGTTTACATTCTCACTTTGACATTTGATTTCGCTTATCGGGACGCGTGTTTGGGCCACCAAGAGGACCATAAAAAATGTCGCCTATGGAATACGGATGCGGCTACAGATGCGGAAAGTGTAAACAAAGAGGGAGAGAAAGAGAAGGAGCGAAAGAGCGAAAGAGAGAGAGACCGAGAAGAAGGACTCGATGCGAAGGAGAGGCATCAACAAGCGAACGATTTGTTGTTGTCATGTCTGGAAAGTCCTTCAAGCCGAACATTTCAGCACACGTCGTTACCTCTTCGTTTCCTTCTTCAGCTCTTTTGACTCCTCACCTCCTTTCTCCTGTGTCCTGTCTCCTTTCACCTCCTTTCCCTCCCTCTTCCCCCTGTGACTTTTTTTTCGGTCTGGTCTTAAACATGCTTCAATAGCTTTTAGCATTAAATTTAGACTTTTATGTGTTTATTTGCTTTGCACGTTTCATTTTGCCGGCACTTTGTCTTTGCATTGCTTTTGACCTCTTTCTCTTGCTCTTGCTCTTTCCCCTGCTCTTTCTCTTTCTCTTACTCCTTCTTAGACCCGTATCCGCATCCGGACCCGGACTTCCCCGTTCACTATTCCAATCCGTTCGTGTCCCTTTTTTCCTTTCGGCCTTCGCATGTGTCCGTGTAAGTTTTATTTAATACGACAAATGGCCTGTAACTGGGATTTAAATAAATGTAGCCAACATCCAAGTCATGTCCCCACAAGCAAATTTATATATGTATCTCTATATATATATATATGTGCTACGTGCCTTATATATCCTTGTGTAACATATATATACAAGTTCGTATATGCACTTGATTACACTTGATATACTTAGTGTGACAGGCATATCTGGCATCGATCGCTGGAACGGCCTACGGAGCGAATAAAATTTTCATTTTTATGTTGCCTGCAAAGCATAAGAAGCACATTTTCCAGCTGCAAAAGGTCCTTCGGGGAGGCACAGTAGACTGGGGGCAAGGATGCTTTGACCCAGAGACCCCGAACGGAGGAACGGAGAAAGAGTGGAGAGCAAAGTCCTTTATAAAACACTATTTTCTGAGCAAGTTGGCAACGAAGAGAGTGCAGTTTATAGCAAGAGTATATATTTTATTTATAGAAAAATTGTATTAATAAAGAAAAAACACTTGACACTTTATAGGGAAATTAATAAAAAATCAATTGAAAATCAATTTAAATTGATTCAACACCCAGTTCTTAGGAAGATATACATATCTCCTTCAACACTTATTGAACGATTTCTAAGCACACACTCCTTCGCAGACACACCTTTACTCCTAACAAGCTGCACTCAAATGCAAAGCACTCAACCCTACAAAGACTCGGTGGCAGACAGGATATGGGATACGGTTACGGACAGAACATCCTGGCCCCGGGCTCTCCAAAGCACCGTCTTGTGTTTTGGCACTAATTGCTCTTCCTGCCGACCCCCCAAGGAGCTTCCTTCAAGCAAGTATCCATTTTCAGCGGCTTCTTTTGGAATCTGCCTTAGCTCTGATTTTGATTTAAGAAATTTTGATTAATTTCAAGAGTTAAGAGCTTAAATATTTAGTTAAAAAAAAAATAAACAAACAAATTAAGCAAATACTTATTAAAGTGCCAGCTTAACACTTCTTTTTTTGAAGCCTTAAAAAGGCAACTTTTAGCGTTGTATTTCGGCTTCTTTTGCTTCTATTCATTTTGAAGTGTTGAAGGATCCTATCCCCTAAAATCCGCTTCCAAATCGGAGGCAGAATCCGAGTCTGAATCCTTATATCCCCCTCCCCCCGCCACACTCAAACTCGAACTCAAACTCGAACTGTGCGGCTTGTTTGTTTGCTGGCCTCTGACGCTGCAAACGAAATGAATTTTATATTGAAATAGTTTTAGACGGCTATTGGCGTCCGTTTCATTGTTTTTTGTTTTTTGTTCATTTTGCTTTTATTTTTTTTTCGGCTGAGAAGGGACTGCGAAGCTCCGGCCACGCCCCCCGATTCCGAATAGTTTGTGGCGCTTCTGGCCCCCGGGCCACCGAGTCCATTAACGTGCGGTTTTAATTACGTGTCCATTCCGCTTTCGTGTCATATTTCTGGCTCGTGGCACGTATCGCGTTGCTTAAAGAGATTAAAAGCGGTTTTGATTTGCATAAAAATGCCCGCCTGCATGCTTTTAGCCCAAAAAAAACACAGAGACTAGAAACAGACAGGATTCGGGACAGGATTCGGGAGGGGAAAACGCTGAAGGAGACACAAAAAGTGTGCGATAAAGGCCGGCGGAACAAAGGACGCACAAAAAAGCGTTGGGAAAAACCCCCAGTAACAGAGCAACTTTTCCCCCGATAAAACTTTTAGCCAGGCGACCAACTTGGCAGCTGTATCTGAATCTGAATCTGAATTCGCATCTGTATCCGTAGCTGTATTTGTATCTTTAGCTGTCATTTCAGCGCGTGCAGATAAGCCGAGCTGATTCCGTTTCCGATTCTGATCCTGATGCCGGAACAGCTCATACAAATTCAATTGCGGGAATGCAAATCCTGAGCTGCAGTCAAGTTCGAGTCCCTTATTTGTATACAAACAAATAAATATTAAGTTAACAAATGGCAAAGTATGTTCCTGAAACTAACACAAAATTACTAAACATTTTCAGCTGATTTTCGTCTGACTTTTGCCCCATTTCGAGTAATTATATAGCTGAGCTCTTGGCTTAACTATAATTAAACAGCAGGGAATGATGTTTGAGGGTTTACTTTCAAACCAAATATGTTTCGGGTGACACACTTCTCCCATTTCCGTTTCCGCTGCCATATATACATATATCCCAGCCCGTTAGCTAGCTCATCCAGACACCCGCATTTGGCTAGCATTTTGCTCATTATTTATTTTCAACTAATTAGCGGTTTTTTGCCGCCGTCGCTGCGCTGTCATATTCATTTGCTGCTGCTGCTGCTGCAGCTCTCAGAGGGTTAAGGGGGGGCCTGAGCAAGCAGTTTCGCTGCGTTAACAAAAGCGTTTCGCGGGTTATCAACTGAGCGGCAAACCCATACTGAAACACACTCACCTGGCTCACACACACACACATTTTGTAGAATGTATTCCCTCCCAGGTGAGTCATGTTGCTAATTAGTTACGGATATAGGCGACACAGACACCGAGGAGGAGAGGCAGAGGCAGTGGCAGACACTGCCAGACACACACAGAGAGAGACTCGCACACAAAGTTCTGGCAAGGACACAGGACTTTGTATACAGCAGGAAGTTTGCTGAGAGCGCTGCCCCTGTATCGGAGAATATCAAATAATATTTGCAGCAGCCATAAACTAAACTGAACTAAACTAAACTGAAAACACAAACGCCAAAGTTTGTTGGGAACAACATTGCGCATACGCCGCATTGTCAGCGCACGTTTCCTTCGATTTGGCTTTGATTTTTGATCGCATTATAATGTGAAATTAAATACTTGTCGAAGGAACAGAATAGAAAAATGACAAAAGCACTTTGTAGCTCTCCCTTGTCAGAATTATGCCCTAATAGGCAGTCTATTATATATTGAAAAGTTTGCCCCGCCGCAGGATGAGCTCGAATCTCCCTCTTAGGTTTCTCTCTACAGTGTTTGTGTGTGTCCTGAAATTGATTTATAAATATTTCCAGGAACTGCGGTCACTCTGTCTCCTGCTTCCGCTTCTTTTCTTGGTTATTCCCATCGATTTCTGGCCACAGAAAGATAGTTGGAATAGAAGTTACTGTATCCTCCAGCCACTTGTGCTTCCGAAAACCTGTTACACATCATGTGGGGTTGCTTAATTTTAATTAAAAGCTAGCCTGTGCGAGTGTGTGGTGTGTGCGGTATGGTGTGCAGTGTGGTGTGGTGCTAAGCCGTGTCTGGGTTGGACCGCAAATGCAGATGCTCGGGGTTTTGTCGGGGCCCGTGGAACAAGTTGTAATTGTAGTTGGGAAATGAACTCGGATGCCCCGCGACAATTGGCACTCTGACCTGCGGAAAAAGAAGAGGGAGAAAGAGTGGAAGAGTGGAAGAGAGAGAGAGAGCACGAACACAACACCACTTCCGTTTCCGTTTCCGCCCGCTATCGTGATATTAAGCCGTAAAGTCCTGCAGCTGGCTGAATTCAGCTGGGAAATCAATTGAAAATGAACCTCTTGCTCCTCTTTCCTCCCTCCCCTTCGCGCTGTGTGCTGTGTGCGTTTTCTATGCCATTAAAAAATTATTTCACTTTATATCTTAATTAAATTTCGCGTCATTTTGCGGCGCTGCGTGTCTGGGGGCCAACCGAAATTGCCACCCATCGGGCCCTGTTTAGTCCTGCGCTCAGAGAGCGCCAAGTAAAGTAAATTAAATTAATGTTTTGTAATCTGATAAAACCAGACAACAAAACACAATAACAAAACACGGTCAGCAGCAGCAAGGATGCGCCGCCATTAAATGGCCAACAGCAGAGTCCGACCAGCGCCAGGACCAAGGCATAGATAAATAAGCCCAAGACCGCCGCTGTTTTGGGGCAAGTTCCTGCCTCTCCTGCTCCATCTGGGAGCCTCTTGACGAATGTCCGACATTAGCCGCCATTTGCCCAAAGAGAGTCCTGTTGGAGCAGGAGTCCTGCGTCCTGCGTCCGGGCTTCGTGTCGGGATCTAATCAATGCCGGACGCAGGGACATGTGGGGCATGTGGAGCCTCATTGGGATTCCCGGGAGTAATAAATGAATCAGTTGGCCAACAGAATTCCATATTAAGGAAAATCATTCCCATTCGAGATAATTAATTAATATTGTGGGAAAAGTAAAATATAAGTATGAGATTAAATCACTCTTGAGTTTGGAATTTGTTTTAAAAGGAAACTTGTGGAATTTGTCATCTTCTTGAGAGACTCAAGGACTCTTGAACTCCTTGAGATGCCGAAGGAGCAGCTAATGCCTCACAAAGCTGCATAGTTTAGTCCAGCTTAGAGCCTCCCAAAAGAAAGAGAACTATATAAATCGAGAAGGATGTACCTCGAACTATGGCATACCCTTCTTGTAACAAGAAATATTTAGAAATTAGCAATATTTACCAGCTTAAAATATAAACAGTAGCGCTCAGATAACAAACAAATAATTTTTCCCTAATTCATTAACAAGTTTTGTAACAAATAATAGTTTTAAACTTTTGCGGCCAGCTTTTAATTTTGGTTTTAATAACTCCATTTGCAACTCCCACAATTTGATTTAGATTTTCGTTTGAAAACTTTCTGCAAATTCGCACATTTATTCACAGGTTTTTTGACCTCGAATTGGCCACAAAGTTGCGAAAATGGAGTGACGACAGGCACTCACTCTCACTCCCTTCCTCTCTCTGGCTCGCTATGATCCTGCGCTGGTAATTAATTAAGCGGCCTCTTGATTACAGAATGAAATTGACGCCATTTGCCACAGTCGTCAAGTCGCAGGTAATGCCAGCTGATGGAGTGGCAGTGGGGCAGGAGGAGGTCCTGCGGCGGGGCAGGGGCGGACAGGTGCCCACAAACTTGGCTCTAAGTGTAGCACACTTGAGGGCATGCTTAATGCTTGTTTAGGCCACTTAGCTGCACGCAGAGAAAAACTATTTCACTATCTTTTTATATCCTTTTTGGGGTTATTATAGTTTTAATAAGACTTGGTTGTGGGGTTTTCTCAGCTTATATTTTATCACAAAAATTGTATCGATAAATATCGATATCATATTTGAGGACTTCTAAGGATCGTATCATAGCCAAATAGCAAGTTATAGAAAAAAGACATACATATTCCGATTTGATATAAAAATCTTAATTTAATAATAATAAAACATTGAAAAATTAGGAGATAAAAATTTGTTCAAAATTTGGCAACATTTTGTATTAATTTTTGTATTAAATTTTCTCATTATAATTGTTAAAAAGTTGACAAAAATTTTAATTTTTTCTAAATCTCTTATTTAGTATGCAGATTTTTTAGCCGAATAAAAACCAACATACGGCAGCTTTCCGATTTGAAATTAAGTCAACTTTGGCTGAGTTATAAATTTTTCAAATTTGATCAGATGTTTGTTTTAAGGGTATTCAAACTTCGTTCTACCGAATCTATCTTTCTTCCTAATTACATTTCTAAAAGCTTTTCCAGAAATTGAAATTCATCGATTGTGCTTTGAAGCCTACAGTAAAACCTTTGACTTTTAGGAATAATATAGAAGAAGCACCGAGTGTTTGCTTTGAAAATCTATCTTGTTTTCAGTGCAGAGATTTCAGGGGAAAATGGAATATATATCCATGGACGAGGCCATCTGTTTGGCGGCTGGCAATTGCGGGAATTATTTTCAGCTTCAACTGCCGGCTGCCCCTTGAGCTCCATTTTCCATTGTTGCGTTGCTCCGTTTTAATAAAGTGCAAAAAGTTTGCTCCGCTCCAGAGTGCAGATTAAATATGCAGGCCGCGCTTCCACTTCCACTTCCACTGCCACTTCCTCATCCTCATCCTCATCCACTGCCCCAGCCACTCCCCCGCGAATGGATGATGATAATAGTGATAACGATGATTAGGATGGCGATGATTACGAGGACGATGATTGCGAGGATGATACACCTACCTACACCCGCCCCTCCTCAGCGGGAAAGTTCTTTGCATTATGAAGCTCGAGCTGAACTTTTCTGCAGCTCAAACTGGATAATACTTTTGATTAAATTAATCAAGTTGCCCAAGAGTCCCAGCAGTATGGCTTCACTTCATTTTCAAGTTGATATTTTGTCACATTTTTGACTCACCTGAAACGAGAGAAAGAGACAAGTCGAAGAATGTGGTTAGCTGACAAATATTTGTAGACTGAAGGGAGCTGCAATTGGAAAATACTTTCGAAAGTTTGCCATCTAATGGAACTATGTACATTTGCTGAACCCATTATAGTTATGGGTTGTGCAATCGATAACCAATCAAAGTACGAAAAGCCGAAGCCGAAGCCGAAACCGGAGCCGGAGTACTCGGGGCGCTCATCTAATGAACTTCTCGTGCAATTTGCCAAATGAATCGCTGCCTGTTTTGCGGCGAGCCAAATCACACGCTTCGCTCGAACGCACCCACATTCAACCGCCCACTCACACACCCACGCGCACACCCCTTTCACACACTTCTCTCACACACACACACAATTCCAAAAGGACTGCGAAAGCCAAAGAGAAGTTTCCTTTTAAAACAGGTGAAACGGCACCACAGCGTACAGAGAAAGAAGCATCAATTTTAATAATGTATCATTTGCACTAGTTATTTTATTTATTCAACGATTGGCTGGGTTTTTGTTAAATAAATAGTTTATATAAAATATTGAAATATCTTAAGGATATATCTCCGCTCTGGCTTTGTTTCTAATTCGTTGTATTTCCTCGTCGTTTATTCTTCGTTACAAATCGTTTATTTGTTGTTTACTTTTTCGTTACGCGTTGGTTATTTGTTGCTTAATTATCGTTTACTCGTTGTTTAGTTGTAGATTAGTGGTCGTTAAGTTGTAATTTTTCTATCGCTTATTTATAGTTTTTCCTCTTAAGGTTTTCATTTACTTATTGTTTATCGTTGTTAGCTTTTCATTTAGTTTTAACTTACTCGTTGTTTGCTTAACGCTTTACTCTTCGTTTTAAAGTCGTTTACACTTTTCTCTTACTTTACTCGCTGTCCTGGAATCGCAGTCGCAGTACTCGTCATCCTGTACTCGTCGTTCTGCCTGCCTGCCTCAAAGAATGTGGTCTCATGCTGGCATCTTGCAGCAAAGTCACTCAACTTACATCTTTTTTTCTATTTGAACAACTTTATCTTTAGTTATTTTATAAATTATATGTCAGATGTTGCTCTTGTCTTTTTCTTTGAGTGCAGCCTCCTGCTGATGCCACTTGGCTGGCACGCACTCCCACTTTCAGTAACCGCCGCATCCACATCCACATCCACATCCACATCCGCATCCGCATCCACTTGCTGTCTAGGAGCTGCGGTTTCCTTGGTTTGATGGGTTTCTGCGGTTTGTTTGTTGCACGGTGGCAGCTCCGTTGCTGCGACATTGCGACATTGCCACATTGCGCATAGTCTTGCTCGGATTCAGACTCAGTCTCAGTCGCTGTGGCAGTCCGAATCCGAATCCGAGTCTTCAAATTCCATGCCAGGATGTGCGGCTTCATTTGTCAATGCTGCTGCTACTGCTGCTGCTACTGCTGCTGCTACTGCTGCTGCAGGATTGCTTGGGGCGGCTGAGAGGGGCGTGCCTTTGACAAATGTCAGAGCGACTGACGGAGATGGATGCAAAAATCTATCTGGCGAAATAAAAATGTCGCCGGGCCAAATAAATATACAGAGTGTACACGTACAAATAAATGCAATTCGCCATCAAATGAAGGAAGTCAACTGCCAGTCAGCCTGTCAAAACGAGGGCCTTCCACTTCTCGTCCTCGAACGCGAGGCAACTTCATTCTAACATATTTTCCGGACGAATAAAAACCATCGAGAGTGCCGGGAACAATGGCCATGACCAGGACAAACACATGTACAATGTACTAATGTAGGGCCATCACTTTCCGGTTATTTTCCACGGTTTTTCTGGCTATTCGGTTTGCAAATGCAAATGCTCGGCTCGGCGCCCAAATGATTGTTTGATTTGCCATAATTGCGATCGCTGATTGACTTTCCCATTAGCATTATCATACCCCAGGGAGCGAGGTGTGGTGCAGTGCATCCCTGGACACCGATAAGCCGCTCCACTGACCAATTCAATTAGGCGAGCCATTAAGCTTTCAACTTCGCAACTGTACTGAAATCTCGCATCTGCAGTCTTTAAAGTCGCAAAAAAGGGGGAAAATTGAGTCGGGCGAATAAGCTGGAAGCACAGCGAGAGCAAAACGCATCGAATTGCACTTGCAAAAATATAATTTTTATCTACATTTAAAGTAAGACTTAAGCTAGAGCTAGCGCTGGCACTTTACGTTCTATCAACTCGTTTCTATCTACTCGTTTCTATCTAATCGTTTCTAGCTACTCGTTTCTACCTAGTCGTTCCAGCTACTCGTTCCAGCTTACTCGTTCTTGCTCACTCGTTTCTGCTAGCTAACGAATTAGTGATGGTAAAGTCTACACAAACTAGAAGCTAAATAAGCAAGAACACTTCAGCAGAAGACAATACAATTACTTGGCTTAAAGTACCTATTGCTCTCTCGTTTCTAAAGGATTCCTTGTTTGTCTCAGTGTGCTTTCCCTGACTATTTGTAGTTCGTCCCCCCCTCAGTTTCCGCTCCGATACCCCTCTGTGTGTGTTGCTGTGTTATGGCAAAGCTGAAAACTTATGCTTTTGCCAGTTTATTGTCTTGTTTTGCGCCAGCCAGCAAAACAAAGTGGAAAAATCTTTCTAAAGCACAAGCACAGGCACTCGCAAAAATATTCTTTCTGGAGACAATACTTAAATACACTCAACCAGGAATCGAATTAACTATGACTGTGACTTTGAGTGCGACGAGTACGAGTCCGAGAATGGTTAACCATTTATTAAATTTAAAATGATTTCATATTCAGGTAACTGAAACAGCAAAAGCTATCGGAATAGTTGATAGTCGAACCAAAGCGGAAGCTTGGGGCCCATAAACTAATCCCACTCGAACTATTGGCAAACACTTTTTAATTAGGCGACTTTCGGGCTAATCCAAGAACTTTTGTGCTCGGAAATAATGGGATTCCCGTTACCGCTAATCAAGAGCCTGGCTGGCCATTTGGCCAGCTAACAGCTAACGGCTAACGGCTTTGTTGTGTACAGAGAATTTCCATATTGGCCAACTTTTGTGTTATGTCACCTTCGGTGAGGCAGGGAATGTACGTGAGCATACACACTGCGATAGTCAGGATATTCAGGACATTCAGGATATTTGAATAGTTTGGCGATTGTTCTGGCGCTTCCTCCTTGCGCAGATAATAAGTTTTCATATTTTGGCAGCGGAAGGAGGCAACTTTTGTTGCATAAACAAATTGGCGAGACATGATATTGACCAGATATATGTTTGTATATAGCATCCGCCTTCCTCCCCATACACTGAGCTTCAGAATTTTAATGAAATCTCAACGCTTAATTCGAAGTAATGCCCGACTTTCATCAGTAACTCATTCACGCCCTTCTGCCCCTTTGCTTAAAATGGATTGACGACTTATTTATCGATTTTCCACACTTCCCCCGACCAATTCCGGCAACCCCTACAACCCCTTTGGGCCAGCTCCAGCTCCTTTGGGGCCATTCATTCATTACGTATTTATTAATTTGATTTTCGTCCAGTGAATCGCTTTTCCTCAGACGAGACACTCGAAGACTGGGCCAAGGGAGCCAATGAAAGGGAAACAATCTGCTTTATATTTGCTTTATTTTTTTCGGGGGTGAAAATCTCTTTATGGGATTTTTGTATTTTCTCATATTTCCCATGCTAAAAAATACAATTTTTTGTATTTGATATTTTCTACTTTTTGTTCCAAGACCCTCTCAGATCTCACCATCGCCGGGCATTAATAATATAATCCCCTTTTCGGAGGGCATTGACTGCTTCGGCTTTGCCGGGATAATCTTTAGGTTTTATTTTTTTTTTTTATATATTTCTTTTTTTCGGGAGACCTTGCTGGGATTTTCAGGAAAGTTTGCGGGGTCGAAAGGGCGTCATTAAAAATCATTAAAAATCAGTGAAGCGTCACAAATGCGACCGCTGTCCCTTCGGCCAGACGCTTGAAAGGTTCGCTTCAGCATTTTTACGCCACTTGCCGAAGGACCTGGGGCTGCTTTTTATTCGCATCGCAGGATCAAGGAGTCGCCTTTTTTCGCTCGCATTCTGTGTTTCCTTTTTGGAGACACTTGTGCACAAATATCATGTATGCCATACTACGCACTTGAATCAAACTAATTCCGGTGGACAAGTTATATGTTGGACAAAAAAGGGAGGCAACTGAAGTATAAAGTCATTCCCTAAGTGTTTATTGGTGTTATTCAGTTTGCTAATCGTTTGATTTATATGTTTAAATAATAAACAAACTGTCAAGGATGCTAATTATTGATAAATTAATTATAAGAACAAAATTATTAATTAGGTAGAAAAATTTCAGAGTGAGTGTTTCTGCTTAGTTCAGACTCCTCTGAGCTACACAATCAGTTTAATTTAACCAATCTGTTCGTATATTTTAATGTATATTTTAAGTACACTTAAAGTTTGCTTTAAATTATATTCTTTTAAATAATTAAAAGTGTTTTTATATTCACATTTACTTATGCAAATTGTATATAAACTTTCAAATGGCCTTTATAGTGGGCCCTATATCTCTGTAATGAGACAGGAAACTCATTTCGCCGCATAAGGGCATTCCCACATTCCCCATTTCAGTTCGATTTTATTACCAAATATATATAAATATATAAATGTATATATATATGTGTGTGTATATATGTTTTTTGCCAGGACAAATATGCTTTTTAAAGCATACTTTTGTGTGCTGTTGGCGGTTATTTGTTACAGTTGGATGTCCTTTGATTGGCCTGGGCCTTTTCAAATGTGTCCTTGTGCCGACACACAGTACTCGAGTGTACACTGTGTGTGTATGTGTGTGTGTGTGTGCGTGGGGTGTGCGTGACTCCGCCATTGTTCTCGACATCGTTTTGGGCACGAGAATTTAATGTTTGCCAACAATTGCGCCTCAGAGATTTGAAAAGCAGATTCGCTCTAAAATTTATTTACGTTATTATTTAGTGGGTGTGTGTGAGGCAGGGTGGGGATGTGACTCTGGTTCCCATACAAATTAAAGCCCCGAACTGTTACTGTTACTGTGCTTTAAGGGAGCAGGGCAACATCGCCTGATGCCATGAATGCCTGATGATCTCGACAGGACATTGCCCACTTACAATAATCACACAATTTACACGCATTTTGTGTCATCGCAACGAGCGGTGGCGAAATATCTTTATATAAATGCCGGGCACATACCGAAAAGCGACTGCCCGGCTGGGACACGATGGCAGTAAATAAACTAATGCGGCTGCTTGTTAAGCAAAGTGCCGTCATCTATTAGACAATGTCCCAGGACCCGGAGCCAGGATAGAGCCAGAGCCAGAGCCAGAGACAGACCTCGACCCCAAACCCACTCCGCTCCACTCCAACTGCGACCCCATCCTCTCCGGCAAATGAACTGAACTCGACTGAATGACGAACTCGACAGAGTCCAAAAATGACAGAGGGAGCCGGGGAAGGAGGAGGAGGAGAAGGAGGATCTACAAATGGGACTGGGGACAAGGCAATTTTTCTCGGCTCTGACTGGACACAAAAATATTCGCCGTGTTGCACCGAGAAAAAGGTCATAGTTCCCTATCTTTCTTATATTTCTTCTGATTTTATACCAATAAAAGTAAGCTCTCCACATTTTCTCTCAGTGTCCGCCAGCGAGTGCGTAGCATGTGTGACAAATGTCTGGAATTCCCTTCCGCCGCCACCCACGCTTGACTCTGGTTTTGGTTTCTCTTCTCTTGTTTTTTTTTTTTTTTTTGGCCATGTTTTTGCTACAGCTCTCCGTCTTTTTGTTTTTGGTCCTCATGCATGCGACTCATTAAGGAGCAGCACGAGTAACGAGTCAACAGAAGGAGCTGCCTCTCCTCTCCCTCTCCCTCGTCCCCCCGCGAATTCCCTCAGCTGGAAGCAAAACAAAGTGCAGCTTGCCCCCCGCTCCACTTTACGCCTGTCACTCGTACGTATACGTAATGGACAGCGGGAGTCATGGCCAAAATAGAGATGACGCGGCGCTAAGGCCCTGCGGGAGGGGACAGGCACTGGACAGAGGACGTCAGTGCCTGCCAATAAAACGAAAGCTGACAAGGAGTCAAGTGAAAAGTGTAAAATCGCATTTATCGATAAGCATCGATAGCAAAAGTTAGCGATAACTGATAGGATTTAAACTTTAATCTAAAGATATATGTATATATTCATAGTAAATGTAAAGAAGAATAATTGGTAGCCTCATTATAAAAAGCATGCAGTCCCATTTATCGGTAAACATCGATAACAAAAGGTAGCGATAACTGATAGATATTGATATGATTTAAGCTATAAACTAAATATATGTGTTTTTTTATAATCAAGGAGAATGAATCTTAGCCTCTTGATAACAAGGCTCTTCATTCACGCCTGAGGTCCCATTTATCGGTAAGCATCGATAGCAAAAGCTTGCGATAACTGATAGATACTGTTATGATTAAAGCTACAAGCTAAAGACTTACAATTTTTGTTCTGTTGTTATAAAAGAGACTAAATCCTAGCATCAATAATAAATTTATCGCCGCAATCGATAGTTGCTCGATAAACAGCGATTAGCCGTAACCAATCCAAGGAGCACACACACATGATGACAAGGCTCTCCATTTGCTACATAGCCGGCGGGCGAGGACACGAGAGAAAAGTAGAAATAAATAAGAAATAAACGAAGCTACTTAAACGCTTCAGTGCCACCGAGCATAGCAGGTGGTCCGGGTGCCTGGAGATCTTGAAACGCTTTAATGAGCACCACCAGCTTCCTGTTCCCAGGCTCGCTCGCCAGCTCACCAGCTCGCCAGCTCTCCAGCTCTCCATCTCTTTCCACATCTGGCTATCTTTTGTTGATTCTATTTCTGGCTCGGACCTCCTCGGGTCCGGCAACGTGCTGTCCATACATACGAGCCATTGTCCGAGGAGCTCCCCGTTGGCAGAAGGGAGGGGGGCTAGGTGCTGGCTGAATTTTTCTATTTGCTTTCTATTTGCTTGGGACTATTTGCTAAGCTGCTGCTGCCAATTGTGTGTGCTATAAGGCGATAGATGCCACGGTGTCTTACCAACCGAGCGACGACCCTTGGTCGCTGACCTCTGAGGGATCCCTGGACTTGAAGCTGACTAATGACATATGCCGGCGGTCGGCATTCGGCGGAATCATTAATTATCGACAGGTGGTCCCAAAGACCACTCCAAGAAACCCGTGCGACCCTGCGGTCGAGTGTCCCGACTATCAATTACCCAATTGCTGCCATAATTCACATCGAGAGCCGTTTTATTTTTATGCTAATTCCGTGCCAGTGGGGCGGAACCGTAGCCTGAAATGAGAAACGAGAAACGAACTCAACTGAACTGAACGAAGCTGAGCCTTGTTTGGTTGGCTTTTCACGTGCGTAAAATAAATTTAAAACGAACGGCAGTATGCCCGCCGCCCGCTCGCCTGGCAATTGCTATTTTTGGCATGTTTTATGGCCGCCAATCGAGGCAGCCGAGGGTTGCGGGCTGCTCCAAAGAAAAGGTTAATAGCAAACTTTTTCCGCAACCCGAGAGAGCAAAATCGTTTTATCAAACCGCCAAGAGGAAGCGTAAGCAAAACAGGGCAACCCACACAGCACACACAGTGCAAAGTTTGGCAACTCTGGCTAAAGATCCTGCCCTCCGCACCAGTCCTTCCATTCCTCAGCGAGTGTGGCGAAAGTTCGTTAAGTAAGTGAAAGAGCTGTGAATGATTTATTGCATTTTAAAAATGTAAACTGAGCAGCTGAACTGAGGAACTGGGGAGCTGAGCAACTCGAGGAGAGCAGCCAAAGCCCGGAACGAGGACAAGGACAAGCCTTTCGCTTCCGTTTGCTTGACAAAAAGAAGACAACAAAAAAAGGAAGCTCCTAAGAACCATCACAACTGCATTGCTGCTGACAAATTGCCACCCGAAACCTGTCGTTGCCCTTGAAGCTGGCCGCACTGCGTATACGTAATGTGCGTATACGTAATATGGCAGCTTCTTGGCCAGTCGCAAAAAAAATCCTACAGAAACATAAAGGAAAGAGAAGGAAAAGTGGAAGAAAAAGGAAGAAAATGTGTGCGTGTGTGTGTGACAAAATCTGCAGGAGGGCCAGACAGGTTGGAAAAACAGTTTGAAGCTGTCAAAGATTGATTTTCCCCCAGGTGTGGGTGCCGTCTGAGGCGGGCTTAAAGTGAGCTCTCTGTCAAAAAACGGACACAAAGTGTGTGGGAAAAGCGAAGGAAAACTATTGAGCTAGACAAGGGGAGTGAGGAGGAGTAAGGGGGGAAGGAGGAAGAGCATTTTGGCAAATATTTAACCAGCAACTCACACAAATCGAATGCACTGAAAATAAGTTCTTTAAACTGTTTCCCGATTCCATTCTCTTTAAGTTGTTTCTTTTAATTAAAAGCTTAAATATTTCTCTGAATAGTTTAACAGAAAATCAATTTATTTTTCTTTTTTAAATCTATATATTTTATATAGTTTTTAATGATTTTTTGCCAGTGGGCGAAGCAGAGTGCGAGCAAACAAAGTGGACAATGCACATCGGATGTTTTTCAGCCCGTTCACATCGAAAATTGCTTTCGCCAAAAGTTTGGACAAGGCAGGCAAAGAGGGGGGTGACAAGGGGGGTAGGGGTTTGGGGTGTGTATGGTGTGCGGTGTGTGTGTGTGTGTGAGAGTAGAAGGTGCTGGTAGCAGCGATTAAAGCCAAATTCAATGGCCATTTCGGGCTATCTGTCGATCGTCAAATCGGAAATCGTACGGGAATAATGCACAATTTGTATATTCATCGCTTCCGGCTATCGCCATATTTGATTTATGTCATCCCCCCCACCCCCCCATACCCCCTATCAACCCCCTATACACCCCCTTGGAACGCCCAAAAATCCAAACACACACACAGAGAGAGGAGGGGCGTGGCCGGAGGCAGGAACGAAAACAGAAGCAGAGACAGTGGAACAAATTCAATTGAAATACAATTGGCTTATAAATGAAAGCCTATTTGGCAGTGGGAGAGGGGAGGATATAGATCGATTGGCCATTCAATATGTGCCCGATATCTTATGGCGCTATAGCCAGGGGGGCGTGGCAGGGCGGTTAGCTCTCAAGGCCGCCGCTTGACAATGAGAACTCAATTGGTTTTGCTGCTGGGCTGTGGGATGGAAATGATTACGTCAGGACGATAGGACGACAGTTCGGCATGTTGAATTGATTGATTGGCTGATTAAGCACTCACTCAGGGCACTGATAATTCCACGACAAATACAGAGATATATCCCCAAGATATACCACTAAATTTTCAACTAGAAGAAACGGGAGTTTACAATCGATTGGCTTTAGAAACTTCCCTCTTAGCCTAATCCTGAACTGCTGGAATTTCCATTAATTGAAAGTTTAAACATAGGAAACTTGGCCATGCCGCGGATATTGAATATCGATGGGCTTAGTGCTACTTAACTGTGATTACTTTATCCTCCAACTTGCTTCCTGCGTTACTTTAAAGCGCCAACTTTAAGCCCGGAGTGTAGGGAGTGTATATCCTTGGGGGTAGTTGTGGGGGAGGAGGTGGAACTTTTCCATTTCCCACAGCGCACAAGACATAATTACAGAAGCGTCAACATCCCCAACCGCCCCACCGCCCGCGTGGCCTGCAAGGAAAAAGGTAGGTGTTGGGCGTGCGAAAATTCCAGCAGTTTGCCTATTAGTAATTCATAATCCCCTGCCACAGATCCGTTCCCCTAGCATGTCGCCACGGCAGTGTGCCAGTTTCCATGAATGGCGCCTTTAATTGAGTGTCCTTACATGCGCCTTTCGTCCTTTGTCGTCGTTGTCGTTGTAGTCATCCCCCTGCCCACATAGCTGGCATATTTGCCCGACTTTGATTCGGTATTCATCCTGTCTTGGTCTTGGCTTGGGGTTTCTGGCTTAAACTAAGGATATTTCTTTTCTTTTTCGCGGCACTTTGACCCCAGGAATTTAAGGCCACTTGAGGCCACTGGATCGGCAGCTGTCATAAATCAATTAATCTGCGAAACGCAATTAGCCAAGTCAAAGCGGCCCAAGGTGTGTGGTCGAGTCGATTGGCGGGTGTGTAAGGAGGTTATCGGGGTCTCAGGGTTTCGGTTTTGGTTTTGGTTTTGGTTTCGGTTTGGTTTTCGGTTTTGGCGCCTAATCGATGTTCAAGGCGAAGCAATTAAGTGGCATTAATGTAATGGCAGCAAGTGCAGGAGGCTCAACCGCAGAAAGGACTCCACACACACACACAAGACCAGCAGCAGCAAACATAAATAACAATTTGCGAGTAGCCAGAAATGCCTTGTATTATGGGGAAATTAACGAGCATCAGGCTAAAACATAATACATACAATTGCCAGCCCGGAAAACCCAATTACACTTATGACATTTGCAGTGTCAGAGCATCCTGATTGCCTCTCCGAGTGAGTGTGTTAGTGAGTGTGTGTGTGTGTGTGTATGTTAACCCACCTTCATCAGCCACAACAAGCCGCTCTGACAGTCCGGTAATGAAATTTGCCACGGACAAGCGGCCTCCTGGAGGGCAAAGTCAGGTTGCAAGATGCGAAAAATCATAGATCTCCGGCTCTGGATGTGTGTTTGTGTGTATAAATCAATTTTACGCAGAGCCGCACACTCGAATCTCTGTGAATATTGATGGGTACTTTTGGTTCATTTGATATTCATTCGTTTATAACCATATTTCAATTGTATTTTAAGGGGTTAAGGAGACGGTTATAAGAGGAAGTTGGGAGATATCTTAGGGAAGTCTTTAGGTTTTTATAATTATAATATTACTTATGAACTTGCTACTTAGTAAAGGAGTCGCTTCCGACCCTATATAGCATATATATTCTTGATCAGCATCAACAGCCAAGTGGATCTAGTCATGTTTGAAGGGAATAAAATTTCGTCAAATTTCTCTAAAAAAAATCAAAAACAAATTTTAATTTTGTACATTTTAAATTTGTAATGCAGATTTAACCTTATAAACCTTAACCTTATAAAAACAAGCACAGCTTTCCGATTTGATTTTAATGCATTTTTGAGTGAGTTATGATTAATTTTCGGCTTCCCGAAAATAGCTTCCTTTCTTGTTAATGCATAAAAATGCTTGCTTTAAGGAAACCGATTTTTTTAGGGAGTCAGTAAGCTTTTAGGATTGTTTAAAATGTAAATACTAATAAAAGAAGTAAATTCCTCAGCTAATAATTAAAAAGAAATAAGGAATCACCCTTAAAAGCTTAATTAAAATACCCCTAAAAATAAGCCCTCTCATAGCTCATTTTTTTAAGCCATTTCCCCAGAAATACTTAAACAAAAAAATGTAAAAAAAAACCCCTAAAGTTAAACCGTTCGATATTAATACCTCTTGACTCTGTTCCACTCGCCCGTAACGCCCATTAATCAGCCGAGGCTCGAAGTGGCGAACCACAAACTTTTGGCGCCACGTATTAAAGTTTATAACGGGCTTCGGCGGAGCTCTATAAAATATTTAAGTCGCTTTTTTGCACATTTCCCTTATTTATTTTATTTCGCGTTTGCTTCTTCTTCTTCTTTTGCCCAAAAACCGCAAAATCGACTCAATAATGTGTGTCTGTGTGTGTGCTGCACAAAGCCAATACAAGCACAAGGACGGGCACAAACACAAACACAAATAGTAGCAGCAGGAAAAGCGCGACTGACAGGCGAACAAGCGAGCAAACAGGACCCCAATGGCACACCCCCTTTCCCCTTTCTCTACGCCCCTCTTTGCAGCCCGCAAAAATCCAGGGGCGCCGAAAAGTAGGCATCTGTTTGTGCGCTCGCATTCACCTCGATTATTCATTGAACGTTTCGCTTGGCGCGCGGTTAACGGATTGAGTGAGTGTGTGCGGGGATAAGTGTATGTGTGTGTGTGTGCCAGGACCTTCGATTAAGCCCAAAACGTTGCTGAAACTCGCATTGATTAATTGGCAACATCAACCAGGGCTAAGCTGATTAATTAATTGTATTAATTCATATCAATTCAATGGCAATATGATATTTATCAGCAAAGAACTCATAATTCGTTGACAGATTTACACAAGCAGACCTTTAAATCAATTTATTTATATTTTTATATATCATTTAACATTTAAAATAAGAAAAAACTATCGATAAATATTTATGCATTTATATTTTAATTGTTATCGATACTCTATATGCGTGTAGGGATATGTAGTAAGGGAAAATTTGATCAAGTAGGACTTTAATTGAAGACTTCACCATTAATTAATTTATATAAAAATTATTTAAGACAAAGACTTAATAAATTAATAATTAAAATAAATAAATCTTTTAAGACCTTGTCTTAACTCCTCTCTAGCGCAGCTCTAGAAAATCGATAAATCTGCATGCACATACGCAAGCTCTTTGTTATCGATGCACCATATGTGAATGGGAATACAGTATAGAAAAAACATAGAAAACTCTCTGGGAAAACGGTGGAAAACTATATACACATATATGTATATAGGCAAAAAATTGATCAGTCAAGAGTCAATTCGTTGATGGACAGTTGCCCACAAAAGTATGCATGCATAAAAATACAATATGGAAAAACGGTGCGAAGGCAAAAGCAATTGATAAAAGTGAATTTTCACGAATTCCCCAACCGCCGAAATGCAATAAAAAGCGCTATGGGGAGAAGAGGGGGGAAAGTAGGGAAGGCGGAAAAGCGGGCGAGGGAAAATCAGGCCAGACTGGGACTGGGCAAAGATAGCAGCAGCGGCGGCGGCCTGGCAACACGAATATCGCATGCAAATTTTCAGCGTCCGCGCACTTAATATAATTTCACTTAAAAACACTCACACACACCGGCAGGAGGTAGGAGCAGGAGCCAGGAGCCAGGAGCAGGAGCCAGAACTAAAGGGAAAGATGAAACCAAACCGAAACGAATGGAACCGCCAGGTGCTGTTGGCCATTTTGACTTTCGTGTGGCCTTTTCTTTGCTCTCTCCTGGCGCTAACGTGACTTTGGCGCGTTAACCTCAATTTATCGCTGCCATTTATGTCCTTTTTTTCGATTACAGCATAAATTGTGGTAGCTAACGTGTTGGTCGCACACACACACACACACACACACACTCAGAGAGTCCTCTACTCACCTGATAAATGGTAAACTGCATGCATTGTGTAATCGATAAAAAATAAAATAAAATACAAAAGGGCAGGAGGAGCTGGTGCTGCAAATCCTGGCTGGCGTTGGCATGTCCTGCCACCTCAACTTGCCCTCCTGGCCCCACTGAGTGGCATTGAAGGACGACTGCCTTAATGTACATTTGTCTGCCCGCATGCATGTCCTTTGGCAAGATCCCTGGCCGAGTCTGTCTCCAAAGGTAAATAAGTAACAATTACAGGTGGACGCGTTGTAAATTTCAAGCAAGTCGAAGGACACAAAGGCTAATTTGAGAGAAGCCAAAGGATCTAATTTATCTGTACATCAAATCAATGAATAATATATATTTATATATGTATAGTTGTGTAGAGGTTTTTATTGTTATAATTTAAATTAATTGATTATCCTAGCGCAGCAAGCTTTCGCAAATTAAATAAAACTGACACTCGATTGCAATTAAAAATCGCATAAAATGGAACTGCCTGCCACTCTTGATTATTTTTGAAATCATTAAAAATCCTTGTATAAGAGGACTGAGCCCACACTTAACCACAGAGGATTAATGCGTTCAGATTGACAAACGGATTTCGGGCTGGAAACTCCCTAATCTTTGCCTGGCAGGACCTCTAGGATCCTGTCCTCTCTGCCATATATATATATTTTTTTTTTTATTTAAGCGCATGTCAAAATTGATTAAATTAAATGCTTTTCGCGCTGTCCGACGTGAACTCAAATGTAATATTTATTTATTTATTTATTTTTGAGCCACATTCGACACTTGTTCTCGCTCGCAGGATATTTGCAAAATGTTTGCCGCATTTGGAACATGTTTTTTCAGCATTTTACTCGGCGAGTGCTCCTCCTTTTTTTTCCATTCTCTCTACTTTTAGTTCGATATTGACTTTTTGGCTTAAGCGGAAATTCAATTTAAATGTTCAGCGAATTTCCTCCTCTTTTTTTTGTGTCCTTTTGCATATGTCGTTGTTAAGCCTTTTCGTTATTTTTCTCGATTTATTCCAGAGAGAATCAGTGGGAGAACTGCACGTTTTTGGCTGATATTCCTTGAATTTTGCACATATTCGGCGGAGGGGAGATTAATAGCGAAATTAAAAAATATGCACAGGATTTTGCCTGATGCCTTGCCCTAACAAGGACACGTACCGACAAAAAACATAAGCAGCGCCGAGGTGTGCGATTCGGGGAGGAAATGAAAGTGCGGCTTGACTGCGGATCAGCAGGAGAAGCAGGAGCAGGAGCAGGAGCTGAATTTCAAGAAACAGGACGAGCAGCTTCCCGAATGAGACATTGGCGCAATAATCATAAAAAGTCAGTGCGAGTGGCGACACAATAAACTGCCGCTGGCAGGGCGATGATTACGGCACTCGCTGGGTTATCCTTTGGGGTGGCGGCCCTCATTCGGCACTCAAAATGCGACAAAGACACTCTGCCCCATCTCTGAGGCGCCGGAAGCGGATGCAGAACGGAAGTGGAGGAGGAGGAGCTGGAGGAGGAGCAGGAGGAGGAGGCGGCAGAGGCGGCAGAGGAGCGAAAAATAAAGGGTGAAGGCATGCTGTCAGTGCTACCTGGGCGCAGTTGTCAGGCTTTCGGCGGAGAACATGCAGCTGAAAGCCCCCGACTTCAGGTGGAAATAAACACAAAGCCAAGGCTTTAAGTTTGAGCTACAGAGACAAGCTTTAACTGAAAAAAATCGGATATTGCATTGTACAAAAGTAACTCCCATTTAAGGTTAAAGTTACCAAAGGTAATATTATCTTATCTTAAAAAATTCTTAATGTGCTTTAAGCTATTAATAAAATTGATTAAATAAATAAGTTTGCTAAGGTCATTAGACACGAGGTCAAGACACCTTGGATTTATATCGAATCATAGGCTTAACTTTTACTGAGCGCACTTTGAAATATAATAATAATAAATAATAAAAAATCAAAATTAATAGCTAATTTAATTGCTATGACTCATTCTTTATTTATTTAATGTTTTGCTCAAAAGTTGCATCATTCTTTAAACAGAAATAAATAAGCAAACCCCAAAAGCAGACTTTAAAATAATTTTTAATCCATTTAAATACTTTTAAACACCTTTTTAATATATTTTCAATATTTACACAAGGTCTGCAGTTGCAAATCTGCATTCAGTATAAACAGCTGAACATATTTCGAAATATATTTATTCCACCTCGAGCTCCATTAATCTTTATTTATTATTTAAAAGGCTACAAAAAATATAATTTAAGAAAATATTGCCTGCGTAGTTACAAAATAAAATAAGAGCAATGAAAATGAAACAGCTTTCAACTTTTCGACTTGAGTGAGCTTAAAAACTCAAATTTAATTTATAATGCTTAATTTTTAGAGCATTTTTCAACTGGCTCGTTGGTCTAGGGGTATGATTCTCGCTTCGGGTGCGAGAGGTCCCGGGTTCAACTCCCGGACGAGCCCAAAGGTAATCACTTTTTTCTCTTTTTTTACTATATTCTTAATTACTCAATTAAGTCCCTTACTTTTTCCTGAGAAATCTACCTTTTGCCTCGAGTAAATATATCATTTTTAAGAAGTCAACTAAACCTTAAAATGAGTATTCCTTATTTTTAAGAATTTCCCTAGAAATTCAGGTATATAAAAGACCCAGAAATCAGCAATCTGTCGTCCCCAATAAGAGTGAAGTCTTTGAAGTCTGACTGGCATTTGGCTGGGAGGATCTCTGTAGTCCTGAGTCCTGAGCTGAGCTGAGATGCATTCCCTCACGAGTGGCCAATTGAGATGAGCGCAATAAATAAGCCAGTTGTTGGTGCGTTGCACGTCCTCGAGCTCCATTCCATACCAATTCCGATTCCGATTCCGATTCCGACTCCGATCCCGAGCTGCCCAGCTTCCGGCCACTTTATCGTAAATATATATCTCTGGGAAATATGCCGAGGGCAGCGGATGAACTGGCTGGCTGACTGACTGACTGACTGAGGGATAAGCCATGCCAGAGATGGGCGGAAAAGGGCCGTCAACACCTTGTCCTTCAATGCAGTTCATCTGTCTGAGGTCCTGGGTCTCCTTCTTGGTGGCTCTCCCTTCTGTCTCCCTGTCTGTGTCTGTGTGTGTGCAGATGGCCGAGTCCTTTGGCACAAATTTCATTTCAACTTTCGTCTCCTCGCTCTCCCTCTCTCTCTCTGTCTGGGACGGCAGCAAACACATAAATTTTGATGAAGCTCTTTCAAAAACAGTTTATAGTTTCATTTTTCCTGGACTTCCCGGCTCTAGCTCCAGCTCTGGCTGTGTGACCACTTGACACTTGTTTTGGCAATGGCCAGTGAAAAGTTTGCGCTTTTTTCCTTGGCCCAGAGACTTTAGCCCCCAATTTGGCAGTTCAAGTTAGTTAAATAGTTGCCATTTATGGCGGCTGTCTTGTAGCTTTGTATTAAAGTGGAAAGAATTTAGCATTGAGTTTGCAGTAGCAAATCCCGCGCACACAGGGCGTATGCGTAATAATATTCATGAGGTTCCTTCGTTCCCCTCCAGCTCCTCCTGCTTATGCTCCTTATGTTCATGCATTCCGGCAGTGACAAACCTAGGGACTAGAACCAGCAGCAGGAGGAGGAGCAGGAGGAGGGCAGCATATCCTGGCAACAGATTCCACATGCGAATCCCCTTTATTATGCGGATTTTTCGTTGCCTTTGGATTACGCTTTTCCGTGTTCTCCCTTTTCAGCATTTCATATATACTATGTAGTTGTGTGTGTTTGTACTCCACGCTTTTCCCTTAGTTTTTCCAGCTGAAAATCGTGTGTGTTCGCTCTCTGTGATAGATTCATAATTTTCAGTTACGCTCTGAATTCGTTTGGCAACACTTAAGCCCAGAGTGCAATCATGGCTAAGCCCTGGCAATGCCAGGAGACTGTGCATTAAATGTATAAGAAAACTCCAGTCAAAGCAGGGGAATACACAGGGGAAAAAAAGGGTAAAAGAAGTGAGGAATTTCTCAACTAAAAACAAGACATGAAAGGAGCATTATTCTATCAGGAGACACCTATGTTACTGCTAGTTAATTTAGGCTTTCTGGCACACCTTTCACAAGGACACCCTTCTCCTGTAGGTATCTCTACCTAAACTGCTTTTCCACCCTTAATTTCTCACAGTGCACTCTCTTCCCGTAGGCTGAGATTATGGGGCACAAAAGGTAGAGAAAACGCGGGAAACAAAGGCGGGCGCCAGTTGAGAGGGAAATGAGCGTTGCCTTGGCAATACAGGCGGCTAATTCCATTAACCAACTGGAGATTGCTCCAGCTGTTTGGCCCCCAGCTTCCGTCCTTAATCAGGCTCTTCCAACGCCCCTTCAAGGCAATTTCCTGCCACCGCACCCTCACCCTCACCCCAAACATATACTTATACTGGGAGACATAGAAGCAGCACTTTTCATTAGTCTTTGACATTTTTGTGCAGCTCTCGGCATCTTTAATTTGGAGCTGTCTCTCCCCGCGCAGAAAGCCAGAAACCACTCGGCAAACAAGCCGCTGAAAAACTGAAATGCAATCAAATTGACAACGTCCAAAGTTTCTCATAATTTTCCCCCCATTTTCTAGGCTCCACTGTCAGCTCGCCGAGCTGGGTTCGGGGTTCACTTCTCCAGCAGCCTTTCAACGGAGGGGGAGAATAGTAAACATATTTTGCCAGCTTTGTTTTATGTCTCTCAACTTTCGACTACGGCAGCCTTTTTTGTGTGTCGTCGTCTCCCCGGTGGTGCTCGTTTTGTTTTGGTTTTTAATTCGGCGCAAAGTTTTTCTAACAAAAAATAAAAATAATAATATATATATGAATAAAAAAGAAGAGAACGAGGGACGGTTGAGCAGTTGTGCCTTGTTGTTTCCTCCTGGGCTTTGATTTTGTTTATCAACTGCTGCCTCTGCCCGCGCCCCAACAAGGACTTGTTAGCCGAGTTTCCTCGGTTTCCGGGCTTCCGGTTTTCCGGCTTTTCCTCGCTTTCCTTGCTCACAGTGCAGATGGCAAAAATATAAACACAAATTATGTAAATTTGTATATAATGATAACAGAAACGCAGATGATAACACAACCGGGGGAGAATCGGTTGAGAGGGTAGCATATTCCCATGATTTATGCATTCAACTTGGCTTGGCTTGGCTTGGCCATCACCTACAGTCCGCTCCAGCTTCTTGTGGAGGAGCCACAGTCCCAAGTTGCTCAACTAAGACGGATTAACGATCGGTGAGTTTATCCAGGGAAAAGGTGTAGAAGAATGAATGCCAGCAGTCGAAAAGAGAGAATCCTTTTTGCAGATGATGAATTATTCATGCTCTGTATTGTGAGCGATTACCCGCTAACTTATTTTATTGTATTTAACTCATAAGCCCAAAAGCATGCAATGATTTGATGCAACTTTAGCGCATACTTCGCGGCGAATCAACAATTGATTTCAAATCGCCTGCTTTGATTTTTTATAGTATTTTGAATGCTTTAAATGCCACATCCTTAACATGAATACACAATCTCGATTCCCTCGGGTATCTCTCGGCCATTTCCACCGCAAATTGTCAGCATTTCGAGCGGAATTTCAATCGCAACAGCAGTCAATGAGTTGCGGCTATATAACGACGGGTCCGGACTCTCTGCTTTCGATATCTTATCAGCCTGACACACACTGTCCGGCAATCAGCAGCTGTTCAGCTCCCCGGGCTCCAGCTGGCAGCCGGGCAGCCGGGCGGCAGCCCTTCCTCCGGCTTCCGGGACTAACGAAACATTAAATGGACACCACAAAAAGCAATCAGAGTGCGATTCCTGTCCGATTTCCCACCATATATGGACATGTACATACATATGAGTGTGTATTATAGAGATGTTTGTCCGATGGGCGCCATAAAAAGTGCTTTTTATTTTTAATCCGTTTTATGCGGCTGTTGATTTTGCGATCAAACAGCTTAATCTTTTCACCGCAAATTTACAGCGTTCAGCGAGGGCAGCTTGGCGTTTATTTAACTGTCCAATTTACACGTGTTCGTTGGTGGTGTAAAAGTCTGCTTAAAAAAATAAATAAAAAAAAAGAGAGGGAAATCAGGAGAGCGGGAGGCCAAAGAAGCAAGTTTTGGCCACAAGCCGCAAGAGCGAAACCGCAACGGAATCAAATGAAGAGCTCAGCCCGGCCACAGAAGCGGATGCAACTACATTTGGCCAAGGACACAGATACAGATACAGCTAGAGATACAGATACGTAAGATGCAGGATGCAGCTGGCCCCAGGATGTGTGCAGATGTTTAGCCCAATTGCTGGCAGCTTTGTGGCCGCTCTGGACTCCGGACTCTGGACATTGGGCTTTGGGCCTTGGGCTCCACCTCGATTGCAATTGCGACTTGGACTTGGGCAGCCGGAGGCACTAATTGAAATTGGAACCGAGTTTTGGCAGTCTGAAAGTCGTCTGCCAAGTCGGTAGTTTGGAGGTAATGAGTGTACAGCAGCTTAGAAGCTGACCGGCTAATGGGGGAAAGTTTCTAGTGGATTGGTAACTAGCTTCCAACAATGCCTTCGGGAAGTTATATCCTTTCGGGACACCTAATTCCCTTGGCTTCCTTCTCACTTTATTTTAAAGAAATAAAAATCTGAGAAAAGATGTAACTCAGGTCATCTGTTTAAAGTCTGCGTTAATCTTGTGGCAACTTTTGGGGGGCATCCATCCTGGAATCTCCTCCTGCCAGTTACAGAGTATCTCCTTCCCATATCCTGCTCCCCTGCAAATCTCTTCGCCTAAGCTGATGTCTCAATTCTGATCTGGTGATGGATGGCCCTGTGGCTCTGGATTTTCCGATGCGAAAAACCCGAGCGAGAGAGTCAGTCATTTATGACCATTACGCAACCGAATGAAAACAAAATGGGAAAGCCATTGAAACAAATACGCTTTTATCCTGCAGGACGCCGAGGATGTGGGGATGTGCGTTGACAAGTGACGACTGACTGACAAGGGTAAACAATTAATTGGTAACAAAATGCGAGGTCCGTATCTCGAGCGAGCGTGCGTGCGTTCATGGTGACAATCAGGACGAAGATTGCTCTCGGATTTAGCCACACTTCGCCTTCATTTTATCATTCCCCCCTCCCGCCTGTGACCCGACCCAGTTTAAAAGCGCTAAAACTTTTATCATTAACGCCGGGAATCAGCTTAAGACCGTGTGGTTCTCATCGCGATAAATGTCACAAGGTGTTTTTACTTTTGTCAGAAAAACTTCACTTTGCTCCCAGCCAGCAAGCAAATTGATTAGACTTACACCCACACACATTTGTTTTGGCCATGAACCCAGCCCAGTTCAGTTCAGTTCAGTTCAGTTACAGCCCCTCACTTATCGTCACGTCAAACGCCCGTCACTTGAGCCATTTGCCTTTGACGTTGGCCGCCTTTCTGCCGGTACAACGCTGCGTATGCGCATTATTCCAAGCAAGCCCAGTGGAAACATTTTAACGCTGCCACTGAGTATGAGTGTGTGAGTGTGAGTATGAGTGTGAGTATGAGTGTGTCGTACGAGTGTGCCTGTTTTTATGTGCTTTGTGCTCTTTGGCTTGCAGTGCTTAAAAATAATTTAATTGTTAGCATAAGCTCTTTAATGTACAGCCCTATGTGCGTGTGCATACTTGACTTACGCTTCAGCCAATTATGGCAGCTTAAGTGCATTAAGTAGGCCAAAAGAGGACGTAACAAAAGTTGTGTCACTCCACTTAACTATTCCCTTCACTTCAGAGACGAGCTTCTAAGGGATTTCTTTATACTTTCAATTAGTTCAAATTGTTAAAGGAATTTGTACAACAAAATAATATAATATAGTTCTCAATAATATGAATCCCCTCATTAGAATCCCTCATTAGTTCGAAAATAAAGTCCACCAAACACACCTCACTCTATAATTATTTCCCAGGCAAACCAGACACATACATACTTCAGTGCAAAGCCAGAGGATTTTCAATCAAAATTCAATGCAACACGCTGGGCCTTTCACAATTATGGGAATTTCAATATAATTGAAACCGAATTCCCATGTTTCGTAACAGCATATTTTGGTGAAAGGTATATAGTACTGTGCATAATATGGAATGGTCGACCGAACCTGCAGCCTTTAATGACATATGTGCGCGCGACCCGGATGAACAGCCAAATGAAGAATGTGCAAAGGGGCTGCCAAGAGGGGGATGGAAAAGGAGGCGGAAAATGGGGCGGAATAGGGGGCGGAATGTGCAAACAATAATACACAATAATGATAATCCGTATAACTTAATTCAACTGTTGACCAAACTAAGCAGTGCACATTATGCAAATGTCCATTCATGCGACATGCGATAATATTTGCATTTGACGAGCAAACAGACAGATAAAGGGGCAGACAAGGGGCTGGGGCAGGACAAGGGGGCAGGATCAGGGACACTGGCACACACAGGCAGAGGGAAATGGGCAGGAAAATGGAAAATGCCAAATGGTAAAGCCAAGCCGACGAAATCAAATAAGCCAAATTAAAGTTAAAGGGCAACATTGGGAAATTAATTACGATGATGTTCTGTGGAACTCCTGCACACATCCAGGTCCCTTCTACCTTTGCCTCTCCCTCTCCCTCTCCCTCTACCCTTCCCCTCTGCCGTGTTCCTTGCCCAAAATGAAATGAAATATATATTTGCGAGTCCTTCGACTGTGCATGTTTGGAAATGACAGCTGAAACGGTAGCTTTGAGCAAATTATCAACAAGAATCCTTCACCATTGATTGGGGCAATAATCCTGGGAGCAAAAAAATTTAATTTGAACCCCACTGGGAATTGGATATGGGAAAACCAAGAGGTGTATATCGAAATGTATCGATAAATTCAGAAAAATATTTAAAATATCTTATAGTTTGATATTTTAAAATTTTAAATATTGGAAGATAACCTGAAGATGTCAAACAGAATATTTATTTTTTGCACAGATGTATATAGAAACATTAAAGTATCAATTTTTATATCGATTTTAGCTTTAAATATCGGTTATGTATCGATATATCACTATTTAGTGCCATCTTTAAGCTAATACCAATAAAAACTTAAATCTAACCTGACGGATTGCCCAAGAAAACAAAGGTTGCTAGGCAAATGTTGCTAAAGAGAACATGTTGCTAAACATCCATGAAATCAATGCCTTTCGGTTGGTCACTTTAAAGGGTCCTGGTCGTGGTCGTGGTTGTGGTCCTGGTCTCGGCATTGTTGTCGATCCAGTTGTTGGCCAATTCAGTTGTTGGCTCTCCCTCCCCTCCCCTCCCCTCGCCAGGCCTTCTCCCCTTCCCCCCTTTTTTACAACTGCTGACGACGCCCGCTGTGCCGCTGACAGCAAACAGTTGTTTTGCATAAAAATGCCGTTGCAGATGCAAGGATGGAACTATTGAGAACGTGTGTCCATACACACATAAACACATACATACATATTTATATATATGCATGGGACTGTATATGTGTTTGTGTATATCGGGTGTTTATTCCTTTTTTGTTGCTATGTAAACACACCATAAATATGTAGGAACCCATTCGCACAGCACACACACACACCCTACCCAGGCCGGTGCCAGACCCAATGTCCATCGGCTGTGCCATGCGGTTCGACTTGAGTTGGCATTATGTGTATGCTAATTGCAAAATATATATATTATATATATATATACGATATATGCTGTAAATGTCACCCAAAAAGGTCACGATTTCGGTTTACGGTCAGCTTTCAGTTGTGACCCCAACCAACAACTTTTTGTGGTCAATTCCGGGGCGCCGCAAGAGGATTAAAGTATTGGCTATTTTTCAAAAAGAGAACCAGAATTAAATTCCCGGTAATAAAAGAGCAACTTAACCTAAAGCTTATCAGGAAACATTAACCAAAAACAAAAAAAAAGCCAAAAAGAAACTTTCAGTTTAACATAATGCAATTTGTTGTCTTTTTAGGGGAAAGTTTCCTTTGATCTTTGGAACTTGACTTTGTGGTATTTATTCTTGATTCTTTGAAGCGCCATAAGTTTGGCTTATTTTTTGGGGAATTTATAAAAAAAAAGTAAACTGAGATTACATTTAACTTGGGTTTAGTTACTTTGTTATTTTAATAAGTTAATTTTTAAACCAAAGCTTAAATTTGCAAAAGAGTAGTCTGAGCGTGGTGTGCCCATGCTTCTCTCTTTTAGAAAATGCTTCTTATAGCACTAAGGTCACACCAAGACGATTAATGTTATATTTTTATATTTTCTAAAATATTTTATATATTGCAATATTATTATTAATGATTTAAATGTAAAATAAAAATCTTCTTAAACCCTCAACTCTGCATGCACCTTGGCAGGGTAGTCATCCTCCCATTTTTGGTGTCCACTCGGTTTGTCACTCTCTTGTGGGCCCCCAGACTTTTTGTGACGCCTCGCTTTACGTTATTTTGCATTTTGATCTCTTTTAATATATGGAAAATGCCGGCAAGGAGGGGGATTGGGATGGCAGGCCGAACTGGAGGTGTCTGTGTCTTGGGGCGGTGGTTGGTGGATGGATGGGTCACTGCAGGAGAGGGTCATCTCGGGCAGCAGCAGCAGCAGGAGCAGCCACGTCACGCAGCTGGCCAACGCCATCAGAAGGCTGACTGGGCATATTTCTTGCTCTTCTTTTATGTTTTTTTATTTTATTTTTGTCTTTCTGGCCAAGCCTCATTTCAATATTCCCGGCCGTGATTTTCGACAACTCATCGTTGGGATTGGCCATTAAAAGTGCGAGAATCGACGCAGATGGCTCACATGGCGGGCACAATTTATTCCGATTCATTGCCAAAAGGGCTTTGGGGACACTCCGCTCTCCAGCTCTAGCTTCAGGTCCAGGTCCTGCTCCTGCTCCATCTTCAGTTCCTGCTCCTCTTCTAACCCCTGCCTTTAATTGTGAGCCTTTCACTTTGGGCAGTCACTTTGCTGAATTAGCTTTATATCGCTTCGGCTGCCCATCCCGATTAATCAGCCAAGACTTTCCCGAGTTGACCTTTTCCCCGCTATCCTGGCATCCTGGCATCCTGGGAAATTGCTTATTTATAGCTCCTGCCCCATTAACGACTCACGCTTGGTCCTGCTGGGCTTAGATAAAAGTTGGGAGGAGGGCAGGGGGAGAGAGGGTTTGGTGAAATTACAACTTTGGCGGATTGAAAAATTTCCAGGAAGTGTCACATAAGCTAATCCTTTGAGCTCAAGTTACTCCGAATATGAGCTTGTGTTTGCTTGGGGAGGCTGTACCCTTTTGTGCTCCGATTTAAATTTGAAAATAATGTCCTTTCGTTAATGTTTTACAAATACTTGCTTTTAATTTATGTGTTCTCATATTGGGGGAATCGGAGATCGCTGTGTCTGAGTCTGAGACTGAGTCTGAGACCCACAAAGGTCAACCGAAGACGCTGCTTCCTGTGAACTTTCCGTTGACATTTGGCTCGGCGGCGCTGACTCCTTTGATCTCTGGGGTCCCGCATTCCGCGTACCGCGTACTCAGCCATCATTTTTTTCGCTCCCCAGACTGCAGGAGCACGGGATTCCCCTCCATCCATCATCGCTGCTCGCAGGTTGGGCAAACATAATCCGAGCATGTTTTCAATTAATTTAATGCCGCATCCCAATTTGCCGGCTCGTCGTCCTGCGAGTGTGTGTGTGTGTGTGTGTGTTTGTTGCCGCAGAAAGTGTGCCACACATGCGAATGATTAATGCGACTTCGTCGAGTCGGCAACTTTATTGCTTGCCGAAGGCAGCAGGACGGGAAGGAAGGAAGCAAGGACGAAGCACAGAACGAAACGAAGCGAAGGAATAGGCACTTCAATTATTCATCCAGACGATTGCGTCTCCAAATACCAGTGTTCCGCCTAATGAGATCTGTTCGTTCTTCTTATTTTTTTTTCCTTTTTTGGCGGCACATGCAAGCAACACTCCTCCGCCTAATCAGGATGCCGTCGTCGCCGTCTCTCTCTCTCCAGGATGCATCCGACACTTTTGGGTTATTTTTTATCACAGCAGCCACGCATCGCTGGTCTCGAACAACAGGAATCAGTGCAAAAAGGGCAAGGACACGGACTGGGTCTGGAGGAGCCAGCGGAGACGGGGTGCAAGTGCACTTTCGACCATTCCCTGTGCACTCAGACGTGCCGATGACAAAGCTGATGGCTGTCGGAGGGGGAAGCACAGAGCAAGGCAGAAGAGGCAGAGGCTCTTGGGACCAAGGACTCTACTTCCAACGGGACAAGCTGGCTTTTTCATTAGAAAAGTTTAAGTTTAAAGTGGGCCTAAGCAATGATTATACATTAACTGAAAATATTTCTTAAATTTAATTGAAGTAATAAGGAAATACTTGTAACAATTTAAGTTATTAAATATATATATTTTGTTATGTAAAAATATCTAAGGAAACGCTGTTTTAGGTCTCCTTTTAACCTCTTCGATGATGATGATGCTTCTTTTAATCAAATTCTCAGCTCGGTGAGTGCATTTACTTTCACCTTTATGCAATGGACTCTCGAAATGGTTACGAATCGAATGGAATCGCTCTCTGAATGTTTGCCCAATTGTTCAGGGAGTGCAAATGAAACGTGGCGCTTCCACTTCCACTTCCACTTCCGCCGGCAGAAGCCGCCATATTGTTTGCCCAATTGCGATTGAGTAACAATTATTCGTGTGTTTTCGTTGGCACTCGCTATAGCGAACTCTCTCGCTCTCGCCCTCGCTCTCATTCTCGTTACAATCTCCTGCCTCTCGCTCGCTCTTCTCGCTGTTTGCATTCGCCATTGCGGTGTGGATTTTTAATTTTGTAGGTTGTGTGCATGTTATGACAAGTGCGATGCAAATAAGTAACCCCATCCTGCCTTCCGCATCCTCGCTCGCACTCGCACTCGCACTCACATCCTTCACAAACAGCACCGCAGATATGTATATGTATATGCATATATATAGGGATATATCCCAGTGTGCAGCAGAAAAAGGCCATTAGCTAGAGTGGATGGCTGGCTGCCTGATTGCTCGGCGGAACCAAGTTGCACGGAGCCCACACAATAAATAATTTGCACTCTGATTGAAAATATTGTACACATGCAGCAAAGATCCTTCTCCTCCTCCTGAAATCAATCGCGAAATTCAGAAGGTCCTGCAAGTAGACTCTACTCTTGATTATAATATTTACCAAAAGGTAATGCAGAGCTCTCTCTTAATCTGGAGCATAGAAAGAGTTTAAATTGATTGGAACAGGTACTGCAATGGGGTTTCGTTTCTTTTTTCTTTTTCCTTGACCAATATTGGTCAGTAATTGCGGCGGCACATGTGATTCAGGTCCTTTGGTCCCTTTGCCTAATTAACTTTGGCCCAGTTCCGTGTGAGGACAACGTGTGCTTCTACTTTGGATCCTGGCCCGGTGCCAATGGCAGGACAGGAAACGAAATAAGCGAAGAAATAACAAAATAAACCAAATGAGTAAATGCGGGCAGACCGAAAATGAGACCGAAAAGCGGAATGAAACGAAAACGAAAAGGAAAACGAAACTAATGAAAATAATGCTCAAAACTAGTCCGGGACTACAAGTGGGTCACTTAAAGGGATGCTGGGGAGGCGGGCTAATGGGGCCAGGACCTGCACGCCATCAAAATAATTAATATCCTTTCAAACATGTAACATGCACTAATTACAATCACAACGACGACTGCAAAACCAGAGCAGCAGAGCAAGTTGACTCAAAAAAAAAGGACAACGCCGCAAATAATAAACAACCTGTGTCTGTGTGCATGTGTGTGTGCGCTTAGTCAAGGTCGTTTCCGTTTTCGAGTGGGAGAAGGAGGGGTGTGTGTGTGTGTACTTGCTTTTGTGGCTGTGCATTTGCCGGCCGACTTTTATTTTCCAGTCCCGCTCAATCCCAGGAATCCCTGCTTACCATTGTCATTCGCTCTCTCTCCCTCTCTCCGTGTTTGTTCGTTCCTCGTCCTTTGTCCTTTGCCCACTTGCTCAAAAACTCATTAGTCAAAGCATTTACTAAGAAAAATTCCCAATTAAGCGTCTGCCGTGCTAAAACAATGGGAAACTGCAGGCACTAGCACAAGCTGAGCCTCTTGATACCCCTTAATCGGGTCACGCAAATCGAAAGAATATCCTTGAAGTCCGATAATATATCTAAGCGAAGCTATCGATGGATATCGATTAAAAGCAAAATATAGAAGGTTGTGCACTCTAAGCTTCCCTTCTTTTTAAGTTGTATTTATTTTTATTTTATTTATGTTTTCATATCGATCGAAAGAGAGCAATATAATGTATCTACAAAATTTTCGCACCTCATTTAAATTTTATTAAAGAAAAATATATCATAATTTTTATAACAAAATATATTTTTTCAGCTTTAACTTTAGAAATATTTAATAGGAAAAATATCAGAATTTGGATAGGTATATCGACATTTGAAAAATTGTTAACTATCGCATTCAAGGTTAAATTGTCGATATTTAGATATTTTTCACCGATTATAGTTAACCAAATTAAAAAAAAAAAAAAGGAAATTGTTTCAAAATCAATTTATCGTTATATTAACTTATATTATTTTATAAAATGATATATCAATGTATCGATATTTTGTGTCATCCCCAAAATCATCTACAAAATCTGTCAAGTAGCTCAATTGTTTGCCAATTTCAAGCCTGCCACGTAGTCCTCTTCCGTTTCCGTTTCAGTTCCCGTTTCCGTTTCCGGTTCCTCTATCCGTGAGAATGCCAATATGGCTCCGAGCTAGCTGAAAGCTAGAAAGCAAACATGGCCAACAGCGTGGAATGCCTTTTTGGGGCCAAGTGGTCGTCGGTTAGATCGTGTGTGCCGGATAACCTTTTCGCCTTTCGCTTTTCGCTTTAATTAAATCGCATATAAAATTTGCTTTTAATCAGAGCCGCGCTCTCTCTTACTCCCTCTTATATCCGATTTCGAGTGCAATTGAGACACTGTCGGAGCAGGAGCAGGAGCAGGTGCAGGAGCAGGTGCAGGAGCAGGATGCCATCGTTGTCACCGCCACCGTCGTCGTTGTTCCCCATCAAACAAACATGCAACTTCCTTTGCAGTCGGCGACTGTCGTCGATTTAATTAATTTGACATCATTTATTATGCCAAAAAAGGAGGAGAGAATAAAAAAGAAGCAGGAAGCCGGGAGAGGTCCTGGAAGTGGCTGAGAGTGGGCGACTGCATCACTGCCACACTCACACACACACGAGAGCCAAGAAATTGCTTTTTAACGCACACTCACTCAGGACGAAGGACGAAGGACAGAGTGCGTGAAAGGGGTCGGGTTCGGGGCTCGGGCTCCAAAGGGCCACAAGTGATGCAGTTCGCCAGCTTAAGTGTCGTGTCCGTGTCCGTGTTTCCGCCTCCGTGTGTGTTTGTGTGTCCTGGAGCCCTGCATCCCTGCATGTGGCGCAGTCAGCCCGAGTTTCAATTTACATTCACGTTGATTTTTTTGTTAAATTGGGTTTGACTTTGGCTGTCGTTGGCAACGACGCCAGTGCAAGTAGCAAAAAATCAACATTGACACAGAGACACGATGCCAAAGGTGAGTAAGCGAGGTCACGCAGCAAGTTGTCCCTTCACGGGAGCCTGGGAGATGGGAGCTGGGCATTGGGAGTGGAAGTAGAAGTGGAAGTGCTCCCGTAGCCAAATCACTAGGGTGCTGGTGCTTCATAATAGTTTTAGGTTATTAGTTATGACAATTGAGACAAGCTCCTCCCCACCAAGGACCTTACAGAGATTGATGACCAAAATATATAATGTATTTAATTATAGAAATCTATCATTCAGGATTACGAATTCGAGACAAGCTGGGAGTCCACCAGGTCAAAGTACTTTTGCATCATTTTCGTGGCCAGAATAAGCATTTTCGTGGCCATCTGCCTCCAGCGAAGGCTGTTTTCCATCGGCTGAAGCTGCTGCTGCTCGATCATCAGTGTTGCCTGGCGTCCCAACTCTATGACTTCAGCAGATCCCTCGTAGTGGTTGCCCTCCAGCATCCTTAGATGACCATCCAAGACATGGCTGAATATCAGGAGATGGGAAAAGATGCAGTCATTGGCCTGGAACAGGGTCAGCTGACTGGACAGCTCCTCCTCTTGCACCTGGTTACTTGTTTTTGCTAAATTTGAAGAGTCCTCCACTAAGGTAGAACCTCTAGACGTTGACACAGGAGACCAAGACTCCTTAGCTTGTCTGTAAGCACCCGGCGGCTCTGGAGCTGGACGCTGATCCACCAAGTATTCTTTTGCATGGGGGCAGTACTGGCCCACCATGGTTAGGTGCGGACCAGCACGGCTCTGGCCACTGGAGTAGCTGCTGGAAGGGCACGAGTCTTCGCCAGCCTTCATTCGCTCCAGGACTTGCTTCAGTTTGGCCTCCTGCCTGTCGACCTCCCGAAGGCACTCATCCCTGACCGCCGTGGCAGCCTCCATGTTCGCTAGGGCCACTTGGTAGGAGCGATCCGTCTGGGCTCTCCGCTTGGCCATTTCCTTGAGATCGGGTAGCTTGCGGAATTTTGCGATGCCCTTGCCCTTGTCTGAAGGTCCTCCTTCTGCTGCTTGAGTATCTTTGTAGCTCTGGGCTTGCCAATACTCCTGAGCCATATCTCTCTCCCGGAACTCTCTGTTCTCCCGTTCTTCTGGGACTCCTATCTTGTAACCCTCCACATCCCTGGCGCACTTCCTGTAGATCTCTGCGTGGGCGATCCTTTCCAGATCCTGCCGCTCTTCAATTTGTGCTCTTAGCTGCTGCATGCCACGGAACCATCGCAGCTCCTTGTGGTAAAAACTTGCCTTCATGAGTTGCTCCTCTATTTTCCGCTCCAACTCAGAGTTTTGCTCATCGAAAGACGACTCGTTGTCCTGGAAATATTCATTTGAGAGTTCATTTATCTCAACACGTCTTTGGTCATCCTTCCAGGCACCTTTCGGGATATCTGGGGTAAACTTCGACTGAGGACCTTCCGTTTTGATATCTGTAGAGCGTACCTTTAAGTGATTCTCATTATTGGCAATTTTTCGGGAGTCTTCCTTCTTGACAGGCTCCTGGCGATCCGTCTTCCCAGAATCTCGATCCCCCTGTCTGGTGAGGTCCTCTTTCTTGGCTGAATTTATAGAGTCTCCCTTCGTGTTAGCTTTAAAGATATCTTTCCATTTGGCAGTTTTGTCAAAAGTCAAGTGCTCACCATTTCTTCGGGAGTGTCCCTCCGTGGCAGTCTTGAAGATATTATGCCACTTTGCATCCTTATGGGGGTCTTCCTTTGTGCCCACGTTTAAAAGATCTTCATCCTTGGCCGTTTTATGGCAGTCCCTCTCGGTGTTGGCTTTGAAGATGTCTCCCCACTTGATATTCTTGGGGATGTCTGCCTTTCTTCCAGCCCTCTGGCGATCATTCCTCCCAGCTTCTAATCTTAGGTTTTCATTCCTAGTACCCGTTTGGTGGTCTTCCCTTTTGGCAGCTGCTGGGATGTCTCCCCTCCCGACACCATTTCGGGGGTCTTGCTCCAGGACATCTTCTTGGACACATTTTTGGATCTCTGCCCGAGGATTGCTGCTGGTTTTCCGCACTCCATGGCTGATGCTTTCCAGAGCGTTCATCTTTTTCTCCAGCTCCTGTACCTGATCGATGCGCCTTCGCAGCGTCCTCAGCTCCTGCATCGTCTCACTACTTCTGCGTTCGGCCTGTTCCTTGGCCACCATTTGGTTATAGGCCTCAATCCTCTTCCGGATATTTTCCATTTGCGGACGCGATTCCAGCCGCTGAAGACTCCTTCGGATTTCGGCTGCCTGCCGCTGCTCCGCCTTTACGGCAGCACTGATCTCCGCCAGCTTCGGCTTTGCATGGCGACGCTCGCTATGATCCGCCAGGAGACGCTGCTCCTCCAGCTTCTTGGCCCTCAGCCGCTCCTCACAGGCGACCAGCTGCTCCTGCTGCTTCTGCTGCTCCAGCAGGGCCAGGCATGACTCTTCCAGCTGCTTGTTCAGCTGCCGGAAGTGATCTTCCGAGGTGGCCATTTATGGTTTTAGAAAATTACAAAATTTGGAAATTCCTTAAAATTTTTTCAACTCTCTTTTTGAGCCAAAAAATAATTTTCGTGGGCTTTTTTTCTGAACTTGATTTTTTAAAAATAAAAAAAAAAATATATATATTTCTCTGGAACTAATTTTCAGGCGAACTTTTCACGTTGCGAGTCGAAACTGTCTTGTGGTCTGATATGAGCCATTGTGACAGCACCGCAAAGGCTTTAGGCGAGGCCTACTTGGTTTTATATTGGCCTTGCCGGAGGCAAAGTTGTATAAACTTTAAAGTTTGGGCAATAAAAGAGAGGGAAATCCTGTCCCAGGAGACTCGCAACTCGAAACTGATGCCAACTGCTTGTCAACTTGCCAGACTTGATGGTTCGCCAGGCCCGAAGTGCGATTAATCCACGCTAAATGAAATTAATAAGCTGCTCAAAGTTTGCCTTGGCCCGGGGACGGGGACTTGGCCAAGTGTTTAGTTGGCCTAAGCCATCGGTATGTGTGTGTGTGCTGCCAACATTTCAATTAAACATAATTACAATATTATCACTAAGCCCGCACACAACCAGACAGCCAGCAAGCCAACCGACCCAAATATCCAAATATCCAAATACAAGGAGGACAGGACCCCCCGTTGGGGCAGGACCCCTCCTGGGACGGTAAGCCGCTCCATTGTTTGCACTTCGTCAGATCCGCCGCATGAGTGCCGGCACTTTGATAATAATTAATATTTAAATCCGTTTTCGAAAGCCATTTCATTCATTACGGCCTATGGGCCTGTCAATTTGGCCCTCGCGGTCGCGTTGGGAAAAGTTTTGATCGCATCAGCTAATAACTACATTTATTGGTAGTTTCGTAGATAACAAAGTATTTTATTACACATTTCAGTGTGGTAAAATATCTAACCCACAAGGGAGTGGCTTTAAGACTTTTAATCAAACGAAAATAAATATTTCGAATATATAAAACTGCTTCAGAGACACAGATATTTGATTTTTAAAATGTATTTATGTTCAAGATGTATAAAAATATTGATTTTCTAATATTTTGAGTTGAAATCGACTTTGCTGCTATAAATCATTGTTCTCCATTAAGAATGCCTCAAAAAGGACCTGAAATATTCACAAACTTTATATCGATATTTATCGATAATTTAAAAAAGTCATAACATAGTCAAAAAATGTATTAATTTGAATTCGGAAAGCTCTTATGGGTTTATTTTTTATTAAATTAATAAATCTGCATGCTGAATTTAAAATTTAAAAAATTAACATTTTTGTCAATTTTTGACAATTTTAATGATGCAACGCCTTATAAAATGTTGAAAAATGTACCAAAAAATATTTTTTTCAAAGAACTTGGCTAGATCGACTCGTCTAATAATGCTGATCAAGTATATATATTGTTTATGGGGTCGGAAATGACTCTATCCAAAATTATATTAGCCTAAAAAAGTATAAAAATATTTCTCTATAGGAAAATTCAATAAATTTTAAATTAATTTTAAGTTAACTTTGCACACATCTTTTTTCTCTCTGTGTACAGAGAATTGTGGGATTTTCCCCTGCAGGTTCTTATTCTCGTTTCTTTTTCCGGCTGATTAATTTGATTTGATAAGTCTTGACGCAAATGTGTTTCATTTACCTCTAACGTTGCCCTGGCCCTTTTCTGGTCTTCACTGGCTCCAGTCTGAAGGGCCACCCATGACGTGGTCGCTACCAGGTTTTGATCAAGGCAAAAGGGAATCTGAAACCTCTGCCTGGTCATTCGATATCACCTTAACCTGCGCCCTAACCCTTGCCCTGCCTCTTGAAGGGGCTTCATCTTTGATTCTGTGATCAGCGAATGAGGAGTTTATTTATAAAGAAGAGCTTTGTAATTAATAAAAGAATGAAGCTCTTAGGATTGTTTATATTATTAACTAGTTTTTTGTTTGTTAATATATAATGATTATTAAATATTAAGATATTACGGAAGTCTAGAAATTAATGGTTTTTAATATAGAATACAAATTCCCCTTCCTTTTTAGTAGAGCAACTTTGCTTCAGTGAGAACACAACCTGCTCTTTCTGGTTTTACAACTTTTTCTCCCAGGAACCTTAACTCGAACTGCGTTGCCGTTTCCCCTGCCACTGATCCTCCAAAAGGGCAGGGCAAAAGGTCAAACAAACCAAGACCCAGACCGAAACCGAAACCGAGACCGAGACAGGCGGGGACACATTCAAATGGTTGTCATCAATTACGCGTGAAATACGAAAAAAAAAATAAGAATGGAAAAAAGAGGGGAAAAAGGGAATGAAGGGAAAAAGGGAAAGAGGGCAGCAGGAGCGCTGCTGGAAAAGTGTCCAGTCCGGGGGACCAGCACCGGACATGACCAGACGACACTCCAGCATCGCCTGTTGCCTTTCGTCGAACTAATTAGCGTGAATTATGGGAGTTTGATGAGTTGCCTAATGAATGGCCAGGCAGCGAGGCAGACAGCCAGCCAGCCAGCCGGTCGACAGTTTTGTTGACCATTTGTTGCATGCTACCACAGCCTTAATGGCCGCGAGGGATACGTGTATTCCGGTTCAAAATCAATGGTAATACGATGATGGGGCAACGAGGAGGATTGGTTCCCAGCGAACGTGAATGTTATCTGCCATAGTTACATTCGAAACATTCATTTATTCCCACACAAAGACGACGACTTTGATTGATTGAGCCGCCCAGCGCAGCAGCGAGGCTTATCCGTGGTAGATCCGAGTCCGAGTCCAACTTGGAGTTGGAGTTGGAGTTGGAGCCTCATCCTTGGGTCGGGGTTTAAGTTTACGACCCGTCTCCGCATCTACTGCTCCTCCTTCATCTCAGTCTTTGTTGCCGGTTTCCCTTTTAACTTGACATTTATCGCTTCATACGCATTTTCTTGGACCTTTGTGCCTGTGTGTTTTCCCAGAGTCTGTGTGTGTGTGTTGTCTTTATAAGACGATATATTTACCAACTTAATTGGTAGTTATAGACGTTCAACGTCAAGTCCTGAAGAGACCTGAAGACGAGAGGCCAGCGAGCACTTGTAGGAACAAAGGCATTATGTCTGAAGGATGGATGCCTTCTCAGGCTGCCTAAAGTGAATTTATTCAAATATAGATTAGCACATGCACTGAGATTAAATATAAACTACAAAGATTATAATTATAAATCCACAATTTAATTCTCAGGTCAGAACAGTAGACGTGTTGAAATGTGAACAGAAAAAAGATATACCTGCTACTGCACTTGTCTTCTGTTATTTTTAACTATCTAAAAAGGAAATGTTAACTTTTTCAGGAGGAAAAAAGAATGAAAATGAAGAACTCGTCCCGTGTATGTCACTAGTTTTCAGCTAGAACCTGTTGCGAATTATAGAGACAGGTTCTGCTGCACTTATCTTCCGTCAATACAAAAATCTAGAAAGAGATTTAGCTGTCAGCAGTAGCAAAAAGAGAGTGAGAGAATGAGGATCTCTCTCTTCACTAATTCAGCATGAATACCACTAGTTTTTAGCTAGAACCGGTTAGGAATTTTATTGGAAATCAAGCGATTATTCGAATCTAGTGACATTTTTTTTCGTTTTAAGACAGTTTTTAGATCTAGTTAGTTTTTAAATCTATCTATTCCCCCTTTGCATTTTCAAAAATACAGAACAAAGGCTTATTTTCTTAAAGTGTAGCATTCCTGGTTCTATTTTTGTTTTATTTTTCGCCAAAAACTCACTTTGCCAGACAGCTCACATTTCTAGCCGCACCTTTCTCCGTGGGCTGTCCCGCCAATGCCACTTCCCAATGATTGTCTGTCGCTGTCCGCCGGGCACATGGCATCCTCCCCATCCTCCCATCCTCCTCATCCTCCTACGCCATTGTCTACGGCCGTGTTTATGGCAGCTTCCGCTGCCAGCTGTTTCCTCGAAATGCTCCTCGAGATGTGCCACTGGGGAGCAGGGAGGGAGGTGGATCTCGCACTATAGTGCGCCGGGAGAAATAAAATCAAATTTAATGCAAAATTAAGTAAACTTTCGGCAATGCCTTCTGCGGCTCTCGATTCGTTTTATGTCGGGAACTGGCTCTCGCTCGCTGTTTGTTTTAGTAAAGGGTATATTCGTAGCTAATTATAAATATTTTTTAAATGTATTTTTAAGCCATGAAAAATCAAAACAGATATTCAAAGAAGATAGAGCTTATTTGGCACTGAAAATCCCATTGTTTCTGCCTAAAAACCGGGTACCTCGTGGTCGGGACTCTCTGTCTCTAACTTGTCTCTGCTGGCGTTTTTATTTTTGGCATCTTTCAACTTGTAGCCGCAGCTGGCACGAACGAAACGAAACGAAACGAAAAATTCCCAACTTCAGCCCAAAAGTCCTGCCTTCCTTCCTTCCCCCCGTGGTATCTCCGCCGCCGCCGCGTCTTATTTAATTTGGAAGGCCGCCGCATGTTCGTTGACTTTATTTGCTGTATGTAATAAAATTAAAGCCCTTTAGCTATTGTACTTTCAACAAAACAACAAAAAAAAATACAAAGAAAGCAGGCAAAAAAAAAGGAGGCAAGGCAGAAGAACAAATTGTATCTGTACACACACGCACCGCACACTCGCACACACGCACAACCAACGAGCCATGAATGCAGACTCTTAGCCCGGGATATGGCCATTAAGTTGGCCTTTTTACGACCATCCTCGTAGTGGGGATGCCCCATAGTTGGCCATATATACATACTATATATGTATATATGTGTGTATATATAGTATATGCAGCCGCAGTCGTGTCGGGATTGCGCCTTCAAATCTGACTCCGCACACTGCCCTCTCTCCCGCCCCTTACCCACCTCCGACATGGCCGTTTTGTGTTTGTGTTGGCCAAGTTTTTGACCGGCCATCACTTAAGTTTAGGCCCGGATAATGAACTCTCGTCTGGAGCTACAAAAAAGCAAAAAAAAAAAACAGCAGAATGAATTGCCACTGAGCTGGTAATTACATCGTTCTGAGTTCAATCATATTCCTGTGGAGTCGGTCCCCTCTCTCTCCTATATCTCCTGTATTTGTTTTGCAATTTGCCAAATTAATTTTCGAAAGCGCCAAACGGAAAACGGATATGCTGCTGCTCGTCATCGAACATTTTGCAAGTCACACAAAAAATATGAACAATCAATTACAATTGATTTTTTTGCCAGAATTTACTCAATAAAATTAAGGAAAAGTTGAGAGAAATAGCTGCTGACCAGGATAGTTGTAATTAAAGTGGAATAAATGGAAAAGTTTTGTAGAAAATAATAACCTGACTTGGCTGAAAATATTTTTACTTTGTATTTAAACAGATGGAGAAGAAAATTCTTTACTTTCTCTATTTATTTTTCCTTATTTATTATACTAACTAATTTTATTCTGCTTGAATTTGTATATAAATTAATTTTTATATAAATAAGTTGGATTTTTATATGGTTCACCAAGCCATTTAAACCTTCTAAACAATTGATATGAAATTGAAAGGAAGGACATTTATAAATTATGATTTAAAGGTTGATTTTTTGTTATAAAAATCATAACACTTGAGCTACTTAAGACTTTACTAAATTGTTAAAATACTATTAACAGTTGAAGTTCACTTTCATCATAATTCAGTTTGTTTTTGTTTGCAAACTCAAGAGAACTTGTACAATACTCCCCTCAAGAAAACCCACAAATACATTTAAATATCAATATTATTTTCTTAATATTTAGAAAAAAAACTTGCACTCACCTCCGCAGTGATCCTTGAAGTCGTCGCAGCAGTCGCCTAGCTTGAGGCAGGCATGGTCGCAGTAGCAGGGCTTGTCGCTGAGATCCTCGATGATGGCATTAATGGGGGCCTTCTGGACCACGCAGGACGAGTCGCGGCCATTGCAGCACAGCTGGGCCTCGCGACAGGACCCGCCGGCCACAAAGGTCAGCCGCTGGCCCGGCAGGACAATGGCCAGCAGGAGCATCAGCATGGCCTTCGTTTTTGCTTCCGACATTGTCGCTTCCGATTATCGCTATCGTATATCGAATCTAGTCTGCGGATTTGGCCTGCGGATTTTGAGTCCTTGTCACAAACACACCACACACCACACAGCACACACACACCGCCCCCTTGGAAACCAACTCCCCCTCCCCTCTCTTTGGTATTAGTATGCAAATGCAATTTACGCCCAAGAGCGGAAATTAAAACTAAAATTGAATTATGGCCGGCAATTCGAATGCGAATTTGGAAGCTAACAAAGGAGAGGAGAGCATACAGGGCAGGACACACAGGACAGGGACAGGGACAGGGACAGGGACAGGGCACCGAAAACACCAAACAGGGAATAGAAAACACACACACAAAAAAAAAAATAATAAAAACAAACACACAAAAATCGACAACGCACAAATATGAACTCTAAATACGGCAAGCGAAATCAAAGTAGGTCGCCCGTGAACGGAGCTGGAGTGGACCAGGACTAGGACTAGGACTAGGACTAGAGCTGTGGCTGGGTGATGGCAACCTGCTACCTTTTGACTGTAAATCAATGCCGCCGAAGGGTAGGAAGTGGCTTGAGTGGGAGTGGCTAGTCTGCTTTGCATAAAATATTGGCCAAATGGCGTTCCCAACTTCGCTAAATCCATCCCAACTCACAGATCCCGGGACCCAACTCCCTGCTCCCTGCTCCTTTGCTCCCTGCTCCCAGCCATTGCCGTGTCCGGGATAATAAAACAAAGACTTCAATTTTCATAAATCGTGTTGCCAAAAGCGAATCGCAACAGACAGCGAGAATTTATATTAACAGCTGTGTCAGCGCCCAGCGCAGGGCGTTCGAATCCAATACGACACAGAGCAAAAAGAATATAGCATAATTGGGTATATATTTAATAGAAATCAGTAATTATAAACGGAGACTATTTAAAGATTAAAATTTTTAAATTTTAATCTGCCTCTATATATATAAAATATATTCTTTCTTCATGGCGACCGTGACCCTTGTGCATAATTTTCTTGCCGTGCAATTCGTGGAGTGTCGCCGTAAGTCCTTCACGTCTCCACGTGACCCCGAATGATTCAATCCACTCGTAAAGTGGCCCTGCTCCTGCTCCTGCTCCACTGTGATGCAGTGTATCCGGGTGATTTAAGCAGTCGCCACTCAATCGCGATCGGAGTGATTCCCCGGCCCGTGTTTATGGCCCTGTGCAAGTGGGGTTAAAGGCGTTTACAAAGTGAATTGCAATCGGGTGACGAAAAAGGAAAGGATTCCATCGAAAGGGATGACCTACTCCGATGGCGGGAATTACGGTGGGAAATCAATTGAGAAAAACAATTCCCAGCTTGCTATAAATAGTTGGGAAAGTGTCTTTGTCTATCCTTAAGCCTTAAGTGTAAGTAAACGTAAGCGAGGCTTACATGAATCTTTATAATAAAAAAAACTTTTAAGATATTAAATAAAGTATTTCAAAGAATTTTTATGGTAGCCATAGGAATGTTTTAAATATAATTATTTTAATATTAAATGAAAATAACGCTTTACTATGAGACACTGTACACTCTTTTTGTTGGAAAATTACAAACTAATATTTGATTTTTAGAAATTAATTTTCAGCTTAAAAATTATTTAAAAAACTTTATTTTAAAAGGAATAAATTATAAGAAACACTAGTTAGATGTCTGATTTCCTTTGATAACTCTCAATCCTTTGAGAAAATAGCACTTTCCACTGCCTCACTCGGGCTTTTATACATTTTTTTTTTTTTTTGGCGCAGGACTTTGAAGAGGAGAGGCTCGAAAATAAATATTATGCGACGCTGCTTGTCTGCATGAAGGCAAATAAATTATTTTGTAAGCGTCGGCGACCCGCAAGTCCAAAAAAAAAAAAAGAAAAAAAAAACCGAAAACACCAACACAAAGAACACAAAAAACAACACACACCAACACACAACCAAGAAAGGACGACAAAACCTCCAAAAAAGGGACGAGGGGAGCCCCGAGAAACAAAGCAAACTAAATTTGCGGCAAAAATGTTTGCCACGCGTGTGTGTGTGTGTGTTCCAGTGTGTGCCAGTGTGTGTGTGACAGCACGCGACATAAATGTCCTTTAATGATTAATAACTTTTCACTCCTTTTCGCGCGCACAAGCGTTTCAAGTTTCACTCAACAGAACCAACAAACAACAACAAGAACAATAAAAAAAAGAACGCAAAAACATCAAGGACGCCCGCCCAAGTTCCATATCAAAATCCAATAAACCGCCGAGCGATCCTTGTCACGTAAACAACAGCAACAACGGGGAATGCCCACACGTGTTGACAGCGCCTGGCTTACGTCCGCGGTACTAACACTTTCGCTTACGGTTCTCCCGTTACGTCTCGGCTACGTCACAGTCACTTTGTTTCACGTTTGCTCTCGTCACGATGCGCGCGTTACGGAAGCCGGTCGACGACTGCCCGTCCGCCATTCGTGTGGTGAGTTATAAAGGCTCTGCGGCGACTGCGACGCCAGGCCCTCGGCTCGGCTCGTGGCTCGGCTCAAGCTTAGTGCAGTTGCGCTGCCGCTGCGCCGTAAGTGGTAAAAAGCCGGTTGCTTGTTCTTAGCTTTGCATTCTTTGTGTGGAAATTATAAAGTAGTAGAGTGAAAAGTTTAGAAAAAGTATCATATTATAATGGATAGTGCAGAGCGTAGAATTGTTAGTAGAGTAGAGAGTGTAGAGCGTATAAGAGTGGAGAGAGTAGAGCGTAGGCTTGGTAGAAGAGTGAGAAAAGTAAAGCGTTGATTTTGTAGAAGAGTGGAGAAATTAGAGCGTAGACTTGGTAGAAGAGTGGAGTGGAGTGGAGTGCAGAGCGTTCAGTTCGTAAAAGAATGCAAGTGTAGAATGCGGTGTAGAGCTAGATTAGTAGTAGTAGTGCCGAGCCTGGAATTTTTAGAAGAGTACTAAAAACTGAGCGTATAATTCTGTAAAACTGGAATGCCATGGAAATTGCTGTGGAAATCAAATAAAATTAGTGGAAAAAGTGGCATACTACAATATTTAAACCTTAATTATATAAAATTAATTCTAAATTATTTTTAATATAGAATTAATTTAATTTAATTGAATTAAATTTATAAAATTCTGATCGACGAAAATCATTGAAAACCACAAGAAAAGCTGGGAAACTGATTATTTTCTATAAGAGAGGCAAATAATATAATATGTAATATATTAAAAAATATTATTTATTTTATTTACTTAAGAAAATTAAATTAAGATTAAAAAATATTATATATCTACAAATTAATAATTACAAAATGCAAAAAGTTCAATTTAATCCTTAAGAAGAATAACAAACATTAAAAGGAAAACAAAATGAAAAGTATAGACATGATCTAGGCTTTAAAATCCTTCTAAATTATACCAAAAATTATACTAAAAAACGTTAAAAATTTAAATTTACACTAGTTTGAGTACCTTAATCTTTTTATTAAATATTTTCAGACATATTACCAATAGATTCAAAAACCACACAGATTCCTTTAATAGTTTTAAGAATAATTATAAAACCTTCTTAGGCGAAACATGTCGCCAAAAGCTGCAATTAAATAATTAGGATAAAACACATCTCCGCCTGAGTGCACTCGAATCCTGACAGAGGACTCCTCCGCAATGTCCCCGAATAAGTCCAAATAAAGTGCTGGCGAGGAAGAGCCACCATGTGAAATTTGGGACAGCCGGCGGATGCATTTACCTGCGTCAATTACAGCCAACTTAACGTTGGACTTGGCACTCTCGTCCTTCCGCCCGAGTGTGTGCGTATGAGTGGGCGCATATGGGGTGGTGGTGGTGCTGGTGTGGGCGGTGCCGATCCAGGATGCCGGCTGGGCGGAATGCAGTTAACTGGGCCTGGCCCAGACAATGGAGTCAAGCTGACATACTTGCATAGATTTGGAGGCACTGAATCGGCAAGTGAAGAGGCGGCGCACGGGAGATGGGGAGTGACGTTTATGCTGACACCGAAAGTCATCAACAACAATATACAGTTTCCAAAGAAGTACACTTGGAGAAAATGGAAGTTGAATGTGGTATATAATAATATATAATACTTCAAGGTATCTCGAATGCAAAATTGGGAATGTTAAGCGAAGAAAAAATGTCAATTTATGGGTTTAAACAGAGAAGCAGAAAGATCAACTTTATACAATTTAATTAAATATTTTTTGTTTACTTCACACTCTTTTAGAGTGTCTAAAATATATAATTTTATTATTTAAAAATTAATTATTATTTTTTATGTATTTTAGGTAAAATTAACCACCGATTCCTCCAAGTGTGTCAACAGCTTGCGCCGCCTCCTTGCCTCCCTGCTGACTGGCAAATATTTGCCGCATAGGCAAACTTGTGCCACTGCCCCTGGGCACCATCGCATCCAGCTCCAGCTCCTGCTCCTCTGAAACCTCCCACTCCTCCCTCATGGGCTGCCGTCTAAACAGCCAGTGCCACTTCATCGTGGGCCTCCGATTCGGCCGGGTTTCGGCGAAGGTTTCGCTTTGTTTGGGTGTCGCGCATTTGGCGCGCCTCCAGGCGAGGCAAGTGCTTGCCGGGAAGGGGCAAAAAGTGGTGGGGTGGCACCGTGGGCGCTGGAGGAGTGACTGCCGATTCCGAATCCTCGTGGGCACACCGTGCGTCTCGTTTCCGCTCCAGATCATAAACAAAGCGAACGCGTGCGGGGCTGTGTATGTACATAAATACATGCAAATTTGATGTCACTCTCTGCCGTAAAGTCACCAATACACAACCCCTTAACCCTTGCCGCCGAGCAGCACCCTTAACACCCCACACACACACACCCAAGCAAACCGTTTCGACACTTCATGTAGACCTGCGGCCATTTGGCATTGCATACTTTTCGGCTGCATTCGGCCAGCCCTGCCACGGGGTCCCCTTTTTCTCTTCTGAAAGAAGAAGTGCTTTTCGAGTCGAAAAGTCTCACTAAAAATATGTACATAAATATATAATATACAAACACACACACACCCAGCTCTGTCCTGTGTTTGCTTTCTCTCTCAATAAAAGTTAATTTTAGGTGGCATTCCCAAACAAACACATTTTATAATAGAGAAACATTTGAGGCAAACACAAAATGGCAAATTAAAATGGCAAAAAAGCGTTGACTAATATTTGCAAATACTTTTCACATTATAATTTTTTTTTTTTGTGTTGTTTTTGTTGCTGTTTTTTATGAATATTAATTTAATAAAATAGCTGACCAGAGAGTTTTTTTGTGGGTCTCTGCTTTTATGGGTAATTAATGAGCTTTTAATTAAATAAGGCTTCCTAGAAACCAACTAACTTAGTTAGTTACTATTTAAATAAAAGCAGGCACAAGCTTAAAGTTAAATTATCATATTTTCATCGTTATTTTCCTTTATTTTCCACATTTAATACCCCCTAAAAGGGCATTTGTAGTGCGTTGTGAATCATTTCCCATACTATGCCTTACCTCAGGCGAATGCAATAAAAACAATTAAAATCAGAAAAGAAGCAACATCAACTGCAACTAAAAAGCCGCCCCCGGCCACACATTTCGAAACTAATTGAAATGCCCTCGCAGTGGCACAAAGACGCAGTCGAATGAGCTACAAGGTATGTCCTGATGACAGCTCCGAGCAGGACGCATTATAAAAAGGGGAAATTGCATAAGTCGGGAGGTGGACAATTTTTAGGATATATCAACAGGAAAACCTGACTTAAGTCGGCTTTAGTTTTGTGGCCGTCGGCAAAGCAATTTTATTTATTATTGGACTTTTCCTTAGAATCGTCCTGGTTGAAAGGACATTGCACACACACATACAGATTTCCTCCTAATTCCAGGCCAGGTTGCAGCTCATATTCTGCTCCGATTTCAGGTGGAAATAAATTATTAAGCTGCCCCAGACGTGCATGTGTGAGCCTGAGCACTCGCAAGGATGTGGGATGTGGGCCATGCCATTTGCTATTACAATAATGTCCTGCCAAACTCATTGCTATTCCCTTTGTCTCGCCATTTCGGCATTTAATGCAGCCAGTGAAGGGAAATTAGCCAGGCTCGCACTGAGGCCGAGAAGTCGTAATGCCAAGTTGGAGTTAACAAGAGAACTGGCTCTTACATACAGTCAACAGTGGCTAAATTGGGTTACTTTTCTTCGAGAATAAACTGCAACTAACTAAAATTAAGTAAATAATATTAATTATTTTATTAATTACAAAACGTAAAATAAAATAAATAATAAAGCTGACTAAGGGAACCAGAAGTTTGTATACCTTTGAAGTTTGCAATTGGAACAGGGAATAAAAAATGATCATAAAAATGAATTCATTTCAATTTGGTCAGTTTTCCTTTGTTGGCTTTTATTATGTTAATACATCAGCACTTTAAATTTATAATTTTTAAAATTAAAGCACTTTTTACTAAGTTAAAAATCAAACAGCGCGGAATGCACAAGACCAACAAGTTGCTAGGCAAATGTTGCTGGCTGCTAGCAACACTCTAATGTTGCACAGTTTTCACGCATCAACAACATGCTGTAGTTGCCTTAAACTAAAACTTATAATAATAAAAAATTAAAAAAAAATATTTTAGTAAGTTCTTTTGATATTTCTTCATTGACAGTTTCCCCTGTAATAATCCTTACTTGCTTATACAATTAACCCAGGTTATATAATGGTGTTTACCATCAGAATCAAAGCCAGTTGCCTGGAATTCTGTTTTGCACTTTAAGAAAATAATAAAGAAACTATTAATTATTTCTTTTAATAAATTTCTTATTTCAAAGAACTTATTTTTTGTAGTCTAGAAAATCCCATAAACTTTTAATGAATTTATATTTCCTTTGTCTGATTTGTTAAAAGACGCTTCCTTCTCGGTGTAAACCCAGTAATAGGGTTAAGGTTTGAAAATGGATAGAACAATGAAAGAACAAAGGATTTCCATGTGCTTTTGAATTGTGGAGCAAATCGAAGCTTATTTACTCGATGATAATTAACTTCTTCGAAGGCTGTGTGGGGCCAGAACAATGACAGCATGTCATTTTTTCCTATAAGCCGAAATATATGTTTATAGTTAATTAAATATACATACAATCAACTATATGTATATTGTCAATCAACTATATATACCAGGGAAAGTGGCCCAAAGCCTTGAGCAATTAAATCTTAAACATCTAGAAATGTTTCAACATATAAAACCTATTTTTATATTAATATCTAAGCAGATATCGCCTTGCAATTTGCACTATTCCGGAGTCTTAATTGTTGGGCAGAATGTTAGAATGAAATTGATTTATTTCGTGGCAAAAAAACACCAAGTGAGAGCTATATCTCGATACATTTCAGGGCAATTTAAGGCAACTTGACAGTGGCATTGCTGCCGCGGACTTTTAATCAGATGTACAAGGAACGAAGGCATTTCCCAGGCCCTCGCCTGTGGACCTGTGGCCAAAATGTTTTCAATATCATAAATTTTTTAAAATATCAACTATCGGTGTGTGTGTGCCGTTGAATTTGAATGTGTGCCAACAACTTGGGCGTAGCGGCGGCCGCCGCCGTCTCTCGATTTTCGACATTCGACGTTCGACGACAACTCGACAGTTGCAATTTGTGCGTTGCCGCGACTCGAACGACTCGAACGCGTGGCCAGAATTTTCACCGAATTTTCCCCGCTTTTCCCCAGTTTTCCCAGCAATTATTTTGCAGGCGCAATTAATTGACAAGTTGTTAAACATATCTATTAAATGCGATAAATGCGTAACGGCACAGAGACTGAGAGAGGGCGAGAAAAGGCTCGCTTTTAAATAACTCGTGCGCGCACCGCGTTAAAATTATCAATTAAAATCAATTAACAAGCGGTCCTCGGTGATATAAAATAAAATCAAATTTAAATACAAATAAAGCGATGCCGGGAAGAAAAAAAGTAAACACCACAGGTAGCGCAGCGGCTGCATAATTAAAAATTAATTTACCACACAGACAACGGCAAATAGTAGATGTAAAATGTAAACCACATTTACATAAGCACAGCAAGAAATTAGTTTGTTCTTTCTTTTTTTTTTTTTTTAAATTAAAAGCTAAATAAAACAGAATTTTTTTAAAAATAAAATTGGGTATAGTATATGTAAAGGCACAAGAGAGTTTGCCAGAAAAATCTTTTAATAGCTCTCAGCTTTTATTTGCAATTTAATTGTAAAGGGCTTAAAAGTGTACATTATTTCTGGGTTCTATTTATATTTTAAACATTTTTGTTTATAGTTTATTACTTTGATTAGATTTTGTTTAGTTTATTATACGATTTAGTTTAGTTTCTTTTGATTTCTAAATGACTCTCTAGCAAGTAGCTTTTATAGCAAGAACTTTTTTGAAGAGTTGCGCTAAATGTCTTTATAAATACAAATAAATTGAAGTAAACCAAGAGTTTCTTTTCTTTAAATTTTGAATTAAATTTTCCTGCTTTTGAATATATTATAAATTAAAATTTCTTAATTATCGAAAGTCTGTCAAATCAATTGAATTTCTCTCCGTGTCTCTGATTATTTGGAGAGCGTGCATACGCATATGGCCGAGCTTTTAATGACACGGCAAATAAAAGCCACGGGAGTCGGACTCGGGGCTATATCCCCCAGATCGAGTGCACTATAATCGGTGGCACATCAAGACGTATAAAAATTCCTGAACCGCGCCACAGAGAGCCACCCGACAAAGCCACACGAATCTATTTTGGATGCTCCGCAGATTGCCGACTTTGTTTTGTTCGGTTTTTTTTTATTTTCAGTTTGTGTTTTTATTTTTTATTATTTCAGTTTTTTTCTTTTTTTTGTTTTGTGAAATCGGAGAGTGAGGAACCACTGTGCTGTTGGGCGGGTCTTTTGGGGGTGTTTCTTTGTTGTGTTTTCGGTTTTTATTTATAAAGAGCGCAATGTGCGCCCGGCGATATTCAAAAGCGTCGCCGCCTATAAATAAATCGGATATGAATGAATCCGATATATATGCAGGCAGGCAGGCATTGAGAGAGTCCAGAGATATGGAAATTGATTTTCGCCACGCGAGCGATGCCCATGAATCATTATCCGATCGGTAGCAATGATATATTACTTGGTTATCCGCACAAACTATTCAAATAAATCAAATCAATTCGGAGATCAGTTGGTTGCTTATTAGAAAATAATAAGGTATTTAAGAATATATATCTTAAATATTTAAAAATATTGATCAGTTGGTTACAAGCTATGTTTCTTGGTAATTAATTAAGTTTTCTAGTTGAAACTTATTGTTGAATTAAAGCAGAAATAGCTTCAGTTTAACTGCATTGCATTTGTATTTATTTGTTCTGCCTAGAAGTATGCACTTGGATATACGTTAAATATATATATATTCCATATAAAATAGAGATATTTAACTATATTTTTGAAGGGAGAAGCAGATATATATTTAGATAAAAGCTATAGTTAAAGTGTGATACTTTAGGCAATATTCAAGTTTACAAAATTACTTACCCAATTTCCTTAGATTCTTGCTTATATTTATGCAAAAAAAAGAAATTACAGCTAAAATAAGTTAATAATTAATTAAACTCACAAGTACATTCAAAAACTCTTTAAATTTAAGAGACACTCCCTCTTAGACAGGTGCAAATTAGTTAACTTGGCGCTGTGCTTAGGGCCACCTTCGAGACGGCGGCTAAAAGCCTTCATCAGTTTAAATAAGTGGCTAATGGAGGGGGATGTTGATCGATTGAGACACCTCGAGGAGAGTGTGTGTGTGTGTGGGGGTGGGAGCACCTGTTGCGGCCAGCTGAGTGGCATTTAATGGCCAGCTGTTGACAAGGGGCGTTGGGTGCTCTCCTGACCAAACCGAACCGAAGCGAACCGAACTGTTGATTAATGAGCCAGAGCAGGGGACAGCAATTAGAATACAATTAGCAGTGGACGACGCAGCCACTAATGAGCGCTCTTGTCTTCCGTTCTTCCGTTCCTCCCTCTTCCTTCCTGCTTCCCCTCAGAACCATCACCGGAATGGCGGCCACAGGACACCAGCTCACAACAACAACAACAACAGTCGCCAGAAGAAGGACCAGCAGGGGCAGCCCAAGGAGGAGAGTCCCTCTCCAGAGCAGGCTCTACCCTATCGCATTGAAAAATCGGAGATATATGGACGCTACTTAGTGGCCAGCCGGCAGCTGGAACCCGGCGAGCTGCTCATCACCGAGGAGCCTCTGGCCATCGGACCCTGTGTGAGTGGCGATCCCGTCTGTTTGGGTTGCTACCGCCCGGTGACCCTTGCCCCGGATCAGTATCGGTGTCCCGCCTGTGCCTGGCCCCTGTGCAGTGCCTCCTGCTCCGGCTTGGGCCATAAACATGGCCACACCGCCGCCGAGTGCCAGCTGTATGGAGAGCGTAAGGCGGCGGCGGGGGAACTGCTCACGGATCGCGCCGGTCCGGCGGAAGTGCGTGATCTTTACGAGCTGGTGATGATCGTGCGCATCCTGCTGCTGCGCCAGCACGATCCGGAGCAGTTCCAGCTGATAGAACGCATGGAGTCGCACACGGAGGAGCGGCGCAAGAATGCCGTCCTGTGGCAGCACTACGAGGAGAAGGTGGTTCAGCGACTGCGTCAGGATTGGAAGCTGGAGGATTTGCCCGCGGAGCAGGTGCACGAGGTGTGCGGAATCCTGGATGTGAATTGCTTTGAGATCGGCCAGAATGGGTCCAAGGCGCGGACGCTATATCCGAGCGCCTTCCTGCTCGCGCACGACTGCCGCCCCAATACGGCGCACACGGACGACCCAGGATCCTATGCCATCCTGCTGCGCACCTCGAGGCGCGTGCGCGAGCGGGAAGCGCTGACGCTCAGCTATGCGTACACGCTGCAGGGCACGCTCAAGCGCAGGTCCTTCATGCACGAGGGGAAGCTGTTCTGGTGCCGCTGCGAGCGCTGTGCCGATCCCCGGGAGCTGGGCAGCGATTGCAGTGCCCTCGTTTGCTCTGCCTGCCGGGAGGGGACAGTGAGGGCGTTGGATCCACTGGAACAGGACGGTGACTGGGCGTGAGTAGTCAGGATAAAGCTTTATTTAACCAGAAAGTATTATATATACTTTTATTTGCTGTTAGTTGCGATCGTTGCCCGCATCTACTAGGCTCCGAGGATCTGGAGCGCCTGCTGGACCGCATCAACAATGATTTGGAGTCCATAGACGTCCATGACATTCCCGGACTGGAGAGGTTTCTCCTAAGGTGCGTACCTACTGGGCAGGCATTACACTTGGCAAAATCTCTATACTTCTGCCAGCTTTTACTAATTTCAAGAATCATTTTAGCCACAATCACGTCCAGGAGAAAGCCCTGCAGAAAGTTAGCAGCTCCTCGTCGCCTCTTCATTAATATTTAAAATAAACTATATAAAAATTACTACTATTTCTTACATAACCTTCATATCAATTAATATTCTTTTAAAACTTTATTAATCCTTCGTTTTTCCCCCTCCCGCAGATATCGGAATGTCCTGCGACCCAACCACTATCTCCTGCTCTCGGCCAAGTACTCGCTGTGCCAGATATACGGCCGGATCGAGGGTTATTTGCTGCCGGAAATGACGCCGGAGGATATAGCCCGCAAGGAGACCTATTGCAGAGAGTTTCTGGAAATTGTTGATATCCTGGATCCCGGTCTGACGCGTCTAAGAGGTGAGATATTTTATACTTAACTTAGATCTACTATTCATCTCTTTATATCTCTCACCCAAGGACTCATCATGTACGAACTGCACGCCCCTGTGCTGGTGCTGGCCCAAATGGGCATGCAGAGGGGACAGATCTCACGGCAGGAGTTCCAGCGTCGGCTCAAGGAGGTCATCAAGCTGCTTCAGACCAGCCGGGATATCCTGTGCCTGGAGCCCGAGGGCTCAACGGAACACGCAATGGGCATGGCAGCAGCCGATGCCCTCATTAAAATGGGTTGCTAGCCAAAAAAAATGGTTAATCAAGGCTCCCTGACTGGAGTTTATATGGAAATGTATCTCAAAATATATTTATAATACATAATTTTTTTTTTATAATCGCATTGCCAGTCTTTTATTGTTGCTAAAAGCAATTAAAAGGTATATAAAATATGTAAAAAAATATTTAAATATGAAATATATGCGAAATATTGTAAATAATAAAAAAGGAAACTTAATACTTGCATTTAACATGGCGGAAGAGATATGTTTCTTAGTTAAAGTTGCCAGGCAAAAGTTCCTAAGCATGTGTGTCTGGCGATATGTAGCTAGACAAAGGTAGCTAGTTAAATGTAGCTAAGTGTATCAAAGCATATGTATCTAGGATACAAATTTTTGGGCATTTGTGTCTTGCAATATGTTGCTAGTCAAATGTAGCCACGCAGATGTGAATGAATAAATGTTGATAAACATATGTTTCTAGCAAAATGTAGCTTGGTAAAAGTAGCTAAGTAAAGGTTTAAAAAACAAAGTATCTAGGCAAATGTTCCTAAGACTACGTACCTAGCGAAATGTAGCTAAGAAAATGTAGCTAGTTAAATGTAGCTAAGTAAATGTTTCTAGTTTCTAATGTTGCTAGAAACCTATTGAGCAACATATTGATGTTACTTAGGCGCAACTTTCATAGGGGAAACTTTCTTTTCTCATAACTCCCATATCAATAGACCAATAGTAGTCAAATTTTTGCAGAACGTTCCCTTAATTACATACTTTTTAATTAAATTCAATATAATTTTTACCCTTCCTTTACGGATGTATAAGAAATCCCCCAAAGTTAAGATCAATCTTAACCTTCATTTGTCAACAAATACTCTCTACCCTTTACAAAAAGTGTACTAAGAAAGGGTAGTCACTCCCAGGCACTCTCTAGAAATCTGTCTCGTCATTATTGATTCCAAACTTTAACTTCATTCAAAAGTTATTTAGTGCTCTCTCCGTCTGGTCCTTGTTGCCTTGGGAGCTCTCACTCCCTCACTCTTTCTTCTTTATGGTTTTTCATATATTTTTTTGTATTTTTTGAAGAATGTCAATAAGCGAGAACTCAAAGTGCTCCGACGACAACTCAACAGTTTTGAGTTCGGGCCCAGAAGTCCGCTCAGCCTAATTGTGTGCGCCCGGGAAAAGCTGAAAGAAAAAATGCTGGAAAAGTCCGCTAAGGCAACAAAAGAGGGCTGCAAAATCCGCCACTGGGGATGAGAGAGAGAGCGAGAGAGCTGAGCCAGAAGTTTCTCTTCAAACCAATGTTAATTAATGGACATTTTGGCATTTCATTCGATTCACAGAAGGTTGCTCTGGCCATTAAAATTGTCACAAAACCAGGACCAGGACCAACTCTGGCTTATCACAAAAAAGAGGAAAACTAAATCCATAGAGCTTTAAGGTGGAAAAGCCAGCGTTGTCAGTTGTAATTTTCCTTTGTCTTGCTAAAGAAAAGCTGCCCTAAGACGGGCAAAGCAAAAACACTATTATGAATGCATTGAATTTTTATAATCATCCACAATGTGGCCACATGCAGATAAAGTAGGATGCCAGCCCCGAACTACTCGTACACCCACTAGATGTGCTTTTCACTGCCTGCTCTGCAGGTATGATGGCCCACATATCACCACCAGCAGCCAGGAGGAGCCAGGAGGATCCGCCACCAGGATGCACGGCATGTACTTGGATGTGTTTTGCAGGCAGCCAAGCAACTATATATGATGGCATCACCAAGGACATAAATGAAACAAAAACATTATCAAGCCAAGGCTGTTACTAAGAAGCCTGAATGCTCTCTAATAAATACATTTAAATAGGAACTAGAAAATATATTTTAAATAATAATAAAACATGCTAGAGTTTAGTTAATTTGTAATTAAAGTAAATCAATTCCTAGAACCCATTAAAAATTACCTTTATATAACAATCTCTCTTTCTTTTTTAATCTAATTATAATTATCATAGTTAACCCCCTTAAAAGTTATATGTTTTCAAAGCTAGTTTCTAGCTTTTGGTTTCTAGGATTAGGGTTAACCTCATTTGGCCAGCGCATAAGCCCCATTTTCGCCTAGAGTGGACCAAACAAAAAGCGGCTAGAACTAAAAGCGTACGATAAATATAAATTGCATTGTGCAATAATCTTCAAAGTGCAACAAAGTAAAAAAAACCGGCAACAACAACAATGAGTACAAGAAGCACGACAAGGCAGCTAAAACACACACACACATAGACAGAAAAGGACACACCGACACCGACACGAACAGGAACACGAACACATATAGGACACACAATGAGATGTTGCCGCATAAAGCCACATAAAAAATATGAAGACGACTTCGGGGAGGAGCAGAAGCAGCAGCAGGAGCAGGAGCAGCGCCAGGATGTGGCAGCCGCACACAAAGTAAACGAGGCGGCGAATGGTCCACGGGGATACTGGGATCTGAAAGTGGAACTGGTTACTGGGTCCTGCCTCCTGCCTCATGCCTCCTGCCGCCACAAAGCCAAAGACATTGGCGTGGCAGCCAGGGGAGTCCCGCCAAATGACTCGTAATTGTTTGCCATTTCCCTCTCGCTCTCATTGTGATTTCGCCAGTTATTGCAGTCAGTCAGTAGTCCCGAGTCCCTGTATCCTGTATCCTGTGTCATGTGTAAACAAAAAGCCCAATGCAGGTACAATTGAGCTCAATATATACATTTATGTGCTGGTATCTGGCCAATCAGCTTAAGTTGTTGTCGCTGCTTAAAAGGAAAACAATTTCCGTCATCGACAGGAGCCAAGTCTTGGACATCTCATGCAAGTTTTGTTGAGTTTTTTCATGAATATTATTATTATTATTTAGGATTCTAAAAAAACTGTAAGTAAAGTTTTTGCTGTAAAAATCTATTTAATAGTTCAGCGGCTAAAAAATCAAAAAACAGAAGGAGCAACACTGCTTCTTTAGCTTTCTTTATTTTATAATTCTCAAAGGGTTTTGGCTATAATGTAGAAATCTAAAGCTGCATAATATATACCAATCTTACCGATAAATTATTTTAGTTGAGGAATAATTTCTTATACAGAGCAAAGTTCTGGCAGTAGAAATATATTAGTTCAAGTTGAAGTAAATAATTCTATTTATTTACTATTTACTTTGCTTTCTATTACTTTCTTATTTACTTCTGAATACAATAATATTTTACTATCTTATTTAAATTCAAGAATTATACAATTTATAATATTTTCAGCAATTAATCACAATAATAATAATATATATTCTTTAAATAATTAATGTATTAATGTATTATATTATTTTAATATTATTCCCCAGTAGTACCTACCTGTAACTTAACCCCCTTCAAGGACTCGACGCCTCTGCCTGTGGCCCGCAACATTATGGCAGCTAACGGTGAGCCGATGATGCCGAGTATCTTTTGTATTTACTGCAGCGCCACAGCAAGGATGTGCCAGAGATGGCAGCCAGGACAGGGACAGGGACCAGGACAAGCACAAGCCAGAGAAGCACTAAGGAAGGAGAAGGAGCAGCAAGCAGGAAGCAAAAGGACGAAGCCAGGGAAGATGGAAGATGCAGCTCGGTGGCTGGCTATCAAAAGTGTTGCTTATTAAAATAAAATTTATTGCTTGTTTGCAGATAAAAATGAAGACAGAAGCACTGAAGCTGCAGCTGCAGCTGCATCTGCTACGTAAAAGTGTTAAAACGATAAGCGGAAGCAGGAAGCAGCGCTGCAGGAGGATATATGTATAAATCTGTCTATGTATTATCACCCAGAAAACAAGGATACGACAGCTTCTAGCCTCCAGTCCAAAAACTAACTCTAATGAGAAGGAGGAGATGGAGGAAGCAGAGGCTACTTGGGCCAACTTTCGACCCTTTCGAGAGCCTGTCTAGACGCAAAATCAAAAGAGTGACACAGCGCCAGTTCGAGAGCTTCCCACTGTGAAGAGCAAGTTCTGGGACCAAGTGGCTGTCCACCTGAATTGTACACTTGCAGAAAAGGTTTTAAGTAATAATTCCATGTTTTAAATCTATTTATTTCCAGATCAATACAAACTCAAGCCGCACTTCATCTATGTGACCACAAAAAAAAAAAGAACAAACTTACAAGAAATACAAGTTAATTAGCTGATATATAACTTTAGTCTTATATTTAGGGTCTTTATATCAAGGAGCAAGCCTTGAACTTTGCTGATTATATCCGAAAGATAGTTATAATACAAATTCATGGGATCCTGGTTAGCATTTTGTGGCTCAGTGTGGCGATGACAACGATGCCTATAATGCAGGAATCCCCTTGTCGGAATGCCAAGTTGTCAAGTTCACAAATCGCAGAATAATTTGATTCGCCGGCATGTCCTTGACTCCTCCTGCTCCTGCTCCTTTGACTGCTCCTTCTCCTAGTAGTTGTTGTAGACAAACTCGCTGAGCAGCGAATTGTTGGGACCATCGCCTCCGGCGGTGCTGGATCCGGAGCCAGTGGATCCCGTGGAGCCGTCGCGCAGCAGGCGATGACGGAAGTGCATGGTGCGCAGGCGCTGCATCCGACGCTTCAGGTTGCAGTAAACCGGACAGCAGTCGGGGAAGGGCTTGTACATCAGCTCCTCCTCATCGCCCTGCTCGCACTGCTCGGGCAGGATGTCCAGGCAGCTGGAAGAGAGGACAACAGAGTGGGCGGGGTGGAGGCCACGACACAAAGGGGCATTAGTTCTGGCTCTAATAGCGGTGACTCTTTAAGGGAGTGGGATAGGGAGGTGCATGCAGCAGGCAGGAGTTGCACATGCTTAGCTAGATATGGCATTGGTCAACACTACTCATTCGGCCTAGACATTTTTTCCACTACGAAAATAGACCTGGAACGGGGCATAATGTGGTTGTTCTCGCAGAAGAGGTTCGAGCACAAACTGAGCAGGACCAGGCGGCGGGGCAGGAACTTTGACTGCTCCCACATGCAGCGACGGAAGGTTCCTGCAGCACGACAGAGAAAATAATTCAAAGAAGATATATATATATATATACTTTCTAAGGAGAACCACTCACGCAGCACGCTGTTGTCGTTCTCGCCAGAGTCCTCCTGCGTGTTGTAGTTACGCTGCAGCTGGTAGTGCTTCATGTGGAACTGGCCAAAGCCAAGGACGCCGACAAGGGCCAGGCACAGCAGGACCCAGATCTTCTCCAGCTGGTACATCTCGTTGGTGGTGACTCGGTGGCTGGCGGGTGCAAACTACGCGCTAAGCTCACACCAAGCCACACACAGAACGGCGAAATGCATGGCCATTATTACGTATACGCAACGTCTGACAATCTTTTACAATGTGTGTGTTTTGAGTGCGCCACTGTGTGTGTACTTAAATTGGCGTTTGTGCCACGGCACTTGATTAAATCAAGAATAAAATTGCAATGCAAATTTTGCGTTTTCACCCACGAAGCCGCGAAGCTCGCCCCCTGATTAATGCCCCCAATCCAATCCAAGCCAATCCAAGCCAATCCCATCCCATCCCATCCAGTCGCAGGCCCAGCTCCAGGTCCCACCTCTAGTAATGTGAGAAACAAGAGCCCAAAGCCCAGAGCTTAGAGAGCGAGAGATCGGACCGAAACAGTTTGTCATAATAATCGTTTGTTTTTCGCAACCATCGCAATAATGTCAAGTGCAAGTGTTGTGTGTTGCTTGTTGTTTGTTGTTTGCCGTGTGTGCCGAGTGTGTGCCGTGTGTTATGTGTGCTCTGGAATGCCCACCCAACAATAAAACTCAATTGCGATCGGTTTGCCAGTTTTCTTTTTTTACTGGGGAGTCCATGGCATTATGTTGATTGTTTTTAGAAAAATAAACAAATAAATACATATATTGCAAGGTGAAATTTCATACAGAAAAAGTAAATAAAAACAAGAAAGGAGATTAGCTCTGAGAAGCCAAAGTTTTTATAACCTTGGATGAAAATTCTAGCATACATTAATTTTAAATCGGATTGCAGCACAAAATACATTATTTTATAAAATAATCAAATTAAAAATAAAACGCACTTATTAAATATTTAAAAACATTTTCCATACTTTTCCCTTGCTTAAACCAAATATTTATAATATTTCCTAAAAATTCTTTAGATGCATTAGCTTCACTTACGCATTAGAAGGTCCATCTGCTGACTTCACTTTGACCCACAAGGACAAAGTTCAGCGCGGGGAGCTCCTGCCCCATATCCGCAGGATGCGAGTACTTGTAACCCATCTGTTTCCAGTATCTCTCTCTCTCTCTCAGCTCCTCCCTGCTTTTGGGGGGCGTGGTCTGTCAACTCATTAGCTGGGTCTTTAGCCCCCGCCTGCTCCCCTCCCCCCCTGGCCGAGCAGGAGCAGCAGGAAAAAAGAACCCTAAGTAGCTTAAAAGCTTTTTTTCCAGAGCTGTCGCTGTCCCATGCAGGCGAAGAAGACACCGAAAACTTCTGCGATGCATTAGAAAAATAATGTCTCACTGGGTTTCGAGTCTCTTTCCACAGATGACACGGCGAGGAACTTGAAATATAAATAAGTGATCCAAAGGACTTGATAATAATCATAGGAGACTGGGCTTCAGATCTGGTTAAATATGGTTCAGATCACGCTAGGGCAGAGTGCACAGTGCCACGTGCCACAAGAGCTAAATGAATTGGTAAATCTGCTGCACTCACCTCGATTTGCTGGCTACTGGGAACTAGGGATTAGCCCAAAGTTTTTCGGAGGCAGCAGCTGCTGCTGCTGCTACTTGGAACCTGTAAATGGATAAACAGGAGCAACTGGAGCTGGGATGGAGGCACTGCAGCCACAAGCTGCCGAGCGGGAAGGAAAGTAAAAGTTTCATCTCGGCCTTCTCGAATCGCTGCACGCACTAATACTCAAGGAAGTTTGCCTGGGAACAGGAGCGAAGGAGCCAAGGAGCGAAGGAGCAGAAGTGGAAAGCACAAATTTTTCGAAAACTTCGACTGGCTGTTGGAGTGTCGGGGAAAAACTCCCACACCAACTCCTTGGATCGAATAAGGAATAAGAAAGCGCTGCGTTTTATTTATACTCGACGCTCGTACACTTTCAACTGTCTGAAAATCGTATAAATAATTTCTTGGCATCTTTTCTTTTGCCATTTTTGAAGCATGCACTAACGAAAATGATTACAAACTTTCCCCAAATGACATCGTAAAAAGTTAAATAAGTTTTCGCTGGCAATAACAGCAGCAGCAGCAGCAGCAACAGCAGCAGCAGCAGCAACAGCAGCAACAGCAGCAGCAACAACAGCCAGTGGCCAAAAAGCGACACGATAAGTGCTAGCAAATTCCACGCGTAATTGCATTCGGAATATTTATTTGGCAGAGTTGAGCTCTGGGGTTTTGTGGGAGCCTCCAGCTGCTGCTGCAGCACACTCGTGCCACATGCGTCACGCATCACGTATACGCCACCGTGGCAGCACAGCAGCAACTCAGCAACTCGGCAGCTCTCGAATTAGCTGCGTACTTCACCTGCAATTCAGAAATCTCCTGGGCGACGCCTTAATTTAATTTATTAGGACCTTTCTGGGGTACTTTGCGGGCTTACTTGCGGCGCAGCTTGTTGTTTTCTTTTTTTTTTGTTTTGTTTCGTTTGAAATTAACCATATTTTAGGTGCTTCAAGACTTGTGTTTTAATATCACGCATACGCCATGGTGAGCATGCATGAAATAAGTTGAGCAGCTTATGCCTTCAGATCTAATTTCATTTGTTGTCTTAATTTAATTTCTTACAAAGACAAGATTTAGATTTATATAAAAATATATGTAAATCAAGAAAGAAAGCTAACTTTTAAGGCTTGAAAAATATTTTAGCTTCTCGCTAAATTTTGAATGAGAAAAAAGGTTGAATTCATTATAAATTCCATTCCTGAAATCCCACCCTCACACTCTCCAACCCCTCGTGAGGGGGTTGTTTCTATTAATTTCCCATTGTGAAAATATTAAATATAGCTTTAAGCGTCCAAAGTGCCATAAATTCCATAAAAAGCCAAGGAACAAAGGCCACTCCCGCCATGCCACTCGCCTTTCGCCACTTGCCACCCGCAGGACGAAGGCATCGGGGACCTGCTGCGTTATATTTAGAGCAGGCAACAATTAAGTTTGTAAAAGTTAAAAGTTTTTCAGCGACAACATTGTCTGCGACGACCTTTTGTTTGCACGTGCCCGTTATCCACTCGCTTCACTCCTTCCATTCCCGAAACGAAACGATTCCCATTCCGCCTGTCCAACTCCAGCTAAGCCACATCGCTAGACCAGAGACCAGAGTCGAGCTGGAGAGAGATCTGGGGGATGAATCGAGAGACAGGAGACACCAGACCACCTGCGGGGGAATTGGCTTCGTGGGGCGTGAGAGGGACATCTGTAGGTGTTGTTGTGGAAGGCGTAAACTGTATTTTTATGACACTAAGCAAACAATTAACTCGGACGGCTAAGCGTTCGAAAATTACACTGGGAATCAAATATTGTCCCCAAATATTTAATATTATATTAACTAAACCCTAAAGGCTTATAGGTACCTAAAAATTACTACTTTATTAAGTCTAGATCCTTTCTTTTAATGTCTTCCCCACATTTTCTTGTTAAATATTTTCAATTTAAATTATTTTATAAATGTTTACTTTAACAGCTAATTGTTTAGTAAATAAACCCCATAAATTTCTTAACGTGCACAGTCACAGCCGCCAAGACAATGGACAAAGGTTACCCATCCACCGCTGGTCCTTTTTTGGCAAATCACATGCAGCCGGGAAAGCGAAAGGACCTCCCTGCCAGCGATGCCTGCGAGTTGGTTACTTTATTTTCGGGACGACCGAGTCAATTAGAATGCTAATTTGTATGCAAATATTTGTGAATTGAATGAGGTTAGGCCGGGCCTGTCTCCAGTATATATCCTACATACTATATATATACTATATCTGTATCTGCGCGCCGCCTTTGTCCCCTGGCCTTTGTTTATTTGTTTGTGTCCTTTATTACGAAACCGGAAATAAACTAAAAGCCAGCCGAAAAGGAAAGTAAAGGAAATTGCCTGCAGCACGGCGTCTGGCGCCAAGGCAATGAACACCTCTCGAGAGGTGGCGCTTCCTCGAGTGGCATATGGCGAGTGGAAGGAGAGGGGTCGGACGCAAGGACACAATCCATCATGGCCTCCTTGGGAGCGAGGCGATGTAAAAGATTTGAAAGCAATCAGCATTAATGACTCCTGTGTAGTAGTGCCAGCAATTGAGACAGGCACTCGAAAGGGTGTCGGAATATCAATACAAACTTTTCAAGTTGATTCGAGTCCGTGAAGAGCTCTAATTTAAGTTGAACTTGCTAAAAAAAAAATACATAAATATACAGCTTAATTAAATACATAATTAAATATAACCACTTGTTATAGTAATAAAATAAAAACGTAGCCATATGCTTGTTTTATGCAATAACCCATATTTATTGAAGCATACAATTCTTAGTCACAGGAAGTATTTGAGAACAAAAAAAAAAAAACAAAAAAAGCCTGATGAAGGGGGAAGAAGGAACAGGACAAGAGCAGCATGTGACCCCAGACAGTCCTCAGAAGTTGTTAGGCTCCTTGCCGAAGAAGGAGAAGGTCTCGTTGCAGCGAATCTCGTAGCAGTCCGGGAAGGAGGTGAAGTGCCTCGACAGCCGCAGATCGAATATGAATTCGCAGTAAGGATAACTGAAAGGCAAAAACAATAAACCATAAGCCAAATGATGTTATATATAGCGATAGGGAGAGAGAGCAAGAGCTAGGTGAGTGCTATTCAGCTGATATAATATTTATTCCGATGGCGATGGCCATAACAGCTCCTCGCCAAAAAGAAACACTGCTGCCGGCAGCCATTTTAATTGTTATGCAATTCAAATGCCACCGTCTATATGTATATATATCGATATATATATATATATACCAGAAAGCGTTACGTGTGTTTGTGCCAAGGCCCCGAGCTCAAGTCCGAAAAGCAAACCCCAAGCAAAAGCCAAACAAGTTTATTTTAAAATGCAATTCACACTACGATATAACAGAGGCATGCATAAATTGCAAATTGCAGCGAGAGTGGGCGGATTTTGGGTGCATATATATACTATATACTGTATATACTGTATATATATTGTGTGGATATTGTGGATTTCAATGGCAGGGAATGGTGCGAACTGGTAGCGATTGCATAACTTACATTGGCGGAAACCAGAGAAAGCAGCGATATGTGCAGAGTATGCCAAAGGGTCGCTTAAATTCACCGTCTGGCGTTTGGATCGAGCCCGAGTTGTGCTTCCTCCAGCACTGCGATGCCCAGCCTGCAGACAATTTTATATAAATTTATATACATATATGTTAAAGGTTTATGTTTGAAAAAGTTTAGACTAAGCTTATATCCTTAACATTTCATTTTGTGAAGCCCCTCTTTCTTTATACAAAATAATAAACTCAGAGCCAAGTTTTAAGGACACCATCTTACTTATTGAATTTTAACTAAAGTTTCCAACGACTTAAGATAATATTTTTACATGTTTATTAATAAATGTATTAACCTTATTCATTCTGTTAATGGTTTAATATAGTTTTCTTGCTTCCTTATAAAAATATATATATAAATAAATACATATTCAGAGTAATATAATCTTCTCCTCATACTACTTTTACTTAATTAACTTAACTCGAGTTTAGGTGATTTAGAAGATTTATAAGCTTTTAAAAAACCATATATTATTTTTATTGTCTAAATAATATATGGTTTTTTAAAAGCGAATAAATCTTTTAATGCTATGTAAACAAATATCTGTTTAAAATTAAGTTCAACAAATAACACTAACACTGTACAAGTGATTACCATCATCTACAGTGTTTCTTTTAATTGTAATAATAAAATAGCACATTAAATAACAATATAAACAAATCGGATTAACCATTTAACACTTTAAACTCCTGATTTATTTATTATACTTATAAATTTAGTCACTTAATTCTCACAATATGCCCCGCAGACATTTTTTTTAAAGGTACCACGGTGCGTATGAGCAACTTATCATATTTTTCTCACTGATCGAACTTTCAACACAAACAAAAAAAGAAGGTAACCAAATAAAGGAAAGGTAACTACGTACTTCCATAGTTGTAATCACATAAACAGCAGAGTATTAATAGCAATATAAATGCAATTGTTGTGGTGCTTTTGCGTGTATTTATTACGGTCGTTGTTGACGCTCCCGTTTCGGTTATCGACTTATCGGCCATTGCACAACAATCGTAAGCACAACCGCCGCCGGAATCGCCGCAATCGGTATCGAAAACAAACTCTGAATCTGAAACGGTGGACGAGTCGGAGCCAGAGTTTGAGTTTGAGCCTGAACCTGAACCTGGACCAGAGTCAGAGTCAGAGCCTGGGCCTGCCATGGACTCCGGGAATGCTTTGGGTGCTCTGCGTGGATCGTGTCTCGGCGCGGATTTAACCGCGAGTGTGCCAAAAATTGCCAACGGAGCGAGCGCGAATCCGAATGCGGAGGGAAAAAGTGTAAACACACAGACGGAGCACGACGAACGGCAAAGAAATGCCACGAGCTGATGCCTGTGCCTGGGCCTGTGCCTGTGCCTGTGCCGCTGCGCGCCTAAATTGATGCCAATTGATAAATTATCGCGTGCGGGTGTATGGGTATGCGACCCCCCTTCCGCCAGGTCTGTCACCGATACCTCTACCTTCTTTTCCTTCGTTTGCCACCCATCTCCGGCCTCTCTAATGTGATTACTACACTGGAAAAAAAGTATTGAGTTGAAAAATGAATCTCATGCCAACAGGTATGATCTTATGTCTTGTCTTTATTGTCATCGCTCTCTGTCCGTTTCTCTGACCATTTGCTTTTCCGTCTCTTTGTCCGTCCATCTGCACGTTCTGCTGTCCCCTCTCTGCAAATCTCTTTATCTGTTTTCATGTCTTCTCTCTGTCCTTTTCTTATTTCAGCTGCGTCTCAGTTTTTTTTATCATCCTTCCCAATCTCCTCTCTACTCGTCTGTATACTGATCTCTCTATTCGTCTCTCTATTCGTCCCTCTATTCGTCCCTCTATTCTTTACTTTACCTGTTTAACTATTCCTTTATCGCCTTTGAAATCGTCCCTTTGCTCGTTTTTTTACTCCACTCTCTTCTTGTCTCTCTTCTCGTCTTTCTACTCGTCTTCCTACTCCTCTCTCTACTCGTCTCTTTTCTCGTCTCTCTACTCTCCGCTTTACTCATCTCGCAACTCTCACTGTGTCTCAATAATAATACATAAGCTATCTAAATAAATAAATAAATATAAAACCAAAGCTTTCGATTTTATTCCCAGTGTAGGCCCAGGGCAACAGGCAGAGTCAGTCACACTTTGGCATCCTCTTTTTCCATTCCACGTCTCCGGTTTCGTTTTCGTTTTTGGTTTCGTTTTCGGTTTCCATTTCGGTTTCAGTTTCGGCTCCCATAGAAGCGTCGTGTTGACAGCTCTTGTGTGGCTCAATCAGTCAGCTATCGCTCATCTCATCTCGTCTCGTCTCCTCACCTCTCCTCTCCTCTCCTCCCATTTAAGGTTTCGCCAGAGTGCAGTCCGGGGGAATGCAACATGCTTTTTTCTGTGTCCACTTAAAATCAGCATAATGAGTCAATCAATCAAGGAATCAACTCAGCCAATCACTCAGCATTATTCATAATGCTACCACTGATTCATGCACACCTTTCCTTGAAGTTTGCATGACTCATGACTCAGAAAAAAATAATATATATATGAATATATGATAATGTATGTCTAATACTCATTTTGTTGAGAGAAAAGGTACAGTCAAAATGGTTAAGTAGTATATAGAAGATCACAAAAAGATGTTCTTAAGCTCAGATTATTATTTTGACTGAGGTTTTTATCTCTTTCTCTAATAAATCCTAAATAAAAATAAGTCTTAATCAATGAATTTTGATCCCTCAACTCTCTAAAAATCGTACTCTTTACCTTCGAATAAGAGTCAACTCTTCATATGTAATGCCGCTTTAAACATTATTATTATATAATTATTATAATCCGTTTAGAGGGGAGCGATATATGCAGTTTGTTCCCCAACATAATACCCAGATGCTTGCACAATTTTGTCGTAATTAATTTGTTTATAACTATTTCAAAATAATCTAATTCCCAGAGCCCCCACAGAAATTGCCGTAATTTGCCAATCAGCATTGAAATAGAAGCCACCGCCGACGCAGTCGACGCAATAGAGTCAACTACGCACTACGATCTATGGCACACACAATGTACACTACACACTATATATACTATATAGCAGATACTATATATATGTATATATATAGAAACGCACAACGACCACGACCCAAATCCCAGTTACGAGTGCCGAATCGAGTCGAGAGATCGCTTGATCTTCTGCTTCTGCGGGTCCATTGGCCTTCAGCGATCAATGTCATTTCGTTTGATTCCATTAAAGTGCGCGGCGGCCCCATCTGGCGTTTGAGTGGGCCTCCACCTCCACCTCCTCCTTCTCCTAACCATTCGCTGGGAACTGGAAACTAGAGAAATGGGGAACTGGGCAACTTGCTGGAGGAGCTGAACCAACCCTCTCCCCTTTTCTCGCTCTAAACTGTAACCCATCCGCGACTCAGGTGCGCAAGTTAACAGCTCCATTGACTACGGCCACATAATTTATCTTATTTTTAGCCAGAGCCAGCACCTGGCACAACCCCTCCGCTGGCTGGCTGACTGGGTTCGGGAAACGCTTTGGCATAACTTTGACTGGCTTATAAATGTCGAACGATTTATTTGCGGCTGAAGTTCGCCGAGTTCAGGTACCGAACTCCTCTGCAGCTCTCTGCATGGACTAACCAAGTTTGGTTAACGCCCCCTCATCCGCCTTTCAGCCATCAACTTGAACGGATATATCGCTTTTAACCAGGGGGAAGGAGGATGGAGTCTGGAGGCTGGATGGGAGCAGGTACCAGGAGCTCTGGAAAAAATGACGTTGGTAACAAAGTGTTTCAAATTTGTTTACTACAAAAAGTGGATTGCTTTTTGGGCGGCCAGGTGTATGTGTATAGTGTGTGTGTGTGTGGCCAGGTAATTGGGCGTGGCCCCTGCCCCAGACTTGCCGCCTGGTCTGGATGGGTCCATTGATAGCTTTTGTGGCTTTTCAACTTTGCCATCATCAAATGGAGTGCGAACAGCGAACCGGCTTTAACTGGAAAACGGAACTTTGGCTGCAACTATGTCGGAAGTACACGCACACAACCTAGTTTGTGGCTTACGGAATATATATCTGAACACACATATACTATATCCATCAGGAATGGTATGACATTTGATTAAGTAAAAACATTTTAGCCAGAGAATCATAAGCTGGAAACGAGAAGCTCTTAGAAGCCAGAACTTATGAGAGTTTTCTTTTAGTTAGTTCAGAAATACACTCGGGGAACCCAATTTTTCCACTGGAAGAGTTCAGGGAATAACTCTATAAGCTAGAAAAAATATTAAAATAAGTTTTAATACAACTATTCAAAGAGAGACTTCAATATTAAACTCTCTTTCTCTCACTTTCCAACCTTTCAATAAAACATCACATCTTCATAAATTATATGTTTGTATTAATAGTACATACTCGCCCTCTACATTTCCCATATAAAATCTAGTAATAATCAGACTTATGCTATGAAAAAAAAAAACACTTATTGCTTAGGACATCTACACTCGCCAACAAATACACACTAGTTACTCAAAGTAGTTTAGAAGCGTACACTTGACGCTGGTACAGTCGGGCAGTGACGTGAACAGCACGCAGGATAACTTATAGTCGTAGATGAACTCGCAAGTGGGGAAGCTGCCATAAAATATAAAGCGAGTGTAAAGGGAAAGGAAATCAAAGTTAGGACAAGGAAACAATTGCTGGCGAATATGGGGACTCACCTGACGGTGAAGAACCAGGTGCACTTGAAGTTGCACAATATGCCGTACGGCTTCTTCAGCTGCTCCTTCTTGTTGACAACGGTATTCTGCAGATTGTAGCCATCATAGCGACGCCAGCAGTGGTTGATGTTACCTGTGAATCGATGTTAATCGAGTTATCGATTTATTTTTTGTGTTTCTAGCTCAGACATATTTTGCAATAATACTTTTTGTTGCTCAAAATACAATACTTTTGCCTGAATAGTTAATTAAAAATCTATAACAAATGCAATCGATCCTTGAAATTTACATTTGCTATCGATAAGAATTAAGAAATGCGTCAAAATAAATTATAACTATAATTTTAAGTAATTCACAGGAATTTATATTCAAAATATCGAGAGATATATATAATATATCGTTCGCTATCGATATATATTTTCAAAAATAGATCAATTAGCATGTTTTAATGCTTACTTGTTACTCTAACGACTCAACACTTTACCCTAAAAAAATCATATTTCCTTTATATCGATAACATACACTTTTATCGATAAATTATCGTAAATTTTAACGCTTCCACATCCGGTTTATCAACTACTTACGGCGAATATGGTGACTGCCGCCATGATGGTGAAAATCTCTCCCCTCCAGCTGTCCCCCATGCCCGTTGGTGGCATCCACGCCCCGGATGCCAGCGATGCCTCCGCCTCGGCCACCGAAGAGCAGAAGGTACCAGAGCACCAGCGAGCTGACGATAAAGATGTAAGTCACTAATTTGGCCATTTCCGCTGCACACACACACGCACACACAGAGCTGCTCCTGGCTGCTTCCTCTAACTGCTAAAGTCTGACGTCTGACGGCTTTGACTGCTCCTTTCCTTGGCCACTTTCTTTGGAAGCTGTCTCGGTGCGTATCCGTATCCGTATCCGTGTTCTTATTCGTATCTGTGTGCGGTGTGTGCGAGGGTGGTGATGTGTGTGCGGAGTGCGTTGTGTGTGTACGGTGTGTGTTATGGCTGTCGCTTTCGTTGCCGCTGCGAATGTCGCCCCTGCACTGAATACATTTTCAGAACCAACAAAAGTGAATTCGCCTCGCTGTCTCCCAAAGCACTGCCGAGCCGCTCGACGGTCCGATTTGCTCCAGGTCGCTCCGCTCCGCCAGAGTCGCCAGTGGTCCAGCGTTTCGGCGTTCCAGCGTTGTCCAGCGTTTATTTTTGGATCTTTTCGGTGGACATTGGCGCACAAACTATTCAATTTGAGGCATGCCCTCCTCCTTCGCCTGCCACTCATTTCGCTAATTTAAATAATCAAATGCGAATTAGCATTTGGGGTGCCACCGAGGGTGTGTGTATGTGTGTGTGTGTATGCGTGTGTGTGTGTGTGTGTGTGTGTATGCGTGTGTGTATGCGTGTGTGTGTGTGTATGGGGTTAGTGTTCGAGGGGGGTTAATGGGGCAGAGCAGGCCCCAAATGGGGCTACGAACCCGCTTTGTGGCTCACTTACGCGGCGCATGCAGTTGCGACTGACCGAGCGAGCAAGGTTATCGCAGCTCTGACAGCAATATATCGATATTTATCGGAATATCAACATCATTTTGTATTTATTCAACGATTAGTGCACACACATGCCTGCTCTCTGGGGAATCTTTTGAAATTTATTAAATCAAAGGACTATTTTAACGATGTGACCATGTTTAAGGTAAATATTTATCGATTTATTGACAAAACGATCGATATGTATGCTATTTTAATATTATTTTGCAGTGCTTTGTCTACTTACCACTCCTTTTTTTGAATAGTAATTTAAATTATGTTTTTAGTCATCTGAGTATTCCCATCATTTTTCAACGATTTAAGTTTACACATCATTGCGGAAATCCATCGATATTTATCGAATAAATTTCGATTAGCATTCCAGTTGAAGTGAGTGACTTTCAATATATTCATAAATAATCGATTTACCTAATTTCTTTTTGTGATTTTGCAGTGCTTTGTCTCCAATATACTTATTATAATTAAAGAAATACATGATTTTCAATTTCTATCAATAATTTATCGATACAAACGTATTGGAAATCAACAAAATTATCTTATGCTTTGCAAATCAGAGTTCGTAACCAATAAATATTGGAGCATTCAAATGACAAATAGAGAAAAAGAACATTTCTTCCGTTCCAATTACTTACCTAGATGTTTCTCAGCTCCTTTCACCTTTCTCGAGGCTACATCCCCGCAGTCTTCTTTCCACAATGAAAGCTAGTCAAAGCCCTTATAAATTAAAATTTTATTTAGCTGCAGTTGACAATTTATTTGCATTTCATTTACCACAAAAGCGAACAGGCAAGGCACATGGAAGAAAAAGAAATAAAGGAATACCCCTAGAGTGCATCGAAAAAATACTTTGGAGGCGATTGACAATTACCCTGTTAAATATTGTAATTTAAATTAACTAAATAATTTTTAAGAGCTATTTATGGATAATTCAATTTGTTAATAATAAAACAAAAAGAAAACAGAATAAACTAAATCTCAACTAACTATGAAGTTTAGTTTCGTATTACAATGGGAATAAAGAAGACATTTGTCGCTTAAAAAATTGATTTCTTAACATATTTTTATAGGAAAACGTTTCGAAAAACACTTTATATTAAAATATTTATATATATATTTAAAAAATATATATTATTGATGGTAAAAAGCCCAACAAGCCCCAACTGTCATGAAGGGGTAGCTGGGAAACGAAAAGAAAGCGACGAAGAAAGCCTTACATCATAAAAAGGGGGAAGCCCAGGAACGGAACAAGTGTCCACAGGGACTGTGGGTGGATGAGGATGAGGATGAGGTGGCGAACTGTGGTGACGCCTCCACAATGCGGTTATGCCTCCAGACTGGGAAGCCGGTGGTGTGTGTGGTGTGCGCTCTGTGGGCCATGGAAAGTTGTAAGAAAATGCAATGAAACGAAATGAATGTCGCCGAATGAACGAATGAATGCATGCATAACTAACACGACGCCAAATGAACGGAACACACACATATATGTACATATGTACATACATATCTCTCGGATATCCTTTGCCACCGAAAATGGAGCGGGACTCGTGCTGAATGGAGGCGAACGAGTAGAGAACTCTGGCTGAACCGAATGAAGTGTTTGACAACACTTTAACTTGATTAAAAATTTAATAGCCAGCAGGGCAAACATTGTGTGTGGTGCGTGGTGTATGGTGTGTGTCCTGGAAAAAGGACTCCTCTTGCCTCGACTCGTCTCGTCTCAATTGGATTGCACAAGTTGCCACAACATTTGTCTGCTCTTGTCTGCGGGTTAAGCCAACGAATCCGAATGCGAATCCGAATCCAAAGCGAATGCATTTCATTAAGATTTTCCCTGCCAAAAACTACACAGTACTTTAAATGGCGCCAATCAAGTCCGTCTAATTGAATAGAGACACAGAGATAGAGCACAGCAAAGGCGTCTTAATTAAAGTACTCGCAAGTGTATTACTTCATATGGAAGGCAAGTAACTCATTCGGTTAACTGATTGCCAAAGTTGACGACCAAAAACTGTTGACAATATGGTTTAATGAAAGCCTGAGTTTGCTTACCTTTTGGTTGGAGGAATATGTATTAACACAGCTTCAAAGAAGCTTTAATTAATTTCAGAACTAGTTCCCTGTGTGAGCATCTCTATCTATCTCCTACGCGTAGTTGCCATTAATTGTGCAAACATTCTAGAACAATTTTGAGGCAGCCAAGTGCCTGTAAATGAAAGGCCCCGAAAAGCCGATAAACCGCCTGACCCCGCCACGAGAATTGTGAATTGCGAGAGCCGGAGAAGCCAGAGAAGCCAAGCCGGAGAAGTCGCTGAAGCCGAGAATCCCAGAATTGAGAATCCCAGAGACGAGTGCCGACTACGAGTGGCGTCTTCAATTAAATAGTAATACACAATAATTAACGGAACCCGAAAACAAAAAAGCAAACAAACACAACAGCAACATATGCTCGACTACGGGATACCCGGCTTTCAAATCATTGGGATTTATTTTTTTGTAGAATTTTCTAATTCTGTTTATATGTGTGTTCTTTTAAAGATCATTATTTAGAGATTAAACTGTTTAATTTCTTATTTGTTACTACTGCAACTATGATGTACTTGAGACGTTGATCCGCATCAGTTAAATCTTGGGTTTTATATGAAGTATTTTATAGATATTATATATTATTATTATAAAAATCAGTCTTAAAAGTTTGCACACACTATAAGTAAAGCATCAAAGCGTGTTTAATTAGTTTAAATAACTTTAAGGCAACATGTAAACTTCTTAAGAAGCTTAACAGCTATTTTTCTTATGATACCTACACTGTAAATAATATTCTCTAACAAATATTATATATATATTTTCCCTTATATCATTATCTGTGTTATAAATCTTACTCCCACATATAGAAACTGAAACTGATCAATCTCCCCTCAACTCCTACTACTGGGTACTTTTGGTATGAAAACCAATTGATGAATCTCTCGCTCGGCAATCTTTACGAGCTCGCCGCCGGAGTAGACATCGACGATCGGAGTCCGGTTCCGAGTCAGTGCATTTTAGAACACCAAAGCGGTCACAATGTCCACGGAGAGCAACGGAAATCGCCGGAACAGGCCGAAGCCTCTGGCTGGAGCCGCCCTGCTAGCTATCGCCTTTATTGCCCTGCTCTCGACGCTCGCCCAGGTGAGCGGCTACTCGGGCCTGATACCGGCGGATGCAGGTGAGTTCCTCTCAGTCCCCCTCTCAAAACCGGATCTAGATTGTCATAGTAATCGTACATCCTGCAGAGAATCCCGGCAAGTGCATCTATCGCGGTGATGTCCTGGAGCTGGGCGTCAACAATGGCATCTCGCCCTGCCAGCGGCTGACATGCAATAAGGATGGCTCCATACTTATCGAGGGGTGAGTTTGGTGTCGGTGTTGTTACTACGACTTGGCCCTGATACCTTCACCTACCATACACTGGGGAAAAAAATAGTGGTAGAAGTAGAAGTTTATAGAACACAGAAATTAGGGATTAATGCTGAAGGACTTGGAATGTTTGTAATGACTTTCTTTGACTTTGCTTGTCTCATATTTTAATTTATTTTATACTAAACTTATTTTTAAACTTTTTGAAACATATATTAATCCAGTAATGGCCAGTTTTTTGGCTCAGTGCCTGTCTCTGATAAGACACAACCACACACATCAGACCCTCGTGACGCCGAAGATGACGCGATGTCAACAACTTGCGACTGCGACTTTGCGCCGAGTTTTAGTTTCAGTTTCAGTTTCAGGCGGGTTCCGGCTTCCAGCTCCCAGCTCCAAGCTCCCAGCTCCTACTAGCTCCCAGCTTCAGCTTCAAGCTCCCAGCTCCCAGCTTCTAGTTTCAGTCTCGAGTTCGCAGAGATGAGACTGTAATTTGTAGGTCAAGCCAAAGAGCCGGGGTAGAGAGCTAAATGAATGTTCCGAAGGGGGCAAGGAGGCCGGGGCTCTGCGGTTTTTCGCGTTGAGGAGACGAAAATAAATTGAGGGAAACTAAAAGTTTTGCCCCAGATCCCAAATGGGATTTGCTCTTCAGGTTTTAAGTGTTTCTCTCGTTTTTTTTTTTGTATCTTGTGTTTTTTGGTAACATATTTTCTGTACGCTTAGACAAAGTTGCTTGCGCGACAGCCTTGCATCCCTTTTGATCTGAACCTTTTTCGAAATCTTTTAAGCACAAGGACAGTGTTTACAAGAATGCCATGAATCCAATGACATTTTCCAAGAATTTCCACACGAAACTAAAGTTGAATTTCCCGCGAAAAGCTTAGTTAAAACTGTTGCTAAGCTGTTTGAGTTGAAAGTTTATTAGAATTTATTTGAAGTTATAACCACAAAGCTAGTTTGACTTTGGAAATTAATGGTATCTAATTTTGTAGTTTTTTTGTTGTTTATTTTTGTGTTTTTCTTATTATTTCATTATTATTTTATTAATATTTCATTTTAAAAATTAAGTAAAATTTTTAAAATATTTAGAAAGCGTTTCTTATTGAAATCTCAAAAACTTGTTCTTATTCAAGGAAGTCTTGTTCATTAGTCTCTGAAATATATATAAGTCTTTCACTTTTATTTATTTACAAAATTAAATATTATACATTTATCTTTAAAGTCTTGAAAAACTATTTAAATATTTCTTCAATATAGCTCTTGAATTTCTAAGAAATACAAAAGACTTCGCATTGAGCCTGCTAGGCTTATAACTACCTCTGATTTCATAGTTATTAAGTTTCCATTTACTTTTTTAGTATATTATTTTAATTAAAATATATAATAAACATAATTTTCAATCTCTTTTAGATGCGGCAAACTGCGTATTGAGAACTGCAATCGCGGCGAAAGGATAAAGCCCGGCGAACCCTTCCCGGAGTGCTGCAAGCTGCGCTACAAGTGCAAGGAGCTCGGGGCGGCGCCGTACTACATCGAACGGAACACGGCGGAGAAGGTCTAGGGAAGGCCTGGACCAAGCCAGAGGATGCCTTCAGCCCCCCCCCCCCCCCCCCCCCTCTCCCTGTAGGAGCCACTAATATACATACATCCATATATGTTTGCCACAATTTGCTAATTTATTTGTCAACTTGTATATCTCAATATAAGCAGAATGTTTTGTTTTTTTTTTTTTTTTTGTATTTGTACCAGACGAGAGTGTGTGTTTCTTTTTTGTATTTATTTTTTTGTTCACATTCTCCGCTCTCCTCTGCTGCTGCTGGCTGCCTTTTCCTGGTTAGTGAAACCGTTTGCCGGGCCAAAAAGAAATTGTTTAATTACTGGGCCAACCCGCTCATAAACAGCAATTAAGGCGAAGCCCGCCCACATTGTCGAGTGGCCCGCGTCAAGTGGCGGCAGCACGTGAGCACTGAGAGTAAAAAAGGGTGCGAAAAGAGATTCATTTAATAAATAATATTTACAAATATTTGAAATATATTTTAAAAGTTTCTTTAATTATATTTATAAATATTTCGTGGCATTAATTCAAACTTATATGTGCCTAAAAATGCTTAAATTAAATTATTTTGTATGTTTCACCTCCCTCATATGTTTACAAATATTTTCTCCAAGTGCAGCAGCAGTTGCTGCCGCGAAGAAGCAGTAAAACCCAGTTGCAGTTGCCGTTGCTGCTGCAGCAGTTGTGAAAATACATCGCCACCTTTTGTCGCGAAACGTTAATTAGTGCGAAATAATGAACGTGCAAATGGCGCGGCGTAGGGTGTGTGTATATGTGTGTGTGTACAAGGAGGTGTGTGTGTGTGTGTGTGTGTGTGCCCAGGTAGGGGCTTTTCCTGCTTGCTTGACAACTATATAAACTCCCCTCGCCAAGCAATCAAGGTGAGCAAATTACTCAATTAGTTCGAAAGCTTCTAACGACCTTCTTGCCGGCAAAGACAATTGATTAGAGAGAGATAGAGATAGAGGGGGGAAAAAGAGAAAGGGAGAGAGGGAAATGCAGCTAGGAAATGAATTTTCCTAATGGTTTTCCTTGGTCACTTTTTTCCCTCAAAAGGTGTCACCAGGGTTTTTGAAATCTCTTAAGAAAATATCTAAAAGTACGCAATAAGATATTTGAGGTGACACATGCAAAGTATATTTCATATATTTTGTACTATATATTATTTAAATTCAGTGTTTTTGCAAATTTACATTATTTGTAGCATTTTTAAAGGATTTCAGAACTTTAATTATTTACATAGATCTTACTAAAATACATTTATTCTTATGTATTTTTGAGTCCAATTTTTCTGATGTACGTTTTCTTAAGCATTTATTTACTTATGAAATGAGTTGTCTAAATCATATTATATATCCAAAGATATATTTAGTAAATAATTTAAAAAAAGAAAACTTAAATTTAACGTAACGACCGCCATAAGAAAATGTTGCTTGGCCAAGGTTGCCGAATAAATGTTGAGCAACATTTAAAAATCGAAACCAATGGAAACATTTTTATGACCTAAATCTCACACCTCAGCCTTCAGCCTTTAAATCAATATTATTTCCAAACAAGTCTTGCTTTTTAAATAGAAAACAATTTAGTTTCTATTAACTAGACAATTAAGAATCTCTTTTTTCTTCCTAGAACCTAGTACCTTATTTTCTATTACCAATTTGTCATTGAAGTCGCCGCTCTCTATCGAAATTAATTTGCTGGCATGTGTGTGTGCAGAGCTAAGGGCACACATTGTCAAAATACTTTTGGCAGCACTTTGCGCCATCGTCCATCGAATGCAGTCCAAGGAAAAGTAACATAAGGCAGTTGCAACTTGTAAGGCAGCTCGAAGAAGATGATGATGATGATGGTGCTGATGATGAGGGTCCTTTCCAAGTTGCCGCCATTATTATTTTCCAACTGCTTGTGCGAGGAAATTCGCTGCTGCTGCCATTACTGCTGCCTTGGCTGCTGCCTCTCAATTTATTTCTGGCTCGTACTAGTTGACTCTTTTAATAACCAATTTGGCACAAAGTCGGTGGCAACTTGAGCGATATTAGCGTTGCCTTCGCTCCGCTCAGCAAGCTGAGCAAACTTTTACCTGGCAGTCCCACAATGCTGCCACGCCACTACTGCAGAGGTCCTGGAGGTAAAGGACCTGGCTGTAAGTTAATGGAAAACGCACACGCACACACACACGCACCCCAGAAAAGCTGAAGAGGCAGCGCTGCGCTGCGCTGCGGCTTAGGTCCTGTATTATGAAAAGCTCATCTAATTTCAATCAATTGTGTCAGTCGGCGGGGGGACCAAAGTTTCCACGAGCTGCGGCGAGCATGAGATGCGGGGAAAATCAAATGAAATCAAAACGAATCAAAATGAAATTTAAAGGGGAAGTATAACTTTAAAGGGGAAGAAATACTACTGAATACCTGGTAAGAGGCGGGTAAAAATCGTTGCCTACTTTTGGGCGGAGCCACTAAAAGGGAATTACTCAGCAAAGCAAATAAAAAAAAGATAAAATGTTTAGAGTATAAATTCTGAAATATAAATATATATTTTTTTATCTAATATCCCTTGAAAATATTTATAAAAAACTCCTGTGCAAATGCTTAAGAATTTGTTGCCAGCTTAATGTTGCTACACAAATGTTGCCCGGCAAGTGCTTTTCTCAACATGTTGCATCAATCATATCGACTGCCAAAAGCCATGGGGACATGCCAGAGCACCAAAGCCAAGGGTAGGTATAGTCATCCCCTCGTAACGTTCCTTAGGATCTCCTGCACTTGTCATAAAGCCGACAGAGTCAGCGGCTCGGAACCAGCGAACCACTTAATCATATCAGCACAATAAGTCAACGACGGCGGCGGTCCCGGGGGCAATAAAATTAAATCCTTGCCGCGCTCCACAGAGCTCAAAGAGCACCTACTTCCCTCGCTAAAGGAGGGTGAATGCAAAAAAGAGAAAAAAAGGTAAGAAAAAACAGCCATAATAATAAGCGAAATCAATGGCAAGTCACCTTGAAGCCAGCTCCCGTTTCAGAGGACTGGGAGCCAGGAGCCACGCAAAAGGCGGTAGCTGTAAGAAACCAATACGAAGAGTGAAAAGAAGCTGCTGCTCCTGCAGCCTGGCTGCTAGGACGAATTTATAGAACTCTTACTTGGAAAATAAATTAAGTTTAAGGGTTATTATAACAGGTTAAATTTTTATAGAGGTATTTAAAGAAATAATGGTTTTGAAATCCCCTAAAATGCTGCTTAAAACTATGCTACAAAATTTAAGTGAAAGCTATAGCATACTTTTAGGCGCCTTCTTAGGGGATTTTAAATTCGAAATGATTTATTTTTAATTTAATATCAGAATTTAATATGGAAAAATGCATTAAAGAACTTGCCAAGGCAACCCCCTGTGAGGGCATCTCTAAAGCTGCTTATTCGCATATTAAAAATGGTTTATTTATGTTCCGTTCTCCGTGGGTTAACCGGAACGGAAGCGAGCGGGAGCGGGAACGGGAGCCGCGGCAAGGTAATCGATTTATGTGCTGCTATTTACAATTTTTGATTTATCCTCCTTCGGCGGCTTTTGTGTGCGGGGACGCAAAAGTTTGTCAAAACATTTGACAAATCTGCATGTTTGTAAGCGAGCGCGTGTGTGTGTGCATGTGCGAGTCCTTGCGGCCTGCCGGAGTCCTGTGCGTGCGTGCGTGCCCGCCTGCCTGCGTGCGTGCGTGCGCGTTGCGTTTCCTGGGGGTTGGTTGCCTTCGAGGACGACCTTCGGAGAACCTTTCGCTAAGCCAGGCTCTATTTATAGCCCTCATCACACCGCTTTTCCATAGTATCGCTAAACTTTTCCTCCAACGTTCTTACATTTAATTTGATTGTTTTCCTTCTCCTCCTATTTTTTTTTTGTGTCGCGCGAAAAGGAAACACAAAGGAAAATGCTGAAAATAAGGGCCGTCGAGTGAAACTTTTCCTGGCTAGGCCCATTAAAAATCTCACGGCAAATTCAATAAAATTAAGCATAATAAATGAAATCAAATCAAATTAAAACGATAATAAAACCGAGATAAATAAATACGTAAGGACATGCCTCAAATCTGTAGTTGAATTTAAAAATATGAGAATGATGATGGATGAAGGATGAAAGATCCTTTTTGATGTATTTTATAGGTTTTTTTCGGATGATGTAAACAAATTTTCAAACTTTTACTTCAGATATTAAAGAGGAAAATTATCCATGTTTGGCTAAAAAATCTATCTATATAGACTATTAATTGATTAATAACGATTTTGAATTGATATTCATATGATTCAAGCGATTTTATAACAAATTCAGCTTCTTTTTGGACCATTTCGTTGATTTCCTTATTTATTAATATTATTTATTATTAATCATTATTTTTTACTTATTTCCTTACACTCCAAACATTCTTGTGCCGTTTTTGGGATAAAAAAATTAAAGTTAGACTTAAGATTAATCGAAAAGCTAATCGTGTGAATCGTTTTCTTATTGAGAGACGGACACTAAATTCTCCTTACAGCCGGGACACGCCCTCGTTGGCATACAGCTTCTGATCCTTGAGGGGATTAGATTTGGTATTTGAACTGGCCTCCACCATTCGCAGGGCGAGGTTCTCCTCCGACTGATCCTGATCCCGCTCTCGATCCCTTGGAGAATCCTCCATTATCTCCCCATCAAAGCGGACCTTGGGCTCTGGTTTGGAGCTGGTCGTAGCCTCCGTCGTGGCCGGGACCACCATCTGGCTGCGTCGGAGATCGGTGCTGATGGCATGTAGTGTGTTGTAGCAGCGCCGGAAGCTGGGCCGCTCCCAAGGATCCGTGCGCCAGCAGAACAGGAGAAGAGCGTAGCTGAAAGGGATTACAATAAATCAAAAGAACCAGAGACGAATCATGGAACACTCACAGCTTTTCCGGACAGATCGGCGGCTGCTGGAGGCGACCGCCCTCCTTGACATGGGCCAGCACCTCGAAGTTGTTCCTGGCCGCGTATGGCTGCTGGCCGAGCGTGAGGATCTCCCAGCAGAGCACCCCGAAGGCCCACACATCCGACTGGGTGGTGAAGACACCATCGACGAGGCTCTCTGGCGACATCCAGCGAACGGGCAGGAGTCCCTCGCCCTCCTTGCGGTAATAGTCGCTCTTGTAGATGTCCCGCGCCAACCCAAAGTCCCCGATCTTCACCGTGCGCCGGCGATCCGTCAAGGAGCCAGACGTCGACACTGGTGCCTCCGTTACCAGACAGTTGCGACAGGCCAGGTCGCGGTGAACGAAGTGCATGTCCTCCAGGTAACTGCAGCCATTGGCCACATCCAAGCACATGGCCAGCAGCTCGGAGAGGGACAGACCAGGATCCTAAGGGAATCCAGAGAAATTAGAGAGCTCAGAGAGGGAGACTCTTGGCTCTGAGGACTCACCTGGCCAGTGGTGGTGGCTCTGGCGGCACGCAGGTAGCTAAGCAGATCCCCAGCCTCCATGTGCTCCATGATCAGCGATATAGACTCGGTGTCGAAGCATATTCCCACCAGGCAGACGATGTTCTCGTGCTTGAAGTTGCTCATCAGCTGGGCCTCCTGGAGCAGCTCCGCGAACTCGCTGGCGCCCTTGCGCAGACTCTGGAGGGGATCAGCAAAGGATTAGCGAGATGATCTTGACCTGCTGCTAGTGCCACACAAAACACCTTGATGGCCACTCGCTGCGGCTCCTTGGCATCCTCCGTCTGCAGCTGACCCTCGTAGACCTCGCCAAAGGCCCCGCTGCCCAGAAAGCGGAGGAGCTTCAGCTGACTCCAGTTGATCTGCGGCAGCAGGGCAATGTCCGCATCGCTCAGGGTGGTGGAGAAGGCACGATTCCTGGCTGCCATCAGTTGCTGTTGAGTCTGCAAAGTGGACAGATTACTCCAGATGCTGGGACGGCTCTGCTGAAGCAGTTTCTTGGCGCGCAGGCGACGCTTCTGGACTGAAAAATGGAAATTAAATTGAAAAGGAGTCTAAGTATGCCTCCAGAGACTCCTTACCCTTTCGGACCAGAACCAGGGCCAGAACACAGCTGGACACAATGGCCGCTGGGGCAATGATGGCCAGCACCAGGGAGCCTCGCTTCTCTGGCGAAACAAAGGGCTCGGCCACCCGCTCACTCTCCTCGCTCCAAGGACCCCAGCCATGCTCCTGGCTGCGTGCCCTCACCCGGAACAGGAGCAGCCGGCTCGAGTGCAGGCTCCGCACAATGCAGCTCAGCTCGGTGGTGTTGCAATAGTCCAGCCAATGATCCTCCACCACAACGGGCTCCTCGGCCCACGGCAGCTGCTCAATGGATCCATCGCTATTCCTTCGCCTTCGACGCCGCCGCCGTCGGCCATCGCTTCGGGCTTGCAAGGCCTCCATATTGTACAGGACAATGGCTGCTCCATTGCCGCGTGCCGCTGTCCACGTCACCCGGAACACCTCCTCGGCAATGTGCTCCAACTGCGGCTTGCCCGGCTGACTGGGCGCATCGCCCAGCGTCTCGTAGGTCACCACGGAGCCGGCGTAGAGTGGAGCTCCCTGGGTGGCCGCCGCATAGCCCAGGAGCAGGCGACACTGGTAGCGAGTGCGTGGCTGGAGGGGCTCCAGCACCATGCGCGAGTGATTGCCCACCACATTCCGGCGTAGCTGCTCGCTGGGCGAACGGCACTCGAGGAGCAGCGAGGCCAAGGGATCCGGTGTGCCCGGCCATGTGAGACTGAGCGAGTAGGGTCCCAGTTCCAGGAGCTGCAGCTCCGGCAGCTCGGCAAAGCTGCGCACATGCAGGCGTCCCGTGCTGTTCGTCTTTGTGGGCGTGGCATGGGCCTGGACCCAAAGACGATAGCCGGTTCCTGGTCTGATGCCCGCCAGGCGATGGCTGCCCGCCTTCTCCAGGCGACGTGACTGGACCTTGTCCTCCTGCTCCTCTTCCTGATCCTGATCCTCTTCGCCTTCCTGCTCTCTTTGCCAATGGAGCGTGTAGTAGACACTCTCGCTGCGAAGAAGCTCTGGTGACAACCAACTGACCTCCAGTTCGCTGGGACTTAGCACTCTAGCGCTAAAGTTCCTTGGCGCCGAAGGAGTGGCTGCTGCGGTTAGGAGCTCCAGGGGCGCCATCTTCACACTGGACAAACCCAGCCTCTTTTGATAGTAGCTACTGATGAGGCCCTCCAACCGATAACGAGTGAAGGGCAGGAGGCCAGAGATGCTCAGGGTATCCCCAGCACTGAGCTGCCAGTGTCCCAGAGATGGGTTTGGTGCCTCCGCTTCCTGATCCCTGGCCAGAGTCAAGTTCAGTTGGTAGCTGACCCCGGGCACAGGCATCGAGCACTCGCTGGAGGCCATGATCTGTGGCAACTTGAGGCGACAGGCCTGCTCCTCGCACTCGGCTGCTTCCTCTAACTGAGATCCTCCAGGAGAAGCAGCAGCAGCACCAGCTGCTGGCAGCAGGAGACAGCTCTTGGACGGATACGCCTGGTAGTTGTGGGCCTGCAGCAGACGCACCTCCTCCGGCTCCAGCTCCACCATGTACTCCAGCTGCTGTCGCCGCCGGCCATAGGCCCGGATGCTTCCATTCCTCAGGGTGTACAGGTAGCCCGAGTCCTGGGCCAGCTGTCCCGAGAGGGAGTCATCGCCCAGCAGACCCAGCTGGGCCCGCAGAGCACTGCTGGCCGTGCACAGCTGCCGGGCCACGTCGTAGACACACAGCCTGCCCTGTTGGTCCACCAGGTTGAGGGTTTCCGCCCCGGGCTCCAGGCTCCCGGCATGGAGGCGGATCAGGGGCTGGACCAGGCTGGTGCCCAGCTGCAGCTCGGCGCCATCGGTGAGGTTCCGGCCGCGCAGGGAGCCATTCCTGGGCAGGGCCTGGTCGTACTCCAGCCAGATCAGCGACTGGGCACTGGGCAGAGCCACCAGGTCACGCAGCAGGCGACCCCTGGGCGTGCTCCATAGCCTTTGGCCCTGCAGGATCTTGCCCTCGAAGTGGCACAGATTCAGGCCGTAGATCACAGCCGCCGCTGCCTGCGGCCCCTGCGTGGCATCCAGCTCCGCCCAGTAGACGATGCGCTGCACCCAGTCCACGGCCAGGGCCAGGACCTCGGCCCGCATCCTGGCCAGCTTGGCCGGAGCAGCGCCCGGCACATGCATCAGCAGCTCCACATGCTCGTTGACCCACAGCAGGCGCTGCTCGCCCTCCATCACCGCCAGATGCTCCACGGGACTGGCCGTGTGCACCAGCCGGCGGCGACTGCGCGTGTCCAGGTCCAGCTCCCCGATGAACTCCGCATTGGCGTAGAGGATCCGCGGCACAGCCTGCACCTCGGGGGCCACGTGGAGGGCATGGCTGGCGGCTCCCGCTGCCGCTCCTGTGGCGGCCACACGGGCCTCCACCTGGAAGTGGTAGGTCTGGTCCGGCTGCAGGTGCTCCACGCGAGCCTCCAAAGCACTCTGGTTGAGGCGCAGCTCCTCGTGCAGCTCCGTGCCCAGCCAGCAGCTGATGTGGTACTCCAGCGCCTGCGCGGGAGCCTCCTGGCCCTGGCCCTGCTCGGGGGTATCCCAGCGCAAAACGGCGCTCACGTTGGCCTCCTGGAGAGGGGCTGAGAGACGCTCCACGAACACTCGCAGGCGGCGGGGCTGCGTGGGCGCCGCCGGGGGCGTGGTGAGCTGGACACGCGTGGTGACGCCACTCCGCCAGGCGGTGCGCGGCGTGATGCTGATCCTCAGCTGGAGCTGCGCCTGCGGCAGCTGGGTGAGCCGGGCGAAGGGCGTGGTCAGATCGAGGGTCTGCAGGCGCTGGCCGAACTCGAGGAGCACCCGGTACGAGACACTATGATTGCCCGCCGAGGTGGAGGGCTGCCAGCGGACATGGAAGTCATCCCAGTGACCATCGTCCAGGCGCACGCTGTCCGGAGCCACCGTCAAAGGCACCACGCCGCTGTCCGGAGCTGGCGGAGATTGCTGGTCCAGCAGCTGCAGGGCGGAGGCCGGAGAGGCCTCCTTCGGCGCGGGCAGCTCCATGGCATCCTGGGGCGAGGTCAGACGAACCAATCGCGCCCTTCGACCGCTCTGCTCCAGCCAGAGGAGAGCGCCCAGCGGCCTCAGCAGCTGCAGGCTCTGCGGGATGACCCTCTGGCCACCAGTCACGCCCTTAACATGCCGTAGCAGCTGGGCTCCTTGGTCGCCTCCTCCTCCTCCTCCGCCAGGTGCCAAGGGAGCCCGGTACAGGCGCAGGGCCGAGGCAGAGGCGCTGCCCACCAGCCAGTAGAGCTGCTCCTGCTGCGTGTCCAGCACAAAGGAGGCAATGCTGCCCTCCAGCCCGCTTACCCGATAGTAGGACACCGCCTCCTCGGGCGTGGCTCCGTGCCGGGCCAGCTGGGAGCCGGTGGCATAGTACAGGTGGCCCTGCCTCGAGTCCATGGCCAGGGAGCGAGCCTCGAAGATGGGCAGCAGGTCGCGTCTGCCCGTCCAGGGATCCATGCGCACCACACAGTTCCGGGCCAGATCTGTCCAGTACAGTCGTCCACCGCGCCAGTCGTACGTCACGGCGCCCACATGAGGCAGTGGCTCCGCCAAGGGACAGCCCGCTCCCGTCTGGCTGTGCAGCAAATTGACGCAGTGCAGCAGCCCAGCGCCGCCACTCACATAGTAGCCAATGCTCTCGTTGACCATAGTCATGGCCCCGGGCTGATCCTGCAGCCGCGTTGCCTGCAACTCCGCCCGCTCGCCCAGTTCGTCGGTGACGAGCAGTCTGCCGCCGCTCCGGCTGGCCCAGCGCAGGCGATGGGGTCCCAGCGGCCAGGTGCGAGCCGCCAACGGTTCTGTCCACTCGCCGGGCTCCCCGCCATCGGCACTGATGGCCCGCACCCGCAGCTGGTAGAGATTGTCCGGCTGAAGGCGCTGCAGACCAAAGAAGGGTCCGCGAATGTTCCGGATGTTGAAGGCACTCTGGCTGGCCACGTCCAGGACCTCCAGCTCGTAGCTCCAGCCGCGAGCCATGTCCGCCGATTGGTAGGGATTGCGGGATGGCTCCCGCCATGAGATCTTTGCCGCCTGAGCTCCTAGACGAGCCCTCAGCTTATGGGGTTTACCTCCGCCGCCTCCAAAGCTGGCCAGGGGTTGGGTATCCGCCACTAGGAGCATCACTGCCCAGCAGTCGGGCAGGTTCTTCATGGGCCACGAGGCGGCCAGAGCTGCTCCATCCATCAGGACCAGGTTATCCTTCTCGGGCAGCAGCCAGAAGCTACCCAGCATGGCGAAGCTAGTCCAGGCAAAGGAGGAACCATTCCGAGGCAGGGACAGCTGCAGAGGTTGCTTGAAGCCACCATCGTAGCTCAGCTCGAGGAACTTGTCCTCCGCCTCCTCCTCCTGGGGCAACAGGAGGCGGATGAGCCAGTGCTGCGGGCGCAGTAGGAACCAACCCGGCTGCCTGATCCTCAGCAGACGATGGCGATGGCGACCCTGCAGATCCTGGCGCCACAAGCCCTCCTCGTCCCGCCAGAACAGCCAGCCATTGAGGGCATCCACCTCCAGCTGCTCCACGGACAGCTTAAGGTGCTCGCCAAGTGTGGCCACTGTGCCGCCCTCCAGATCCGTGCTGACCAGCTGTGAGGTGGAGTGGTTCCCCCCAAGGTGCTCCAAGGCGAAGTACAGACGCTGATGCTGCCAGTCGTAGGTCAGGCGGCGGGGCAACCATTGTCCTCCTTGGGAAGAAGAGATATTACCCAAATCCAGTAGCAGTTTCTGGGCGGGACTCTTCATCTGTCCAGACTCCACCTTCAGGCTGGAAGAAGTGAAAGGATAAAGGATTCAAGAGGGAGAAAGAGAGTAAGAGGGAGCACAAGTTACCTGAGCAACTCCCCGTGCACATTCAGGAGCCAGAGCTGCTGATCCTGCTGTGACCAGGCCACATCGGCCAGCTCCTCTTGAGACTGATAGATCGTGGAGCTCTCTCCAGCCGGCTCCAGTGACTGCCAGACGATCCTCCTGCGTCCCACCAAGAGCACAGCCTCCGTAAGATCCTTCACTGGCTTCTCTGGCGGCAGAGGCGGCGTCTCAGCCCAGGCCTTGGCCGCCGGACCCTCGCCCTGCTTGTTGATCATCGTCAGCTCCAAAGTGTAGTTGGTCCCGGCCAGAAGATGGGCAAAGATGTGGCTGCCACGGGAGACTGGTACCAACTAAGCTCGGTTGGGATTCGGTTGAGAGTTACTCCCAGATCTTGAAAGGATTACGAACACTCACCTGTTCTTGGCTGCGATTTCCCTCGGCGCTTAAACGCAACCTATAGCCCTCGATGGGTCCATTGGTGAAGCGTCCGGGATGCCAGTGCACTGCCAGATGGCCCTCATCCATGGCCAGCAGATGCTCAATGACCGGCGGCGAGATGGGAGCACCTTCCGGCGGCGTTTGATAGGCGGGCGTTGGAGGAGAGTACAACACCTCGTCGCTGTTCTCGCCAAAGGGCAGCTCGAAGCGGAACTGTGTCAGGATAAGGTTCTTATTCCTATGGAATCCTTGATGTTACCACACCAAACTCACCCTGTACTGGGTGTAGGGTATGAGGGCCTCCAGGATCTCACAGACATAGTACTCGTCGCAGTCGTAGTCCACCAGGTTGAACCAGGTGCTGCTCTCATGTGTGTCCTGCTGTTTCTCTCCCATTTGCTCGACTTCCTCTTGATCCTGCTGCTCCTGATCCTGCTGCTCCTGATCCTCTTCCCCTCCCTGGTGATCCACATACTGATACTGTATGTTAAAGGGTCTGCTGGCCAGATAATGCTCTGGAAAGTGCATGGCCCAGCGTATGGTCAACGGCGGCGTCTGTCCATCGGGCCGAGGTGCCCGCTCCAGCTGCGGCTGTGTCTGCTCCACCATGGAGCTAATGGCCAAGCGCTGGAGGTGCCAATAGTCCCGCTGGGCCATCTCGCAGGCACCGATGCAGGGCATGTCAAAGGGCTGGAATTGCAGGGATAGCTGGCAGGGGGATTAAAATGGGATTAAAATGGGAATAAAAGCAAGGATTTAGTTCCTGGACTTACGCAGGCCTCCTGGCAGGGCTCCAGCTCCTTGAGGGCGCGATACCACTGGGCACAGCCCTTTGTGCACTGAGAAATAAAGCAGGAAAACCAAAGAGAGAGTTGAAATTAATAAAATAATAAATTAACTTGTATTTTCTTCTATTTTCAAACCAGTTCCCTTAGCTTCAACTTTTATTATTTAAAGTTGAGCACCACAACACAAACACTAAATAAATTCCAGTGCAATGGCCCATCTACCCCTGAGAGTCATACCGCCCTCGTGGAGGCACAGCGACTGGCAGGGGAGCAACCTGGCGATCCTGTTCGAGGGCTTCCTCAACTGCCTGGAGCGGGAGAAGGACTGGCTGCGCATTATGCACTTTGAGTTTGTCTCCAACTAAAGTCCTTTCGTATCAAGTATAAAGTTACCTTCTAAAGAAAGGAAGGAAGAAGGGAAAACAGAGGATCCCCGCTTACTCACCCGCGTCTTGTAGCACTTCTCGCTGTTGTCCGCCTTCTCGCACTGGATCCCGAACTCGTCCAGAAACAGATCCTCCTGGAAACCAAAGCCAAATCGAAATGTGAAAGCAATTAGCACTCTTTTGCTGGGAACGGAAGTTGCGGCTGGTTTGGTTTGGTGACCACATCATCGCCGATGACAATACCAAGTCCCCTTTCTGCCGACTGTGTGGGAATTCTGGGCCAATGCCAGGCGAGTGTCTCCTCAATTAATTATCATTGAGGAGCAGGGAGCAGGGAGCAAAGAGCTGGGTATATATCGCATATAGCATAAACATAGCTGCCTGCCCTTGTTTATATCACACTTTTATTTGCGTCTCCATATCGCCCATGATGACGCCGAGAATATGCGAGATGCATAAATTTAAGCAAACAAAATTTGATACTATTTGAGCGAAACGAAAAACGAGTTTTAACTTTGGCACGTGAGCCCTGAGACATCTCCGCCGAGTCTGTATCAATTGGCATGGACTTTGGCCAGCCAAGGGTTAAGACCAAGACGCTGGCCATAAAACGGGGTCACCCAAGCGAAATAAATAGAAGCAAAAACCTGAAGAGTCAATGATGATCATCATAAGTGAGGCCTAACTCTGGTATTAAAAAACTCTTGGTGAATTGTTAGCCAAATTTATGATAAGCCAAAACCTCAAGTCAACAATAAAATATTTATGCTGAATTTAAGATTAAATTGTGACTCTTTTAGTGGATTAATTTTAGATGGATTTTAAGTAAGGTCTAGCTAAAATTATATGCGGGAGGATTAATTTAATTTATTTTAATACAAATAAAATTATTTATTATATTTATAGAACTGTCTAAAATCGAAATCTAAATATTTTGACTCTATTATATAGATATCTTCATCAATTTGACATATTTTTACATATTTGTGGTTGTGGTTGTTCGCCTAAATTTATATTCAAGCTTCGCCAATTCTTTCTTCATTTTTGAATAATATTCAGTTGGTTTTTACTTGTTCCACAAATCTGCTGACGGATTTATAAATTAAATTTAATTTCTAAAGAAAAATAATTGTTCTTAATATTTTCAATGCAAAGAAATTTATTCTTCATAGTAAAATATACTTTTTCTTGATATTTTAATAATTTTTTTATTAATATAATTAGATTTTATTGATAAATCGAAATATGCATAAATTATTTTTGGCTATCTCTGTTTTCTTATTAACATCTTAAGACCTGAAATATTTGCATTTTTTAAATCGATAATTATCTATATTTTTCTATATTAACTTGTAGAAAAGTATAAGCTTAAAATATGAATAACTAAACCAAAAAAGCTTTAATCATAAAATTTAATACCTTGAATATAAAGAACAGCATGTATCCTTTAATTACAAGATAATTTCCATTTAAAACTATGTAGGTTACTCTATTCCCAGTTGAGTACAGAATAAGGTTCATATATTTAATTTATTTTTTTCTGTAAAGGGAAAAGACTTTGGGAAAACATGTGCTTAAAACGCAGTTTAGTCCTTTTGGGAGCCAGCGCCTCTCTGAACCAATTAGAAACTCCTTAAAATGGCAAACTTTGTTAATTGTGCTGCTAAATGGACTAGCAATTACCAAGGGGATTCCCCTCCAGCAAACGGATTTCTTTCCCAGCTTCCCAGCTCCCCAGCATCCATCCACATGAGTGCCTCTCCGCTCCGCTCTGCTCTGCTTTCCTCTGCTGTTTGTTTGTACTTTCCTCCTTATTTTTTTTTTGCGCACATGCGTCAATTTAATTTAGAATTCTACGTAATATTTTATTAATTTAGCTTGATTGGCTTTTTCACAAACAGAAATAGCTCTCGAGTTTCCTCTCTCTCTCTCTGAGTCTCCCTCTCCCTCTCTCTCTCTCTCTTTTTCTCTGGAGGAAAGCGAGCACTGAGAACTGAGAACTCAGAACCGAGAACAAGACGAGAAGAGGGCCTGAGAGCCTGAGGCCCGGGACTAATTGGCATTGGGGGCTTTCGTGTCGTCATTGCTCATCTTTTGTTGTACAATTTCTATTACATTAACTCGGAAACCGACCCACACACATACACACTTACACCCTCTAGAGGGGGTAGGTGGGCGGTGGGGAGGGTGTGTGTGTGTTATTGACACCATTATTGTGCCATTGTTGTTGCTGCCGTCAGGCTCTGGAAAAGCGAGCCAAAGAAAATATACTTGTGTGTCGCTTACAGCAAGGGTCGCATTTATAGGATTTATTTGTATTTTTAAATATTAAAAAAATGTTTTATTTTAAACCCCTAAAAAGAGAATATCTGATATAAAATAAGGGGTTAAAATAGGAGAAATATTTAATGAAAATAATAAATAAAGCAAATTTAGTTGTTAAAAAGAATTATTAAAATGTGTAAGACTCGTTTTTTAGCGCGTTAAAATCATAGCATACATCAAGGCTGTTAAAGTCAAGAAAAATAGCTCTTTCAAAAGATCTAACATTATAAAATAATCATATAATTAAAAGTCAGAAAAAAGTATAATAATAATAAGGTAAAGTATTAGGTATTATGGTAAACCATAGAAATATTATTGTGTAGCCTTGGTAAAGAACCTAAAGTCTAAATTTAGTATAAGTGTAATTTAGCAACTAAAGATAACAAAAAAAAACCTTATATTAATATTATCCAAATAATAAAGTATAAATAAATAAAATATAATATAATATATAAAATAAAATATAAATAAATCAATAATAAAAGTAAAAATAATTATTATTTCTATAAACTTATTATTATTATTAATATAAATTAATTTTTCAAGACATTTAAAATAATGAAAACTCCCTTATAACCACAGCCAGACCTATTAATGTCCCCTTAATTGTGTGTCCACCTACATAGGCGAGCACACACATAAATTGGCTAAACATTTAGCTCGCTCTCGATGCGAGCATGAGGCAAGGCAAAACATCTTAATGAAATCTCTTTTGTTCGCCAGCAGGCAGCATCGCCTTTCTGGGTTATGCGAAATCCAGTGGCTGCTCGGAGCACGGAGGTTTGCTCCAGTTTGGTCCAGCCGGACCAGGGGGTAAGTGATCCAGCCCAGCCCAGCAGCTAAAATGATTAGTTGGAGGCACTACTCGGCCAAGTACAGGCGGAACTTGAATTAACGCAACGACAATTATGCGTACTCTAAACATTTTTCTAATTGGCTTCAATTTCGAGTCGGAGTTTGCTCATAATTAAATGATTAATTACAATGATTGATTCAAATGATTAATTAAAATGATTCATAAGAATAATTAAATAAAATGATTACTTTAAATGATTAATTAAAATGGTAACATCTGTTTCTTTGAGGCTTTTTGAGGGGATTTCTTTATAATTACGCAGGGAATTGTCTTTTAAAAAATAGTTACAACACTTAACAAATTAACTTAAGGTGCAAATTGAAGGTGTAGTCATAAAGTAACATTGTAAATTAATACTCGTATAGTTTTGAGGAGTATTTTGTTGCTAAAAAATATTTTAACAGTAGTAAATTTCAACTTCAAGTGAAAATAGAGGTTAAGTTTTAAGCAAAATTACCAAAACATTTTTCATACAGTTATAGGTGAGTTTTCTTTATATTTTTACAAGAGAATATTTAAATTATTAATAATAAATATAAAACAAAAGTAGATCAACGAAATATATACTCAAGGAGTATCCTTTTAAATATATTTGGTAAGTATTGCAATTATTTTAGTAACTATTTCAATACCCTAAAACTGAAGGCTTAACTTTGAATGAGTTTGCTTTTAATCCTTAAATCTTGACTTGCCACTGGTAATAATTAGAACAATAATACCCGGCTATTCCCCCATTCCCGATCCAATCCCCATTCCTGCCAGCTCATTGATAGCAATCACAGATATCGCCGAGTTATCATTAATTTTAATTGGCATCCGGGTGTCGGGTGTCGGTTGTTGGTTGTCGGTTGTCGGCCATGGCGCTCTGCTAATGAATGAAGTGCAAGTCGAAGCCACTGATTAACATGCAGCTTACTCCCATTACACACGCACCAACCATAATGTACTAATTACTGTCAGTAAATCGGATATCTGTATATGCATATATACACACATACAGTGGGGAGCAAAAGTGATTCCACGATTAACGTTTTCATGTTTGAGCGAACATAAAAACTAAACGAACAAAGTAAATGACATAAACTTTTTTTTTATTGAATACCTTGATAATTTTTAACAATTAGGGATATTTATCAAAATAGTAAAAGAAAAAATGGAATAGTTATGATATAAAAACAAAAACAAGTGGCATGTACTCAGTTTTGCACCATTTAAGAAAAAATTTAAAATATTTTATTTTTAATACTTTGTCCAGAGATCCTTATTTTCTATGATATTTTTAAATGTTTTGGCATACTCTCAATTAATTTTTGGACAATTCATTTCGGAATGTTATTCCACTCTTATATCACATGCCCCTAAAGATCGTTCAAGTTGGTTGGGGTTGATTGATACTGCCCGAGTCGTCGCTTCACGATTGACCATAGGTTTTCAATCGGATTGAGGTCGGGACTTTGCACTGGCCACTTTATCATCATAAAATTTTGGTTCCCGGGTCACTCGCCAACAATTTTCGAAGTGTGCTTGGTATACCCATCTGGCTGGAAAGTGATTTCCTGCACTGGGTTCGCACACTGGTCAAGAAAATTGGGAAGATGGGTTTGCTAAATGCTTATATAGTCTTCCTTTTGCATAATCCCGTCCACTTTGTGCAACGGGCCAACGTGCGCATACGTAAATCACCTCCTAGCCATTATGTTGCCGCCTCCATGTTTCACTATTTTCTTCACATGGTGCCTTTAAAGCTTGCCACCGGGTCTTCGCCAAGAGTACTGCTTTCCATCCGATTAAAAATGATGAAACTAACTCTCGTCCGACCAAATAACACGTTTCCAGTCCATTACAGTTCAGTTCTTGTGTGGCTTTGCGAATTTTAGACGAGCCTTAAAATTTTTCTAGGATAAAGCTGGTTTGTTTTTTTCACTACTGCGACGTAACCAAACCTACCTAGCTCTTTTCTAGCTTTCAATCGACGTACGCTTTTATTTATTCCCGAATAAGCCTGTTTTGCAGTTAAAAGTCCATTTTTCCTTATTTTAGAAATCATAAGTCGAGCGTCAGAGTCGGTTAGAAGGAGAGGGCGACCACTAAACTTTTTTTCTGCACAAACATTTTGCCTTTTCTGCACCTTAACAATTGCAAATTGACTAATTTGCAGCTTCTCAGGTATATTGCGTTTCGAATACCCAATTTTAGTCAGACAGACAATACTTTTTACTTTGTCAGGAGACAGCTTTTTCATTTTCAGCAAACAGTTAGAAACTAAGTTGCAAACTCGAGAAATGAACTATAAACTTGTAGAAAAGAATAATTTTCTGAATTCTGACAACGAAAAATATATGCAAAAGGCATTAAACAGTAAATCCGTAGGTCAATTGCTGTTAAGAACGTAAGAAGAGCAATAAATATAACCGAATAATGAATGGTGCAAAACTGAGTACATGCCGCTTGTTTTTGTTTTTATATCATAACTATTCCATTTTTTCCTTTACTATTTTGATATATATCCCTAATTGTTAAAAACTATCAAGGTATTCAATAAAAAAAAAGTTTATGTCATTTACTTTGTTCGTTTAGTTTTTATGTTCGCTCAAACATGAAAACGTTGATCGTGGAATCACTTTTGCTCCCCACTGTATGTATGTTGATTTGAGTAAACAAAACGCATTGTTCAGCGAAATCCATAATCATCGAACTTGAGGCAATCACTCTTAGCAGCGCCATCTATTGTCTGGCACTATAAGCTGAGTAGTTTAGACAGAGATAGAAATAGCTATCAAAGTTCTAAACCAGAATTTCTTTAAATTTAAATTACTTAAAGTCTAGCTAATGTTCTAAACATTTTGCATTTTTCTAATTTAATTAATTATTAGGGAAAAACTTTCTAAAATGCATATTTTTATAACATATTTGTTTGAATTTCAACCTTTTTACGCTCGCTATTATCAACATATTCACAAAATAAACAAAACAAAATGTTTATATATATATATTGATGCCAAGCGCTGGCATAATTACTCTTTTCAATTTTTAATTACTCATCCTGTTAGCGAGGAGTATGCAAAAATTATATATAAAATTATATAATAGAAAACTAGTTTATGGGGAGAAGTTAATGCGAACGGAATGAGAGCAGGCGGCGACATCGCCCCATGTGCAGCCCACTTGCTGTATGCAAATTGCAATAAAGACCTGATGAACTAACCCAAATAATGCCACCGACTCTAATCCCGAATGCCGCAAATTGAAATGTCAACTCTGGCCAGGCAGGCATTACATTCCATTCCATGTCATCCCATCCCACAGTCCCTGCCTGGTTCGTGATTACCGACTTGACGATCTTCAATTACACACACATATCATTTAATTAGCGTCTGCGTGAGAGGGAGCGATTAACCGCAGTCCGTTCGCCGTCATTTAATCCCCGTAAAGTCTGAAAAGAGTTGCCACGCCCGGAGTCCGCTGTTCGCGTAAATGGAGCCAACTATTTGTACGCCCCCAAAAAAAGATATAACAATGTATCTGATTTGGATTGTAAATAGAGTGATTTTCGTTTGGATTTTGTTTGTTATTTTTACTTCCTACCTACAACATGGGATTCATGGAAATAATGCTACAGTTTAATCAGTTTTGGTTATAATATGGCATTAGAATAGGAACTTTGGAAGCGAGGAAAGTCCAAGGCACACAAGAGACTCTGCAGCTAACAACAGGTTCTAGGAGCAAACTGATAACTTGAAGAGGAATATGTGGTTTCTTTCTTAAGATTTCTGTAGTCTCTAAATAGTATGATCTATTATCAGTTCTTTATTTTTCCCTTTGACACATTGCTGTCCAAAGCAAGAAATATAATAAAAAGTGACTTTCCCAAGAAGTATGCAATTATTAATTGACTGAACCCCCGGCTATGGCATGATCGTGGCACTTATAGATACGTCTGTATCTATACTTATAAGATATATATCTTTCATTGTACGTGATGATGTAGCACATATTTGAAGGGCATTGAAGACTCTGAACTGCACTTGTTCTGAATGTGTTTTAACTTATTTAAATTTATTTATTTATTTTTTGCTGATTATATGTGTTGACATATGCAAAACTAGAAGTAAACATTTCGTACACAACGAGTGCAAGTGTCGCTTTCTTTGGTGACAAATGATGAATGGTCGTTCGTCGGCTGCCCCTGAGACTCAAATGCATGTTAAATATTTATATTTTTTGTTTAGCTAAGTTAACAGTTTTTTAAAATAATTACTTCAACCATTAAAGCATTGTTTTACGCTTTTTCCAACTTGATTTCATAAATGGTTTATGGTTTAATGAAGGTCTTGATTTCCAGTTACTTACAAAATGAATCAATTAAAGCAAATTAGAGCTAATTAATTATGCTGGAATGTTGACCCAATTTTGAAGAAAAACTATTTATATTATTGAAATATATTTTTGAAATAATTTGTATTATTTAAACATTAAATTTATAATGCAGATGTGTTTACCCAATAAAAACTAGCAAAGAAAAGTTTTCCGAATTTAAATTATTGCCTTTTTGTCTTACTTATGATAGATTTTCATGTAAGGGTATATCTACTTCGGCTTTCTGAAGTTAGCTTCCTTTCTTGTTTAATATTATTTAAACAAATAAATGACTAACCTAATTAAGGGATTTCCTATACGACTGAATGACCAAAAGTTGTCTTCCCTGTTTTTTTGTTGATATTTTTAAGACAATTTAATTAAATTTTATACAAAATAAAGGCCACTCACCTCCACAATGCATCGCTGAACACATTCCCGAGTGACACGTTCCAGGACCATCCGCTCGTCGACGCCCTGCTGGTGCTGCTGCTGTTGCCGCTCCTCCTGCTCCTGCTCCTGCTCCTGTTCCTCCTCCTCCTCCGACTGATGACCTGGTGGAGACACTGTGATTTGCCTGCCTCCCAGAGTGGCAATTCCTTCAATGATGCTGGGCGGAGCGGCAGCGGCATGCTTGTGCCAGATGGCCACCTTCTCGACCACATCGCTGTCCAGCTTGGGCCGGAGCAGGCCCAGCTGCTGCTCCTTCAAGGGCTCAGGGCCGCTGCGTGGCACCGAGTAGTTGTGGGAGCGACACACGTCACAGCAGATGGAGAGCAGGATGAGCAGCAGGAGATTCACAATTAGGACCGTGGAGATGCCGCCATGCCCGTCCTGGCCGCTGGTCAACTGGCGACCCAGCCGGGTCAGCTGCTGGCGGAGATCGAAGGTGCCGCCGCGATGCTGTTGCTGCACTACAATCTTGCTGGGTGAGGAGGTGCCCTTGGAGTTGGAGCTCTGCTGCTGCGGCGACTGGTTGATGTGCGTGGTGCTCATCTTGGTGTTGACATTCACGGCAATCTTCACATTGAAGCTGATGTTCAGGCGCTTGGCGGGATTGGCTGTGGTCTTCTCCTTTTCCTGCTGCTGATCCACATTCTGCTGGTGGTTGTGCCAGAACATAGTCATCGGGCGGCGCAAGTTGACCTTCACCTCGTCGTCGTCGCGTTGGGTTCTCGCAAATCGAAATTCGAAATTCAAGAATTTCTAACGTTCGGTCGCTTCGCTTTTTGTTCTGTGTTTTCCTCAACCCAATTTACATTTTAGCGCCGAACGAAACTGAAACGAACCGAGAACCAGAATCGGTCGATGGAGTCAATAAAACAGAAAGCAAAAACAAAACAGCAAACAAGTGAAAGAGCGACGAGGCAGGCGAAATTCAGAAGTCAAAAAACCAATGTAAGCTGCATTAGCTAATTAACATATTGATTTTATTTCAAAAACAACATTTTTTGCCTTGTTTTTTATTTCAGAATTTGTATAAAAGCAAAGGGGGAATCCTAATTACTGTAAATAAAAACATTTCTCTAATTTAAACTTTCAATTATATTGAAAATGCAATAAAAACTTACATTTAACAAGGCGAAAAAGCTGGCTAGACACATGTTGCTAGAACATCATTACTAGACACATGTCTGGCAACATTTATATGTTGCATAAGTTAAGCATTAATAGAAAGTCTTTATTGTTTAATAACTCTCATTCCCAGCTATATATTTTAATTGCTTTGTAATTCTAAACATTCAATGTCTCCATTAATTTATAACTAAAAGGCTTTTACATTTACTTTTTTTAATTAAGTTACTAATTCAAAGCCCAAAGAACCTGTTCTTGAGAATTAAAAACCTATAATTATCAATTTAAATGCTAAACGGCGAGCCCTCAACGAAAATGATATATAAAAGCTTGTTAACAAAGCCTTCTAGCTTTGTAAACTGGGATTTTTATATATTTAAAAATTATAAAATTTACACAATAAGAATATTGATTTTATTTATAGAGAATTTCTATATTTAAAAGGCAACTCGGAGATAAGCAGTTGTAAAGGCCAATCAGGACCAATAGCTGCTTTCAATTAACATGGCCGTAATAACTGGCCAATAAGTCATGCCCCTTTACGCCTTTATTTAACCAACAACAACAACAAAAACAACAACAACAAATCCTTGCCGCATAACAAATTTATCCTCATTAAGATGCAAACAAGAGCGCGGAGTCGCTTTCAAACGGAAATCCCTTTCAGCCGCAAGTCCCGAACAGCGCACAAAAACAAACAACAACAAAAATATATACAATAAAAAACAAAATAAAATAAGGCGATAAAAAAACCCTAGTTAATTGCACTTTAATTTCATATTTGCCAGGAACAACAAGCGGCATGGCGTGGCATGGAACAGAACAGAACAGAACAAAAAAGAACAGAACAGAACAGAAAATGTTAATTAAATCGCTCGACGAACGAAAATAAATTGAAAATAAAATTGAATAAACTAGTGGAAACATGGTAGATCACAGCGGATTAATTGCATCAAAGTTAGTCAGAGAAACTTTATGCAAATGCCGGCCAGCGCTTTGCATTAATTACTGTAAGGTTTTCGAAGGGTTAAAAGGGTCGTTATTATTTATTATTTAGATTTTTTATTATTTATTTATTTTCATCAGCTGGAGTCGGAGGGGGAGAGAGGGAGAGAGAGTCGCACCCACATGTATCGCTCGACGCTGTTGTTGAAGTTGTTAAGCGCAGTTGACGCGGTTTAATTCAATTTATTGTTGATTTGAGCAGCTTAATTGCATTTTATTGTTGCAGTTGTTGCCTCAACTTAACAGCTAGTACTTCACCACGCGACACTGGAAAAAAAATTACAGTCATTTTAAGATAATTCTTGATTTATTTGTTTAACATCAACTCCAAGATTTTGCACTAGAAATATTTTGTTAAAAAACTATTTTGTATATTTAGCATAAGCTAGGATCCTTGGATATATATTTTTTGCACAGAAAAAAAATATTTTGGAAATTGTTGGCCAAATATTAAATATATCAAGATTTTTGATCTTCTTTCCTTTCTTATTTTCATAAGCAAAAATCAAGGTCTTTGACTTCTGTTCCTCGTTATTATTTATTCAATATTATTGTTTCTTAATTTATATTTTCTCTTTCTTTCAGTGTGAGAGAAAAAAAAGAGCGCAACTCACTCGGCGAAATGTCGCTGATATCTGAATTTTTTCGAGCGGAATTCTCACGCGTTACGTGTTCGTACTGCGCAGTGGCGCGATCGGAGCAGAACTGATTTGCCGGCGAGCGGCGGGCTTTTGACCAAGCCCCAACCGAAGCCGAAACCGAAACCGAAACCCAAGTCCAAGTCCAACCCCCAGTTGGAGAAACGAGACGAAAGCCGAACACCAGGCACCGATCACAGATCACCGATCACCGAGCACCGAGCACCGAGTTTGGAATCCCATGAAGCTTCGGAGCGACGATCACGTCACGGGCAAGGGCAACCCCCAAAAAATATACATATATATAAAAAAAAAGAAGTGCATCCAGTTATCCAGTTCAACAGGTCAAATTTCAACTCTGTAATTCTCCGCACATGCACTTGCTCGATCGGTTGATACCCTTAAAATATTGGTTAACTAAAAATTATATATTATGGATGCATTAATGACTTAATGCATGCATATTATCATATCTCTTTTAATTTGATTAGTTTTTACTTGCATTTAAATATTATATTTATTGAATTGTTTTTCATTTTGGGAGATAATTAAATTGTTTTGGTTTTTCCTATTCAAAGTTAAAAATTTTTAAGCTATATTTATATATTTTAAAGCTCATATTTATTATTTTTCTCATTATTTTGTGAGGTTTTATTTGCACCCAAATATTTTATTTATTTGATTCTTTTTTCGAGATAAGATATCCTAATCAATCGATTAAAAATCGATTTGTTTATCCTTTGTTTTTTCAAAGTTCTTATTTCGAAAGCTTAGAAATTATGTATAATTTAACCTGTTATTTTTAATATATTTAAAGTTGATTAATTTCATTTTATTTATTATTATCTGATACAAAATAACGAAAATTAATCGATTTTAGATCGATTTCTGGTTCGATTTCCTGTCAGCTTTATTTTTTAAAAGCTTTACTACTATAAAGAATCAAATTGAAAAAATTAAGTACAGGACATTAATTATATTTACCTCTGGCGAGTATTATAGTTCTAGTTAGTAGTGTGGAATATATTCTTAAACATCTTAAACAGCCGGATCGAATCTTGTGGATCTAAAAGAGTCCTAATAAATTATTTTTATTGCTTAGAATATCTCAAAATAAAAGGGAAAATAATAATGCTGCCAGAATAGGGCATATCGAGTGGATTGACCGCTTTTTGCCGCTATATTCCTGACTAAACAAATAATAGCTGAGTCACTATGAGCACTAAGCTTTAACATTACCAACAAATTTATTATTGAAACTAATTGATCACATACTCCAAAAGAAGCTTGAAAATAATTAAATTCAATCAGGAATAAGCGTGATACAAACTGTCTAAGAAAAAGTTTAAATTGAAAAGTTAAGGTCTTCTTATGAAAGCTAGAAAAAAATGTTAAAAAATATATGGGTACCTATTCAAATGAGTACTACTATATAATAGTGAACAGAAAAATCAGTTGTCTTTATACTTAAAATTTTTATAAATAAAAATGCCTTTATAAACAAATGAATGTTACATTAAGAATTTCTTATACCTATAAAATACAATACAAATCTTTTACAAATATACTTACTCGTACTTATTACTTGTAATAAATACTTGTTGAGCTAAAAACTATGCAATATTTCCTTAGATTAAACCAGAGAGAGAGAGAGGGAGAGCTTGCCGAGACAGAGAAAAGTAGGCAAGCCATTTCCCGGCTAGACTTGAAGCTTTTTGGCCCAAGTTGATGATGACTCACACTGGCGGCCCTAATCCAAAGAAAAGTGGCAAAGGTAAAAGGCTTTCGTGTGACAGTTTCCGTTTCCGGTTAAGGATTTGGGCGCCGGAAACTGTGTCCCCCCGCAGCACATCAAGAGCTGCACTCGTGCGGACTCCAAGCAGGCTCAAATGCGGTCATCAGTCAGGTTCGCTTGTAATCGTTTGAAGAATTTCTAGAATTGATTAGACACCGACTGACAACGCCACACACACATGACGATTAGCTTATCGCTTTAAGCCGGCAAATCTGAATGAATTCATAACGACTTGGGGTTATGGGTTAGTACACAGGCCGCCTTCACGTGTAAATCTGATTCCGGATTAGATTTTAAAAAGGGGGACATCCCCGAAAAAGGACTGGTTTAGTAAATATTAAAAAATGTAAGCAGGTTTTACAGCTAATGAAGACATTTGTGTTTTGTTAGGATGATCAAAAAGGGTACCATACTGTGTATGAGGTTTGGTCTATTTTTCTAATGTTTCATCCATGTGTTGTTAAGGTACATTTTTCTGTTAGTATAGGTTCTTCACTTAATAAATAAATTATAAAAAAAAAATCAAAAAGGGTTTCGTATGTGTTATTTAAGACTAACATATCCTAGGGAGATTGTTTGGTGTTTATGAATAGACTTAAATAATTTAACTCTAATTAATATCATAGATTGGTTCATATTTCTTTAGCAAATTTTACTTTTTGGGATTTTTTCTTTTTAAATATCAAAACTTGAACTCAACTGATTTAAAATTAAATCCCTAGAGTAATGGAAAATAATTTCGTAAGAAATTCCCAAATGCAAAAATTTGTGTACATTTTATTTATGAAAACAGACACAGGTGAGTCATCGCTGCCCCAGTGCCCCACTGTCCGGTTAATGGTGATAATGGCAATGGATGCTTGTGGCTTGTGGCTGGTGAATGGCGATGAACCGATCGCTGGGAGCTGGGAGCTAAGAGCTGAGAGCTGAGAGCCGGGAGCCAGAGACCCATCCCATCCTGGCATACTGCGAACGTAATCAAAACATAAACAAATTCTTGAAAAATGAACTTCGAAGAGCCAAGCAGTCAGATAAAAATCAACAGCAGCGGGCAAAATAATAGGGAGTACTATTAAAAAATTTTTTAAATCTTAATTTTTTATTAAACTTTTAATCCTGTTTTTATTTTGAGTTAAATATCATCGAGTAAGTAAGAATATGTAAAATTAAAAAATGAAAGGAATAGGAGGAGTTTTAGGTATATATTAACGCGACCCTGACTGTACACAGTGGGAATATACGAGCTGATAGACCTACAGGTCAGACGGACACGCACACACACACACACACACACACACACCAATGAGGGGCCGATATTTTATTTCTTTTTGCATATTACGCTGAATCAATGTTGTTGTTATTGCCGCCAGGCGATAAGCAAGGCATCTTACAGTGCGTAACAAGGCAATAAGTCTAGTTGAATATTTGATAAGAAATTTAATCAAATTTACTTATGTTAAAAAAACAAAAAAATTCAAAATGTAAGCTTTAAAATTAATTACAGTTCCTATTTTATATACCTTTTAAATAGTTTCTACTTCTATATTATTTCCTATTTTTATTAGTAATTTCTCGATTTCATTTACTTATGAAACGCACTGTTACCGGGCCTGTATATACACTTATAAACATTGTTAATTTTATTTGTAGTGAAAGCGCGCAAATGATTCCCGAACTCGCACACTCAGACGCTTCTCTGGCACTTGGCTTTTAATTTTTTTTAATATAGAAATGAAAAGAGATTGACCGCGGACCTCAGTTGTGCGCTAAACTTTGCAAACGTCGGGCCATTCGCTCCAATTCTATTCGCCTTTCCGCCGGATCCCTTGATATATCCCTGCAAAGATGATTGACTTCAAGCATATTGTCCTTTTGATATCCGTAATCCTTATTGGAGGAATTCAAGCTGCTTCGCTGCCGTATCGCTGTAAGGAGGCTAAAGTTTTAGCAAGGATAATGGTAGCTCAGAGAGCTGAGACTAAATCAAACAATTTAATTATTTTTTTACTTGGGAATATAACTAAAGAATATGGATACAACATTAAATACAAAAGAATAAATATGTTGATTAATTACAGAATAAGAAATGGAGTTAAAATCTAAACAGATTCTCATAAAATAATGAAAGTGATTCAAAACATAATCCCAGCAAGAAATAAAATAAACCTTTCTGTGATTTAAAATAATAAGAAAGTGTAACGATATATATTAACTTTAATCTGCTTTCTTTTTTTTATTGTAAAATAACTGGATCTTTAATCTTCTGGATTAAATAAACATAAATGTGTTAAGATTTTTTTTCCTTTATGGATTACAAAGTGAAATATGCTTATTTTTGCAATTTTAATTAGGCTTTTGTTTTTTCCTCCCAATAGCCTCGGCTTATGTCTATAATCCGCAATTCTGCATGGATACCCTAACTGGGCACAGTTTGTATGTGGGCGAGGTGTTCACCCGACCAGGTCAGTGCGTCCGGGTCCAGTGTCTGGGAACGCTTCAGCTCTGGGAGGACAGGTAAATAGCGCTTTAATTAGGAAATCCTCAAGGGCAATCCTCATCATTTACTTCCTTTACACCAGCTGCCAAGTGCCAAATCTAAAGAAGGGCGACTGCAAGCCAGTTCCGCCCAAGGAGACGGGTCTGGACTATCCCCGCTGCTGTCCGCTGTACGAGTGCAAGAGCTATGAGACCCATGCCGGCGGTACGTTGGAGCAGACCAACACCTACAGCCAGTACGGCACCCTGCTGAACACGCACCTCACCGAGGTCATTACGATTACCCAACGGCCGCTTCAGGGGCATGCCGCGGCGGAGATACCCACGGCGCCCGTGCGCAAGTATCAGGTGTGAACGGACAGGTGGCAGACACCGTCTTAGGCTTAGTTTAGTTTGTAGCAGCAGTTGTAGTGTGTAATTATTATGGGAATAAAAGGAAGCTTGAAAAAGGCCAACGCACTGTTGTAATTTCTTTACAAATCATTTATAAAATCTGTTTTTAAACCCATTTCTATTCAACTCTTAAAGTTACCGCCTAACTACCGATAATTCAGCATCGATACACAGCAGCCAGTGTTAGTAAGCTCATCGATATACAAACGAGTGTGATATCGCCTAAGTGCCATCGCTAGACACGAATTGCTAGAACTTGCTACGAAACGAAATTGTATTTTTGTTTTTTCCAAACCAAACAAACAACGCAAATTGCTTTGAGCTGCAGCCACAAAACGAAACGCAACTGCTCCACAGCGAAATCCGAAATAAGAACATATAAAACTCACCTGAGGCAGGTAATCCGTTGCAGTCCGTGAATTTCATCACAACAACACAATGTTGCTGCGCCTTGCTCTCTCCGCCGCCCGTCCGGCCGGCAGTGTCAGCCTCCTGGCCCAATCCTCGCAGCTGCTGAAGGCCAAGCCAAGCCTTGGCCTCGTCCGCTCCTATGCCCGCGGTCCGGTCCGCAGCCGGGCTCCCGTGCAGCAGCAGCAGGCGCAGGAGCTGCGCGCTCCGACCCTGAAGGAGAAGCTAATGGGTCCGCCCGGTGCCAATGGTAAGGTTATACATGAGGCCTTGCTTCGCTAGCCTCCGTTGTGTAATCACTTGGATGTATTTATTGTTTATTCCAGCCTACTCCATGGGCAAGGGTGCCGCCGCCGGAGCAGCCGCCGTGGGATTGGGTGCTTTGTGCTACTACGGCGTGGGACTGGGCAAGCAGACCAGCATTGCCGACAACGCCATGTAAGTGCGGCTATTACCATGTGCAGCTAACAGCTTGCATCTTGCTTATTTATGTAATATCTACCTTCCTGCCCGCAGCATGTGGCCCCAGTATGTGAGGGATCGCATCCAGAGCACTTATGCCTTCTTCGGTGGCTCCTGTCTCCTAACCGCGGCCTCGGCAGCCGCCGTTTTCCGTTCGCATCGCCTCCTGCAGCTGGCCTCTCGTGGCGGTCTCTTGGTGAGTAGCAAATCCCAGGACTTGACTTTATCCCAGTCAAAACACACAAAATAACATAACTCCACGTTCATTACACTTCCCCTTTGGATAGGCCACATTCGCTTCGCTGGCGCTTGTCATAGGCAGCGGTGCCGTGGCCCGCTCCATTGAGTACCAACCCGGTTTGGGCCCCAAGCACCTGGCCTGGGCTGTGCACTGCGCCATTCTGGGTGCCGTTATTGCGCCCCTGTGCTTCGTTGGCGGTCCGATCCTGACCCGCGCCGCCCTCTATACGGGCGGCATTGTCGGTGGCCTGTCCACCATCGCCGCGTGTGCCCCCAGCGACAAGTTCTTGTACATGGGCGGCCCCCTGGCCATCGGCCTGGGTGTGGTCTTCGCCTCCTCGCTGGCCTCCATGTGGCTGCCGCCCACCACAATGCTGGGTGCTGGTAAGTGATGGATTTCCTTGTGAAACACGAGATTCTAGGACACTTTCTTTACTTTAATTCGGTTTTCTGCAGGTCTGGCTTCCATGTCCTTGTACGGCGGTCTAGTCCTGTTCAGCGGCTTCTTGCTGTACGACACCCAGAGGATGGTGCGCAAGGCAGAGGTCTACCCGCAGTACGGCTACGCTCCCTTTGATCCCATTAATGCGTGAGTTTCTCCTCTTGAGAGATCTGAGTCCCCTTTAATTTTTTCTTAATTTGTGCTTTGCAGTTCGATGTCCATCTATATGGATGTGCTGAACATATTCATCCGCATCGTCTCCATCCTGAGTGGCGGCGGACAGCGTCGGTGAAGCCTGAACTAGGACCATGTGATGTTATGATATATAATAAATATTTAAAACTTGTTATAAATAAAGCAAATTTGAGCTAAGCATGTATAAGTTGCGATTGGTATTGATTAGAGAGGAAATTAAGGGGGATTAGGATTATAAAACAAGTTCCTTAGGTTCATATTTTTAGAAAATTCTATATTATATATGAAAAGAACTGGCATCGCGCCAAAACTCGCAAATTTAGGGATGAATCCTGGCAATTTAACGACCTATCGTTCAGCAGCGATAACTACTCAGTATTTTTAGTATTTTACCATGTAGAAAGCTGCCACAGTCGAAGTCTTACTTTTAAAATAACAATATTTTTAAAAACCAATTGTTGGACACACTTTAAAGTAAATATAAATACCTAATATAACCATAAATAACATTAAAATAATACAAATAAGAATAAACAACTTTTTTTAATTTGTTCAACAATCAGTATTTAAATGGTATTACCGTTTTCCCTTTTATCGTTATCGGCGCGGTCACACTGAGCTTTAAGGAACATTCAGTCCAGGACAATATTGAGTCCAATTGGATTTTTCGTAGTTTCTCGCAAGGCCAAACACACAGATCAAATCTTTTCCGGCTGCTGCATCCAGGTGGCTGTGCTTAAGGTGTCACAAAGTTTCCAAACCATTCCCAGCGCCGACGACAACTTAACACTCATTCGACACTCTCGTCGCCATCTATCAACAACAACAACAACTCGTAAATTTTTGTGTTCAAAAATATTGTGAAATATTAGCATTAGCATTACATTTGTAATTTCCGCAGGCTCGCCCCAGCGCCAGGAGATACTCATCGAAGGCCGGCAAACTGCCCTTCGCACCTGAGACAGGTGAGTGTGTGTGCAAGGCAGACAGGAGGTGGAGGAGGCCAGACGCCCGGCCGCGCCCTTAAAGCCGGCAAATCGATTTCTTGACTCCGGCATTTGTTTTTTCTTCCCGCAGCAACTGCCGTTGCGAGTCCAGCACCAAAACAAGAAGCAAACGTTGAGCGGTTGACCACCACCACCACATCCTCAGCGGAGGAGCGGACAGATCCTGTCCAAGAGAGCGACATGGAGCGTCGCTATTTGAAGAACCCGTTTGCCGATTTCGCCGGCGGGGAGAACACACCGTTCGCCAGCGATGAGGAGCACATCAAGAACCTGATCTGCACCTATGTGGACGCCATACTGGAGCACTGTCATCCCAATAGCGACGACGATCAGCGCGGCGATCTGTATGTGGGCAATGCCGGCATCGCCTTCATGTTCTGGAAGCTGGCCAGCTGCGAACAGACACGGGACCTTTATCCGGCGCTGGAACATGCCTCCGCCTTCATCCGGAACGCCAAGGCCAATGCCAAGCGGTACAAGAAGCGCTCCTCCGAGCGCTACTCCTTTCTGTGCGGCAATGCCGGCATCTATGCCGTCTCGGCGGCCATCTCACAGGCGCTTAAGGACACCGAGGAGCTGTCCAACGATCTGGCCGACTTCAAGTCGGGCATACCGTCCAGCAAGGAGTTCATGCACACCAAATACGGCTGCGACGAGGTGCTGGTCGGGCGCGCCGGCTACCTGTCTGGCTGCTACTGGCTGAACGATGTGCTGCCCGAGAAGAAGATCACCGACGACGACCTCATCTCCATATGCCAGCTAATAGTGACCAGTGGCAGGGAGTACAGCAAGATGAATCACTCGCCGTTGCCGCTGATGTATCAGTATCATGGCACCGAGTATCTGGGCGCCGCCCACGGCCTGTGCTCCATCCTGCACATGCTGCTGGACAGCCCATGGTTCCGCACGGTTCCCATTTCAGCGCCCGCCGCCGAGCTGCGCGACATTAAGCGCTCGATTGACTTCTTCCTTGAGCTGCAGGACAACGAGGGTAACTTTCCCGTGGCCTTGGAGGATCTGCGCTCGGGCCGTGAGAAGCGTTTGGTGCATTGGTGTCACGGTGCTCCCGGTGCCGTCTACCTAATGGCCAAGGCCTATTTGATTTTCAAGGAGGAGAAATACTTGGAGTCGCTGCGACGCTCGGCCGATCTTGTGTGGAAGAAGGGTTTCCTGCGCAAGGGACCGGGCATTTGCCACGGCGTTGCGGGCAGCGGCTATGTGTTCCTGCTGCTCTTCCGGCTGACCAATGAGGTGAAGTACATATACCGGGCGCACAAGTTCATGGAGCTGCTGACCGATGCGGAGTTCAAGCAGCGCGCCCGCACACCCGATCGTCCCCACAGCCTGTACGAGGGCGTGGCCGGCACCGTTTGCTTCCTGGTGGACCTCCTCGAGCCGGAGCAGGCTTACTTTCCGTTCATGGACGTCTTTCACTAGGCTCACGGAGGGTGGATGGTGGTGGGTGCTGCCTACGCCGGATCAATGCTCAATCAAATCAGGGAGAGAGTTAAATCACATTTCTAGTCACTTGTTTTTCGACGATTTTTACGTTTCGTAGTTCTTTCATTGTTGCCTTTGCGTTGGAGTTGGAGTGGAACCTGGAGAAGGAGAAGGAGGAGGAACTGCAGTTGGAGTTGGAGACCGAGGCCTCATGCAAGCAGGAATGTTCACAGTCATTCTCATATCAAAATTCTCTGTGCTTTACGCTAAGCAATTAACTTAACAACAAAAAAACATTGATACTTATATATATACAGACATATATTACAAATACATTATATTTATATACAATCTATATTATATACATATACACATACATTCTATATGATATATATATACATATTTGCGCCGACATCTACATAGTATATATATATATATATATATATATACAGACAAACCATACATACTTACATGCATAATGTGCTTTATACCTCTACGAGTAATCCACGAAGAGCTCTAAATCTATTGTCAATGAGAATCAAAATAAATCATTGTACTTATTTTATACAGAGATAAAGATGTGTATAACTCTATCTGAGATGAAGGTTATGAATGAGAAGATATATATAACTCTTTTTCAGGGTTCTTTTGAAGGGATTTAGAACAGCTTTACCATTAAGTTTCTTATAGAAGAGAGCTTATAAAGGAATGATATGATAGCTGCAAAAATAATCTTAAATATGATATCACACATTAAATTATTTGTTTTGTTTGCATTTACTTATTGGAAACCAAAGTTTAAACAGGAAATAACTTTACAATCAAGGCTCTCTTTTATCTTTATTACTTTCTAAATCTTTGTAAACCCCTGTAAATCAATGTAAAATCTCAAGTGTTTCTTCGGCTTATTATTGATTAAAATTTTGGTCAGGCTTATCAGGTCAGTGTACACCTATATCTTAACCCCCATTAAGCAAAAAAAAGAGGTTCTTTAGATTAGCGTCCTCGCTTCCACTGTGATTGGTATCACGATGAGTGAGCCGAAAAAGACAGAACCCTTTTTTGTGTCTCATTTAAAAGCTGAGCCAGAGCGAACTATTTATTAACCTTGGGCGATCCTGATTGGGATTTGGAATCTCGATTGGGCGCGATAATGCTTGGTATTATCTTCAGCCAGCGACGACGACTGCGAGATACAGAGATACAGATAGTACAGATATCGGTGGCCAAGTCTATGGTGCTATAAACAAAATTGAAATGCCAGGAACATGGCGAAGCTATCAGCTGCCTGTTCACGCTCCCACGCTCATATATTTTGCGCGTAATAATCATCGAGGAGGAGGAGGAGGTTGTTGCCACTTGAACATCAAGTGGGGAGTGCGCATGTAACACATGTGTTGTTCCAAGTGAATATTACTGGAGTGGCGCCTCCGTATCCGTTTCCCCGTATCTTTCATCCACATATATAGTACGGCTTATCGACGATCGATTAATGAGTGCATATCATTAAGGGCCCTCAGGTTAGCCTGTAAAACATATAAACGAATGGAATTAAACATCTTTAATTTAACCATTAAAACGTAAATATTGTATTGATATTTACAAATATTAATAATATGACCCTTATATTATAGTTTATTTCAAGAGTAAGTAAGGAATTTAGCAAGAAATCGTTAAGTTCCCTTCAGTTAAGCTCTCTCTTGACTCAGTAATTAAATAATGTTTTTATTTGTACAAATTATAGAATATTTAACAAATTTAAATGCGTCTTTTGTTATGTGTGCTTTGTTTGCTGAATTATTTTTAACTGAAGCGAAAATCAATAACCAGAAACCTAATTAAGCTGGGAGACAATAATTGCAGAGAATCAAACGAAGAGAGAAGCTTGCACTGTAAACAATTAAATACAGATAAAATCTATACCATAATTAATAATATAATAATTTAAAGGCATTCACAATGCTAAAACTAAGTCATCTTAGAACCTAAAAAAGTAAAAAAGATAAAAGAAATTATTAAAATTAAGCTTTACAATATGCAATATTGTTTCCACCCAAATATTTCGCTCTCAGTGCGGATCGGAAGGCACTCACCTGGGCTTATCAGCGCGGGAATGTCACGGGAGAAGGTGGGGTGTCCAGATCTGAGCCCATTCAGCTTTTGCAGGCCTCGAAGTGGTGGCGATTTTGGCCATTCAGTTGCCTTATCGACGGCCATCGGTTCGGTCCGGTCTGCACTTGACTTTGACAAGCTTTAGTTCACGGTGACTAGTCCTTCTGCGACATGGCAGGCGCATCCTGGTCAATGATGATGATGAAGATGATATCTCCTCTGGTGGCAATGTTCATGATTGCCACAATGATGATGGGGTCTGCTGTAGAGGCTGCTGACAAGGAGGGCTTTCCCGTGGCCATAATCCATATTAACGACCTGCACGCCAGGTAAGTAATCAGATTGGAACGCATTATATGGACGTCGTAAAGCATGGCCTATCACGTACTGATTTCGATCACGATAACGATACGGTTCCCGGTGACTCGTTCACGCGCCCCGCCACCCCACTCCACTCCACTCCAGAGTTAATCCCCGCTTCGATTTCTGACCAGGTTCGAGGCCACGGACTCCAGCGGCGGCACCTGCGACGAGGGCGAGACCTGCATCGGCGGCTATCCGCGCACCGTAGCCACCATCCGGCGGCTGCTGCAGGAGCAGGCAGCGCTGAATCCCATCTATATCAATGCGGGCGATAGCTTCCAGGGCACGCTCTGGTACAACATTGGACGTTGGAATGTCACCCAGCAGTTGCTCAACCTCCTGCCAGCCGATGCCATGGTGAGTCTGGGTCTTGAGTCTTGAGTCCTCGATTTTATAGATTGAATCCATCACAGACTCTGGGAAATCACGAGTTCGACCATGGTGTCGAGGGCGTCGTGCCCTTCCTGGAGACCGTCAACACCAGCATGCTGGTGGCCAACATGGACTGCGCCCACGAGCCGACCATGGAGGGCAAGTACAACAAGTCGAAAATTATTGAGCGCAGTGGTCGCAAGATCGGTTTGATTGGCGTTATCCTGGAGACGACCTATGTGAGTGGGATATGGGAAGTGCTTTCTTAAAAGCATTTGTAAGTATCCTATCCTTTGCAGGATCTGGCCAACACTGGCAAGCTGATCTTCCGAAACGAGAGCGACACCATCCGCGAGGAGGCCCAGCTGCTGAAGGCCCAGGGCGCCAACATAATCATTGTGATCTCGCACTGCGGCTATGAGGTGGACAAGGTGATTGCGGCCAATGCCGGTGACTGGATCGACGTCATTGTGGGCTCCCATTCGCACACGCTGCTGTACACGGGAACGCCGCCAAGCGGAAGCACTCCGGCCGGACCCTATCCCACCGAGGTGGTCCACAGCTCTGGCCATCGTGTCCTCATTGTCCAGGCCTCGGCCTATGCCCGCTATGTGGGCAACCTGATTGTGTACTTTGACGACAATGGCGATGTGCTGGACTTCGAGGGCAATCCCCTGTACATGGACCAGTCGGTGCCTGAAGGTGAGTGTGGGGAGTTCAATTTAATTGTTATAAATATTTAATTATAAGAATTAATTAACATAAAATACTTTAGTTTAATTCCTTAAGCTTACCTTTGCTTTTTTTCTGTGTAAATTATGTGTTTATCTCTCTCGCTTATTATTCCCAACTCACTTTTTGGGTCGGCTTTGTGTACGTTTTTTTTTTTTAAGTGTCCTGGAGGAAAGTCCTTGTTACCAAGTCCTTCTTTGTGGATGTGTTTAACGTGTATTGGCAATTCTCTTTAAATATAATCTTTATTGGATTCTGTGATCGTTTTTGTTGAGTGTCTTCTGTGCATATATATTGTGCTCCTCAGATGAGGAGATCCTGGAGGCCATGCTGCCCTGGAAAGAAGTGATCGACGAGACGGGCAAGGTGGTAATTGGTCACACGAAAGTGGACCTCACCAAGGACGACTGTGCTGCCGGAGAGTGTAACCTCGGTAACTTCTTCTGCGACGCCATGGTGCACTCGGTGAGTTATTGAAGCATCAGAGCTTCAGGGATATTAACACCAGCATCCTGGCTTGCTTGCAGTTCGTGGGCATGGCGCCATATGAGGAGAAGGCCTGGACAAATGTCTCCGCCGGACTCATGAACATCGGTGGACTCCGCGTGCCGCTCAGCAGGGGCAGTGAGTAACGATCAATCCATCATCTAGCCCGGCTTCTGCTCCTCTTAACTGAACTGAATTGGATTCTCAAACTCAACCACAGATCTCACCTACGCCCACATAGTCAGCATGTCACCGTTTGAGAACACTTTGGTGGCCTACAATTTGCCGGGAAGCAAGCTGGTGGAGGCCATGGAGTTTGCCGTGAGCAAGGTGGACCTGGAGAACGGTGTCAAGGGCTCCTACATCAACCTGCAGTTCTCGGGCATCCGGGTGAAGTACGACTACACGAAGCCCATTGGATCTCGGGTCATATCGGTGGCGGTGCGCTGTGCCGACTGCGAGGTGCCCAAGTACGAGCCCCTGGTAATGGACAAGCTCTATCGGCTCACCTCGCCCAACTTCCTGCAGGCGGGCGGCGATGGTTACACCATGCTGGCCGAGGGCACAGACCTCCAGTGCGTACCGTCTTTCCTCTCCTCTCGTTGGGAACAGCTAACCACAAGCTTCTTTTCTTTCCTCTTCTTGCAGGTGGGGCGTCACCGATCTGGATGCCTTGATCTCGTACAGCAACCACTTTGAGCCCATCTACCAGGGTCTCGAGGGACGCATCACAGTGCTGAATTGATCGCGGAGTAACACATTTATGTAGCCTTTGTCCAAGTAAACAACAATTTTCTGTAAATAAAACTTGTGTTTTCTTTTCTTTTTGGGGATCTTTAAAGGCTTAGAATTATCCTGAGGGAGTTATTTTTGATATTTACCCTCCTCCCCTTCTAGATGACATTGTTCTGGCGGCTATGGCGCCCTGGCAGGCCCAGCTGGATCCCATATCTAATCGGATAGTGGGCCAGAGCCGCGTCTTCCTCCAGCAGAGCGAGTGCAGTCGGGGAGAGTGCAACCTGGGCAACTTTTACACCGACGCCATGGTGCATGCGGTGAGTGTCAGGCCCAGGATTCAACTGTCCATTAACTAACAGTATAATAATAGTATGTCAAGGATGCGTCTCCGTCCGTGGCCGACAGCTGGAGTGACATTTCCATTGCCCTTACAGCGCCAGGACATTTCCGGGTGCCCATTCCCGCTGGCAGTGAGTCGATCTTCTCCTTAATAAGAGTATTTGCTTTAAGAAAGGGGCTTTAAAATCTTATAGACATCACCTACAAGCAGCTGGTGGCCATGTGTCCCTGGGAGAATCGTTTGGTCGCCTTAAACCTGCGGGGCCGAATTATTGTGGAGCTTTTGGAGGACGGCGTGGCGCCCATGAATGCCAACTCATCGTCGCCCAAGTCTTCGCGCCTTATGCAGGTCTCCGGACTGCGCGTCCTCTTCGATCTCAGTGCTCCCAAAGGCAAGCGCGCCATTAGTGTCCGCGTTCGATGCACCCGCTGCCAGGTGCCGACATACAGCCCCATTGATCCTGAGGAAGTTTACCGAGTGGTGGTGATGGACTACCTGGCCAAGGGCATGGACGGCTTCAGTTTGATTAGCGAGAATGCCGAGGATCTCGAGTAAGTATCTCATCCAGTATAAGGATCCTTTTCGGCACAGCTTTCCTTTCTTTCCACAGGACGGGTGCTCTTGACTTGGACGCCCTGATGGACTACATGGACTCTGTGGGTATAATTGTCGCAGGAATTGAGAATAGGCTGCAGTTTGTAAAAACATAACGCAATAAATGTAAATAAAGCATTTTTTCCCGCAAAGTTTTGACCAATTGGAACGGTGTTGCGATAGGCTCTAGCAACAATCGATAGTTCCTGCCACTAACCATCGATATTAGGCTCATCGATGTGAGGCCACCTTCAGTTCACATTAGAGATTTCAAATTACCGGTAGTCGCACCATCGGTAGTTTCGAATTTTTTTTTGCAAACTATCGATACTATCGCGATAGTACCGACATAAAAAATTCTCTTAAAAAAGGAGGCATTCATCTAATAAAATACTCAAAAAAGTTGAGGCTATACCTTATTAATTTGAATGAGATTTTTAAGAGTAAAGATATAATATAATAAAAGTCTTAAAATATATAAAAATAGTCGGACAAATTTTCAGTTTTA
>VNJR01007655.1:0-233220 GCA_008042585.1 Drosophila punjabiensis
TTAATATCTGTAAGAGAGTCCAAATCACATTGTTAGCACGTTCTCAACTCAAGCCCTAGCGCACTAGCTGAACCTACGTCTGCGTCAGCAAGTCGTGGTGGCAGACCAACAACGAAAACCAAGTTCTTTTGAACCACACGCACGTTGGCCAGGTGCTTTCGGTTCTCCGTAATCTTCTGTTTTCGCTGCTGATCCCTTTGGCGTTTCTGAGACTTGAAGGCAATCATCTGAAGATAGTGGGAAATCATTTTGTATTAGAAAACAATCGAAATGAGAAAGCGTTCCTGAGAACTCACTTCTTCCTGCGTTAACGGCTTAAAGTCCGCCGGATTCTCAGGATATTCCTTCCGGCACGCCGGGCACAGCTTATTCTCATCCGTACGGATTCTATGCCAACAGAATCGGCAAATCTGTAGAAAAAAAAAAAACAAATAAACTTTATTCGAGTCGAGGGGGGATTGTGATAGTGTGTCATGCCCACCTGGTAGCCGCAGGTGCAGGGGAAAAATGTTAGATCATCCACCTCCAGAGGCTCCATGCACAAAGGACACTCGACGGCGTCATCATTGCTGCTCAGACCGTTCATTTTTTCAGATGTTTAACAGTAGTTTACGAATTCCCAGTGCTAAATTTTAATTTATTGTAGATAAGAATGGGAACCAAGCTGAAAAATATGTAATACAGCAAAAATAATTAAAGTTGTGACAACTACGTCAAGGTGAGATAATACATATTCATTAAGAACTTAACCCTCTGCACGCCAACGTATCCTTCCTGATTTATAGGAAAAATAAAGCATGATTCATCAAAACACTGCATTTATATTTTGCACACTATGAAAGCAAGTTTACGGAACCTGGCACCCCTACGAAAACAAGTTTGTGAGACTCGGCACCTGTGGATAAACCTTGCGTCTTGTGTTTCATCCCAGCAAAAACAATAATTTCCAAAGAAAGAAGGTTGAAAACAAATATGAGGGATTTGATCGTGAGTGATGAATCATTTTCATAACTGTTCTCGGTTTGTACATCGTTTGGACGTATGTTGATTACATCCACTTTCATGTTTACGGTTTTAGTAGGTGTCTCTTGTATATATACAAATGGCTCTCACATCCACACGTATTTATGTACACATGCACGGCCGTCTGCACCCACACAAACAAGTGTATTTTTAAATATGGATACCTTTTCATAACAGATATCAGGTAAGATTTTAGCATAAGTACTTAAATATGTATATACATACATATGTATTCACAGGCACAAATTACAGCTTTCTTCTTCGAAGAAAAGAAAGTATTATTAAGAGTTTAACCGGTGGTATATGCGCTCATATACATAAGCTTTAATATGTGTGACCAGTCTGCAATATTTATCAGTTAAAACAACAAAAAATATATAATTTATGTGTACATCAGTAATTTGTTAACCTACTATAAATGCGCACATAAGCACTATGTACATACGTAGCACGTACAATTCTTTTTGCAACCACCACTATGGTAAAAACATTCACTGTTTTTCGTGAACAAATTTGGGCAAGAGCACACGAAACGTATAACAAACTGCATAGGACATCAATTTATAAGGGAATAACAATAAGCAAATAGGAAATAAAAACGATAAATGTACATAAGCGAGAGTATATACATACACATATGTATGTACACGTAACACGTATGATTGTAGGTGTGATGTAGGTTTTTCTTTATTCACTCTGAATACTTGATGAATATTCAATTTAGAATTGAATTTGCAGTTTTCTACTTCTGAACGCTTTTTAATATTATTATGAAAACTTGGTAGCAAACGTATCAAACGAAAGTACTAAGGCTAAAAATAAACGCAAAGTAAACGAATGGATTCGCCAAATTAAAGACTTCAATTTTTTCACACGAAACATTCGATATACATACATTCACAACCCCAACTCGATCTATCGATGAATTTTAGCAAAAATAAAATATGGTATTTAATTTAATTTTAAATTTTATTCAAATATTCAAATCTTTGTTAACTATTGTAAATAGGACTAACGACTAGGTATGGAATAAAATAAAAAAAGTTTTTGATTCTATAAATAAAAATACTAATAATAATAAATATTAATACTAATATAGTCAATAAAAATAAAACAAAATAATCCCTTTTCTATAAAACCGAAAATCGCATTGCGTCATCATATCACGCTCCAAGATAAAATATTATTATTAAATATATTTTAAATAATTGATGTCAAAATAAAATAATAGTAATATTAATTAGATACTGAACAGCTGAGCGGAGTGGTGTTTCACATATACTATAATTTCCCAACGTTCCCCGATATAAAATAATGCAAGAACACCACCAATATTTTGCACGGTCACGGCTACTTTTATGCATGAAAAGCAGTGAATTAAAAATAATTGGGAAAAGTAACAGGTTGACAATTGGCGATCCCTATTTACGTTTTTACTCGAAGTTCGACCGTGGAACGCAGAACGCACCTGTAAAATTCTTAAAATGGTATGTTACCGGTTTAATATTTGATAAATATATAGTACACAGTATCAAATTATTAAAATTTAAAAATTTGCATTTTAAACCAGTACTTTCTGTACCCTCGCACATCGTTGTAGAATAATATTGTGCAGTTATGGAAGTGTGTGTGGATGGCAAAATTTTTTCTGGAAATTTAACATTCATATGACCTTTAAAATCTTTTAAATTAAATAAAAATCTTGGCAACTTTTGTAGCTGCTAATCTTTAAAAGCCTTTCTGACGTAGATGCATACATACAGACATGGTCACAAATGTATGGCTTTTAAGAGCTTTAAATGATTTTGAAAGCAGGCTAATTGACAATTGACTGAGCAAAAAAACAATTTGTAGTTCGTTGTCATAATTTTTTTCCAGCGCAGATAACTCTTATATAAACCACATACAATACATATGTACGTAGTTGATTGCGCGCCGCAAAAGCGAAGTCCAAACGACAAACAACAGTTCAAATGTCATATCTTATCATAATTGGTAAACAGACCAGAAGTTCCGGTTTAATCCATCAGCAAATTGCATTGTTTTTTCCTCCCTTCCACCGCACACGCATTGGTGGCTATTGCGAACGTGATATCCTATGTTGCATTTGTGTGTGTGTGTGTGAATAGGGCAAACATAGTCAAGGGTTAATTGCCAGCAAGCAGTGCCCTATATTTATGTAGTTGCTTTCTTAGCAAAGGATTTACTGGGATTGCGTAACAAGGATGGAGGTGATATGCATGTAAAAAAGACCAAAGATAAAATAAAACTTGAAATTTACAAGTTTAAGGGGTTAGACTTTAATATTTTAGGTAAAATTTAATGTTTAATTTAACTCCCAATTAGTTATAGAGTATATGCTAGTCGGGACACACTCCAAACTGACTCTAAATTAACAAATAGCGACGTATTTGTTTGTTATAGCTATCATATTTGCACTAGAAATCCAAATTCGCTATATAAATTCTCTTGTTTAAATGTTGAAATGTGTGCCAACTGTCTAAAAATAAATAATCTAATAAATTCGAAGGCAAAGGTTGGATGGAAAATGCAGCATTCTGATTAATGTATAATTAGCGCAGCTGCAGTCTATTCTTAGCTGCAATCAGTATGCAGGAAGTGTGTGTCTTTAGGGATTATATGTACATATGTAAAAGTAATGAGGTTAAAATAAATAAATACTAGACTTTTAACCAATCCTCTTTACCCATTTTCCAGGCTGAACCAATTCGCGTTGTTGTGACTGGAGCTGCTGGGCAGATTGCCTACTCCCTCCTGTACATGGTCGCTCGCGGTGAGGTCTTTGGCAAGGAGCAGCCCATCATCCTCCATCTGCTGGATATTCCGCCTATGGTCGGTGTACTAGAGGGTGTGGTCATGGAGTTGGCAGACTGCGCCTTGCCGCTTCTTGTGGAGGTTGTGCCAACCACCGACCCGGCTGTTGGCTTCAAGGATGTGTCGGCCGCCTTCCTGGTTGGCGCCATGCCCCGCAAGGAGGGAATGGAGCGCAAGGATTTGCTCTCTGCGAATGTGAAGATCTTCAGGACGCAGGGCCAGGCGCTGGACAAGTTCGCCAAGAAGGATGTGAAAGTGCTGGTCGTTGGCAATCCGGCTAATACCAATGCCTTGGTGTGCTCCTCGTATGCCCCTTCCATTCCACGTGAGAACTTCTCGGCAATGACCCGGCTGGACCAGAACCGTGCCACCTCCCAGATCGCCGCCAAGTTGGGCGTACCCATTTCCGCTGTTAGCAACATCATCATCTGGGGCAATCACTCCTCGACCCAGTATCCCGATGCTGGCCAGGGCAAGGTCACTGTTAACGGTGCCGTGAAGTCCGTTGTTGAGGCTGTGAACGATACGGCCTATCTGCAGGGCGCCTTCGTCGAGACGGTGCAGAAGCGAGGTGCCGCGGTGATCGCCGCCCGCAAGATGTCATCGGCCATGTCGGCGGCCAAGGCCGCTTGCGATCACATGCACGACTGGTGGAACGGCACTGCTCCCGGCAAGTTCGCCTCGATGGGCGTCTTCTCCGACGGCAGCTATGGCTCGCCCAAGGATGTGATCTTCTCGTTCCCCGTTGAGATCAAGAACAAGCAGTGGAAGATCGTCGAGGGCCTCACACTCAGCGACTTTGCCAAGACCAAGTTGAGCGTAACTGGCAAGGAGCTGCAGGAGGAGAAGGACGAGGCGCTGTCTGTATTGGATTCGACTTCCAACTTGTAGAAGAGTAGTTGACATTAAGACCGAATTAATAATTTCATAGTTGTGCATTTAGGAACAAAGTTCAAGGCAATAAAAATCAATTTGTAAATAAATCAAGTCTATGCTGGTTCTAGGGCGTGGGAATTAATGCTAAATAAGTGAATATGATTTATGAAAAAGAAATAAGAGGCCTCAGAACCTTCTTGGCCTGCTTTTGAAAGGTCTTTTAAAGAATGCTCCGAGTGGAAAATAATATTTTTATATCAAAACTATATCGATATTAAACAAACATAATCCAAAGAACTCGATATGCACCCATAATAAGGATTTGGATGGAAGAAAACGTCGATAGCTTATCGATAAGAGATGCGTAGGGCGATATATAAATCAATCTTTTAACAACACATCGATCTTATGTTTGATATATCGGAAAACTTTCTTATATTGGTTTGAAATGGCATCGTAAAAATTCAATATTTAAAACTAAAAATTTCGTTAGATCAAAATGTACGATATTTGCGAACGGGATATATTTTTCAATATATAATAACTTATTTTTTTTCTCAATAAATTGCATATGAACTCCCCAATACGTTTTTTTTTGTATCCTAACCAAATAACAACTTGTATTCAACAAACAAATAAAATCGACAGCTTTGGGCAAATATTATTAAGGTATAAACTTGATATTATACCATTTATTCATAACGAAATTATATTGAAGTCACGAAGTCTAAGAATTGTACAAGTTAGTTTCATGAAGTTGTAATGTTGTTATAAGCGGTGTAAAATGTACACCGCTAAGCTAAGAAAAGATCGGGGCAAATGTGAGAATGAATGATATAGAATTCCTTGCCTTCCATGTCGTGCATTCTCGGGGAAAATAACAACATTAACTACGCATTCACTTCACTTTTCATCTCAGTTAATATTTATATATTATTATTATAATGATGGCTTCGTTTGTCCTTAATTCCGGCTGCCCTAACTCTAGCGAAAAATATATGTATATATATATATACGTATAATTAATTAAAGTATATGCAACACACACGATCGCGTGTCTCTTTGAAGCCTTAAGTTTTAACTACAACAATTACCAGCTAAGGATCTTAGATAACGATTAATTTTCCGTGGCTGTTCACCGTCGTTATGTGCAAAATGTCGCTCTGTAATCACACACAAGAAGAACATTTGTAACACAATATAAAATATATATATTAATATGGACATATTTATTCCTTAGCTCTCTCGGGAATATATAGAAGTAAGTCTATGTGTTGTGTGTTGTGTTTTTCTTTTTCGTTTTTTTTTTTTTTTTCATTTCTTTTATTATAAAACTATTTTTTGTTTTCACTTAATTATGTCGTTATGTTGTATGCATTGTATTTTGTATGTATATATAAAAAAATATGGCTACGGTGATATATATCGCACAAAGTAAACAAATAATTAATATTAAAATCGAAAAACATTCTAAAGAAACGAAAATGATCTTCCCAAGGTTATTAAACATAATGGAACAGCTATATACAATCGTTTTTTAAAAAAGAGCAATAGAGAGTGTGTGTTTGTGTGTGTTGTGGATTGGCAATCATTTGGGCGCTTTTCTTCTTCATCTTGTTTTATAATTGTTTTTAGTTTTTTAGTTTAGTTTTTATATTTTTGTTATGTGTGGGGGGTGTTGTATTTAAAAGTGTTGTACATGGGATTTTTGTTGTGGCTGCAATTTGGGAGGACGACGACAGCGCCAGAACATATTGCTTAAAACCTGATTCTCCACCAGTTCCAAGCTTGCTGCCGAGTACTTGGCCTCAATACATTCGGTTTTTATGGAAGAGAGGGACGACGACGACGACGACGACGATGGATGGCTCCTTCTTGGTGCATGCTATTGCGGAAGCTGGACGTGCCCGAGCTGCGATTGCTGCTGCTGCTGCTGTTGCTGCATGTGTGGTGGCAGGACGCCGCTGGCGGCCTGGTTGACGGGTAGGGATATGGTCATGCTACTGATGGTCTGCGCAGGCTGGCTGTGATAACTGCTCCCAGGGCCGCCGCCTCCTCCTCCGCCCGGCTGCGGTTGCGGTATCATGTGATGCTGCTGTGCGCTTAGCTTCGGTCCATCCTCGGCCTTCTCTTCCTCGCGCCGCTTCAAGCACGCCGCCTTCGGATTCAGATTACGCTCGCGCACCTGCTGCTCCAGCGTCATAATCACTTCAACGGCCATATTTAGAATGCCCAGCTTCGTCTGCGGCTTGTCCGACTTCAGGTGCGTCATACACATCCGTCCCAGCTCCTTCAGCGCCTCATTGATATCCCGAATCCGAATCCTCTCGCGTGCATTGTTCGCTTGCCGTCGCTCTTTCTCTCGAATGGCCTTCACCGCCGGCTCGGCGTCGTCGTCATCCTCCGCCGACGAGCAGTAGCGACGCGGTCTCTTCGATCCTTTCGAGCCAGAATGCTGCCCCATTTGTCCCGAATTCGAGGACTCAATGGAGCTTGTGGGCTTCGTGTCCGACGAAATGTCCAAACTGGTCAGACTTGAGGTGGTGGTGGAGACGCCCGCCGGGACAACTGCCGCCGTCGCATTGCTAATAGCCGTGTGCTCCTTCCGCTTTTTCGCTTGCTTCGACGACGTGGATGCAGCACCGCTGCGATCTAGCTTCAGACTGGCCAGGCTGCCTCCGGCCTGACCCGCAGCAGCTGCGCCCAAGGCCAGCACCTCGTGCACCAAGGCCGCATTGGAGCCGGCATTGCCGCCGCCGCTGCCCAGATGCGATGACGGCGGCGAGTTCGGCACAAAGGAAGCCAACGCCGCATCCATGTTGTCGATTGAGGCCAACGACTGATTGACGCCGGCCAGCATCTCCGGCTCGCAGTGATTCCGCAGCACATTGAGAGCATCATCCAGACGCTCCTCCATGCGCACTCCCTGGAACACTGAGGCCATTGTGTGTAGACTGGACACAGGAACCATATCGTTGGCATAGCTCGAGCTGGCGCCGCCGCCGCCACTGCCATTTAGCACCGAATGACCCCAGCCAGCGGTTCCAGAAACGGACGGCTCTCCGACGACCACCGATTGGGTCAAAGGCGGCGGCGAGTTAACAGGCGTGGAGGGGTTTGAGCCGAAACTACTAATACTTTGATCCGCCGGCATGTACATCTGCTGTTGCCTCAGGGCCGCTGCCGAAGAGTTTCCAGCTCCAGCCACTTTAACGCTGGATCCGCCGCCACCACCACCACCACCACTGAACGCATCCGAACTCTGCACCGCAGGACTGTTCTGCTGACTGTGATGGCCATGGGCGTGGGGCAGGACGTGGGCGTGAGAGTGGGGCAGGGCGTGCGGATGCGGATGTGTTAGGGAGGAATGTGGATGCGGCGCGGTGTGGTTGAGCGAGTGATGGCCAAGCGGTCCAGCCGTGGACAGTGCACTGTGCTGTGCTTGTACTGTGTGGTTGTGATTGTGGTTGTGGGCCTGCGGCGAGTTGAACACGGTTGGGGAATTCACGTTAACTGGAGCCTGCTGCTGCTGTTGTCCTCCGGCAGAGCTGGCGCGGAAGGAGCTCATCGGCGGCAAGGCCGTTGACACTGGACAGAGCATGCCGTCGGCACCCATTCCAAGTCCTTCCGCCTGATGCACTTGCTGCTGCTGCTGCTGGTCTAGAGCGTGCGACGATAGCGGACCGCTGTTCTGGTACGCCGCTGCCTGGCCCATATAGCTATTGTTGCCGCTGCCCACCATTTGACCCGACTGACACCACGGTCCTCCTCCTCCTCCGCTGCCGGCGGCAACGGCGGCGGTTGAATCAAAATACTGATCGACGGTCGAGGCATTGGCGAAGCGATTGGTGTTGCCCCCGTTTCCGGCATCGTGCATCGAGCTAAAGTCACTGGGGTACATGCCATTCTCTACGCCGAGGCCGCCATACGGCGAATGGTATCCCCCGCCGCCGCTGCGATCCGCTCCAACTGTTCCCGTGGGCTGCTTGTTGGCTATCTTGTTGAAGCAGTTCTGGAACACCTCATACAAGTGCATCGGCTCGTCGTCACTGGTCGCCATTTCAGCAATAGATCTGCAATTAACAGGAATTGTTTGTTAGTTTTCGATAGTTGAGGATATAATGTGATATTTGTTTTAAATTACGGAATTTTTTAATTAAGATTATAATTAAATAATCATTTTAAAATTCCGATTTTAAAAACATTAGATTTTTATAAATTTAAACAGAAGTAAAAATTAAATTTTTAGTGGATATGCTGAAGAAAGATTTATTTAATTCAAACAAGCCTTTTTTATTAGCTAGCCTAGCTTTAATATGGAATTTCTTGGCATTCAATTAATATTTGATTTATTAATTCATATTAAGTATAAAAATCGAAGTCAAAAACGAAATAAAAAAGTCTTTGCTTGAAAAAATAATATAAAACATTAACTTAGCCTATAAAAAACATGTTGAATAATTATTACACCGCGATTGTAATTATACAAAGAAAAATAAATAATATATTTTAAATATTATCACATATTTTGTTATTTTTGTGTTTACCCTTCTCCTACACCTGATATTCTTAATATAATATTAAGGAGTACGCAACCTATGTCCGCAATACATACATGTACGTGAGATTCACACGTATGTACATACATCACATACAACTTCGAATCCGATGCAGAAAATTAAAAATATTTATTAAATGTATATCGCATATATAAATAAACCAAACTCACACTCGCACACCTGACGAAAGTAACTTTATTCATGTGATGTTACACCTATGCATTATACATAAGCAGTTACTTTGTTTACGAGCATTCGTACATCTATACATACATACATGTGTATGTATGCAGAATCATGAAAATGGTATCCACATACAATAAAGAGTGGAATAAATTCGTACATAACTTTGTATATATATTGGTATATGCATACACACATACGCAAATGCACAGCCAACTGCAGCAAAAAACAATTCAAACAAAAACAAAAAGCATAAAACATACCCTGGGACCTGTAGTTCAGCTTAAAAATTTTGTGAAAAGTACTCACCCTAATATCCACTGTAAATTCTATGTATGCAATTCCTTTTGTTGCAGCGAGAGTGTTGACGTCGAGCCACAGCCTATGTATTACATATACATTTTTTTGTTGTATTAATACCGAGAATCCTTATACTTGACTGCGATTGGTAAATTTACCCAATTTCTTTTCTTTTCTTTTTTGTATAATGTCGTCCAGTCAACTTCAACTAGTAAGATTATGTGTGTTGTGGGATTATATTAAAATGCACAGCTAAAAACGAACTGTTTTGCGATAAACTTTTCGTTTACACATTGTAAGTACGCACGACACTTTAGTTAATTGATTTATTCCACTGCGTTTTTGCGAATTTAAACTATAAGTACAAAAATTCTTTATTTATCAAATTTCAGCTCGTTTTAATTTTCGTGTGCTCGGGATCGCCATCTTTGTTCTCTTCGTGCGTCATCTGTAGCGTTGCGTTTCGATAGCACTTGATAAATATTTCGATAAATTGGTGTTCACCACAACTTTGTGACTTCAATTGCTAATAATTTATTAAGTACAAATAAATTTTTGGAATTAAAAGAGATTAAAGATATATATTATTAAGTCTATGTAAATATTTCAGTAAAAAAAAATTTTTTAATTCTGGTATTTTTAATTAATGGTATTTTTTCTGGAAGCAACAAAAAACTTGTATTATATTTGGGTACATCCAAAATATATAAAGCAATTAGTGTAATATTTTATAAGTCTTCATTTAAGACCCTATTCAAATATTAAAATAGGATAAATCACTTTTGAGATAACAAATAATTTTAAAAACCTGTTGCTAAAAACTTAAGTTTTATCGATATACCAAAATGCACTAACAAGTTGTGTTCCTTTTAGAGAATATATTATTTTTCCCCTTTTTATTTTGTTTTGAAATGTAGATTTCCGATATGAATATATATATATATAATATATTAGTTCATTAAATTAAAAGAACTATTATATATTCAAATTTCTTTATTGGGACTGCCTTTAAAAAAAAAAGTCTTTAATAAAAAATTAGTATTATTTTAATTTGCAATATAACAAATTAAATTTAATAAAAATAAAAAGTACTTTTGATAAATATGCAGCGGCCCAATTCCATCTGTTTCGTCTAATATACAATTATTATTATTTTAGTGCAATGCTGAAAGCTACAAACAGGTCTACAACTTAGAAACTAGTTTGCTAGAGGACAAAACTTTTTATATACTCGCCTGCTTATAGCAATCAACTATATTTTAAAATATAAATCATATTGAAAACCAATGACAAAGTATGGTCACTTTAAACGGTAGACTAAAAATGCCGTTTATTTAATTTCTTCTGTTTTATGCTTTTGTAAGAGCTTAGTTTTATCATATTAAAATTTTATATTTACCAAAACATAGGGCATTATTTTTTTATAATCTAACCAGGTGCCCTTAATGGCCTTTACACTTTTACTTGGGCTTCGATGTTTAGTCAGTCCTGCAGTCAGCTGTTTTTTAAATGAATCTTTTTTTCTTTTAGGGTTTAATGTAACAGGAGATTCTGATAATACTGAATGTTAATATATAAAGCCCATCAAAAATAATTGCGAATTAACAACAAATTAATTAAACTTTATTGGTAGAAAAATAAGACTGGAAGGCTATATGGTAAATTTAGCTCCATCGGTAGTGTGCGTAGGCGCGGTTACTCTCACACTGCCTGTGCAAATCATCCTTTCGCTTTACTACCCTTCCCTGTCCATGGGCAGCGTCCAGTATCTCCCAGGCGAGCTTCTCCGGTAGGGAAACTTTACGCTCCTTTTCCCGGGCCGCTTCCAAGAGCCACTTCATGGCCAGGAAATACGACCGTTTTGTCGTTATGGGCACAGGCACTTGGTAGTTGACTCCACCTCGTTTTATGGCAGTTACTTGGAGCAACGGTCGGCAATTTTCCACCGCTTGCTTTAGCAGCGTTTCCGCATTAGTGTTGATCTTATCCTTGTCGTCGCCCTTGGCCAGATTCATCTGCTCCGTTTGGGTGCGCTTGATAAGTTCCAACGTCTTAGACAGAAGCGACCTGGCCAAAGCACTATTTCCCTTTTTCGTTATATAATTTATCATCTTCTCCTTCGTGTCGTCATGAAAGACGGTATCCGAAGCCTTGTTGACGGCCGCCTTGATTGGAACATGATGGAGCTTGGCCAACTCACTCTTTTGCTCATTCTGTTTATTTTTTTGTACAACTGGTTCAACGTAATGTTGGGGATACACCGACATCCATCGAATGCCGCTAAAATAATGAATTAAAAAGTGTTATTCCTTCTAGTTACATTATATATAATTAAGATTCACCTGAAGGCTGATGATTTAACACCAAGTCTGCTTAGAAATGACATATTGTCATTCTTTTTCGTCGGCAATAAATAGGAAATTTAGTTAAATAAATACATGTATGTTGTGGAGCAAGCATGTAACAACGTCAATATTACGACGACATTTATTGTGTCCCAATGCATTTGGAACGAACGAAACAGAGACAAAAATAATTGGAATGGAAAAAATGTGGAATACATGTCAAATTTTTCAGAAATTCAAATTTTTGAGAAATTTACCGAATTTATTTTCAGGAAAAAGAACTGAAGAAAAATATATTAGCTATAGGGTTTGAGTGTTCTCGGCTCTAAATTAAGTAAATATATATTTATAAAGTTATTATTATAATTACTTATAATTATAATTTAAATGATACATTTATTAGTAATTTACCATTGGAAAAATACGTATCAGCTGTTTTTGACTAGACCTCTACGATTCCATTATTGCTAAAACAAAAGACTCTGCGTTGTGTTCCACTGTTGATATTTCAAATTACACATAAATTGAGTAGACTTCACTTTTCTTGTTTTCAGACTTTCAACAGTCCGGCAACATTGGGAGTCTAACTTTAAAAACGCGCTAATTTAAGTCTGTTGTTTGAAAAGTTCTTCGCCGATCATGGAAGATTTCGAGAAAATTGAGAAGATCGGAGAGGGCACATATGGTGTGGTGTACAAAGGACGAAACCGTGTAACGGGGCAAATAGTCGCTATGAAGAAAATTCGTCTGGAATCGGACGAGGAAGGCGTCCCTTCAACAGCAATCAGGTAACCTGTCTTGGCGTCATGAACCCGAGGCACCCAAGCCTGTCGCATAATGTGTATGAATGTATGTATGCTTCACGTTAAAGTTGTGATACCTAAGCATATTCTAAAGTAAATATGTGTTTTGCAAAGTACTTTTGTGTTCTTTAAGACAATATTAGCTGGAACAGACACCAATAAGTACGCGTGATTAGATGTACAGTCATATGTCCGTACATCCGTACATAACTTTCTATTCGATTTCGTTTAAAATTAATGAAGTAGAGATGATGTATATTATTTAACAATTTTGTTTCTCAATACAGGGAAATATCATTACTGAGAGAGTTGAAGCATGAAAACATTGTCTGTTTGGAGGACGTTCTCATGGAAGAGAATCGCATATATCTGATCTTTGAATTCCTCTCGATGGACCTCAAGAAGTACATGGACTCGCTGCCGGCGGACAAGTATATGGACAGTGATTTAGTCAGGAGCTACCTGTATCAGATAACGAGTGCCATTCTCTACTGCCACCGTCGCCGGGTGCTACATCGTGATCTGAAGCCACAGAATTTGCTGATTGACAAGAACGGCCTGATAAAGGTAGCTGACTTTGGCCTGGGACGATCCTTTGGCATTCCCGTGCGCATCTACACGCACGAGATTGTGACTCTCTGGTACCGGGCACCGGAGGTCTTGCTAGGCTCTCCACGATACTCGTGTCCCGTCGATATTTGGTCCATTGGTTGCATTTTCGCTGAGATGGCAACGAGGAAACCGCTTTTCCAGGGCGACTCGGAAATCGATCAACTATTCCGAATGTTTAGGTTTGTTACTAACTCTATTGTCGTGTGCTTAGCGAGATAATAACGTTGTCTGGTCTTGCAGAATTCTAAAAACTCCAACCGAAGACATTTGGCCAGGCGTTACCTCACTGCCCGACTATAAGAATACATTCCCCTGCTGGTCGACCAACCAACTGACCAACCAGCTTAAGAATCTCGATGCCAACGGTATTAATCTCATCCAGAAAATGCTAATCTATGATCCCGTTCACCGCATTTCCGCCAATGATGTACTGAAGCATCCGTACTTCGATGGGTTTGAATCAGGTTTTGTAAGGAATTAATGTGTGCGAGTGTGTTGTGTTCTCTGAGTTTAAAATCTATATAAGTTAAGCAGAAACGAAGATAATCTTTACATTTTCCAAAAGCCAATAGCCATAGAAATAAATGTGTAAACAAAGTCAATTTCCAACTGTTTCTTGGGAAGATTTCAAATCTCTAAATAGAAAACTCGACCGTATTTTTTGCTTAGGCGGTAAAAAGGTATATACATCTTGGATTTATTTTATAGTTATAATGCCAGCGCTGTGACTTAAATATGGAAATCTTCATTGAAGCTGGTTCTATTGTAGAGAGCACGACTAGCACCATTTTCGTTGCGATTGAACAGTCCAAAGCAGCCTCGCCGTTTCATAACATAGGCGCCCACGATGGTTGGAATAGCAATGAGCAGGACCACTAGGAGTCCCACCCAGATGAGACTGCCGCCCGATCCAGCCGCCAGATGTTCATCCGCAACTCGCAGGACAGTGACGTCCTTCAGCTCAGTCGGAGTGGCGCACTGGACATCTTTGGCCAGCAAAGGAGTTGTTTCGTTAATCTGGTGTATCAGGACGTTGATCAAGTGATCATTGCTGCTATCACAGCTCCAAGGATTGAAGCGAAGGTCAAGCGTGCTCAGCTTATCCCATCTAATGAGTAGAGCTGTGGGCAGAGTCGTCAGGTTGCAATTGTTCAGGTAAACCTGCGCAAATATTCCTTTAGAAATCTTAACTTGTAGTATTATGAGGGTCTTAATTACGTGTTTCAATGGCGGATAGTCCAGGTATCTTCCTCCAGTTACGTTTTTCGATAAGGCAAGCTCATCGATTTCGTTTAGCACTTTGTTGTCGGACAAAATTAGCTCAGTGAGGTCTGAAATGCATAATATATATTAGTGTTTGCTTCTTTCATATCACTTATATACAGAAATTCGACTGAGCACTTTCTTTTTTGAGAGTTGGAACTTACTTTGCAAATTACTAAGTGCTCCATTTCCAATTTTGAACAAATATGGCATATAGGACATGCGCAAATACCTCAAGCTGCCCATCGGTGGAAATACACTAAAGATTAAATAAAAATTAAAAATAAGAACTATAAAAAATTAAATGAATAGCATTTCTTACTTATCGCCCACCAAACTTTCAATCGGATTCTCATCTAGGACAAGACGCTCCAGATTCTTGGCATACTTTAAAGCCTCCGGTAGCTGACGGAACAGATTTCCCGACGCTATCAAATCGTCAAGATCTCTAGGTCCATGGAGAACTGTCTCCGGCAAGTCTTCTATTTCCAAATACGAAATATCCAGCGTCTGAAAAGGTACAATGTATCATTTAAATCTTAAAAAAAAAGAATATATAACGAACCTTTAAAGACGTCAATCCCGAAATGGCCGTTTCTGTTAGTTTGTCAATTACTTGAAAGGTATTTGAGCACAGAATCAGTTCCTCCAGTTGGGGAATGTGCTCAAAGAGGTCAGCATCCAGGGAATGGATTTGATTGTTACCCAAATTAAGCGACTTCATTTTCTCCAGCGCCTTGAAATCGTTGACCGTGTAGGGTCCCTTGAAGACATCGGGCTTGAGAGCCTTGGCCGTCAGCTTGTTGTGAGACAAATCGAGGGTGGTAAGCTCGGTTAGGTTCTGGAAGGCTCCATCGGCGATGTCAGCGATCTGGTTGTATGCCAAATACAAATTCTCCACGCTATATGTGGGCAGAATCGAAATGCTGGTCAAGTTATTGTGCTCCAACTTGATGGTTTTAAACGTAACATCGCCATTGGTCAAGATGTCCCACTCCTCGGCCGAGAACCACTGTCCAAGCTTCTCGCTGCAATCGAGTAATTCGGTCTCTAAATTGCAGATGCATTTCTTACAAAGCGCACTGCCCGCCACATTGATTTTTTTCTGAAAATATTACATTTGAACTGCAATTATATTTATGTGAACGTTCCTGTGATTCACCGGATGAGCTTTGACTCAACTTCAATTCGATGATATTTTTGGCTTTTGTGATTTATATTTCACACCTTTTGCAATACTTTTTCTGTTATCGGGTGCTAAAGGCTTTTATCTTTGACTCATTTTTCACTTCTTCGAGTATCTTATCGGTTCGATTTTACTCGGTTAGCTTTATATATTGAAACGAGGAGTTCTTGACTGATTTTAAGTGTGTTTTCTTCCATTTATTTAGAAACAAGGCACATTGAATAACAGTCAACTCTTCAAACCACATTTTGAGCTCTTTTTAATACCTTTGTAACTTCTGCCGCCACAGTAGTTTCCGATTCAGCAGCAATATTTGTTATAAAGATGCAGAATATCGTTACAACCAATATGGTTGCATTTACCAAATTCATTGTGTACTTTGTTACCGAAACTTCCCACTCAAAAAATTAAAATTTGAAGCTTGTTCACCGACCAATTAATTGTAAATGACTAAACAACAAGTGCACATACTTCCACCATATTAAAATCCTAATCTTTTTTTCAGTTATTATCTTATCTGCGCCAAAGCATTGATAACACTGGACAACAAAAAAGTTGGTTTCTCAATTTGTTTCAAAAAAAAGAGCTTTGCTAAGGGCAAAAATGATGAATGAGCGATAGGGAGCACCGGTGTTAACTTAATTAACTAATTCCACTGGCGGAAATTTAAAAACTCCAGTTAATGTTTGGGGCTTTCCTTAGCAAAATAAATAATAATTAACAAAGCGAACTCTATACTTATTCTCGATTAAGCATAGTGTAACTCCTTTATCGATTAAATTCATTGATAAGATAGAGGGGAATAAGCCTTATGTGTATAAAAATGCGCTGTGACTAAGTGAAGGTCTCTCTTTTATGTGGAATGCTTAAACATGTCAAATACTTTATTTACAAATGTATTTCTTTGGTAGCTTAGCTCGTTACCTGCTTTTGAACACAAAATGTTGGCAATTTCCCCAAACAAAAAATAAAAAGAAATGGCCACAACTAAGGACTGATATAATTAAGGGCCAGAGGTCGGGAAACCGCACTGGAGCTGGGATCAGCAAAGAAGCTGCCACAATGACTATCATAACTATGTTTGATATATTCGCCACATTGCTGCGTTCAGGTCTCAGGCATTTGAACATCAAATGGAATGTCACCGTTGATACTAATGCTGGCAGTAACAATTCATCTCTGGTCAAGAGCGGCAACATGCTGAAGACAGAGACTTCGAGGAAGAGGAGCATTTCGTTGGGCCACCACTTGAGTAAGAATAAAGCCGGTAAGGCCGCAAGAAGTATAGTCTTTTCGTGGACCTGCAACATTTTAAGTTTGTTTAAAACAGTTCTTAAATTAAACCAACAAAACATTCTTACTTGAAATGAGAACAAAAAGAAGGCCAGCGACGTGTTGAAAAGAGCCAGTAAAAATCCAAGCTTGGTACGTGTTCGGAAAAGAGCAATATTTGTGGGCAAAGCTGCGATTAGAGTACATCCAATGCAGACAAGGGCCATCTGGTCGTTCAACAAATGTTTTCTGTAAATGTTATTATATTGAAGAGGGTTTGCCTAGTTGCATATTTTGGATACCTACTTAAGTTTCCAAACCACGTTGATGGCACACCAGACGTTGGCCACCTTGTCTTCGAAAACACCTCGTGCCACAGGAAACAGGCGTTGCAAGACTCCAAGTGCCCTGGGCAGCGAACCCAGCCAGGGTGACCATAAAATACCGAATGTTGCAAGCACTATGCCTCCAATCCTTGATAGTCGAGCAACAAAGGCACCAAAGCTAGAGTTATGATCAAAATAAATATAAAATTAACAATTTGTCTCAAGCAAGTAGATTAATCGCAGTCTACTCACCTTTTCTGGTTCACACATTCACCCAAAAGAAAGGCGAAGAACGGCAGGCTGTGGTACAACTCCATTTGCTTGTAGTTCAAAGCCAATGTAAAGAAAAATGAAGCAAGAGAAAGTCTGCCCCCAAGGATGGCCGCAACTGCTGCGGCGGCCAAGCCAAGCGATATGTTGTTGTACTGAAAGTGACCGTTGTCTATAAGGATCTGTCCCGGATATGCCACCATGAGCAGAAACAGGAATAGCCTGTCGTTGCTCAGAAAGGATTTATCAAGACAGAGGCACACTGCCAACAGAGCCGGCAAATAGGCAAGAATGTCGGCAGCGACAACTGTTGATCGCATGAAGCGCTTGTGCTTCGGAGACTCGAAGCCTCTGCTTTTGTGCAGCTCGACGAAGCGTGGATCGATGGCTTTGCCTATTCGCCCCACTATATAGCTGTGGTAGGCAGTCAGCGGAGGATAGTCCAGGCCCCAGTACATCAAGTCATTGTTGGAGCTGTTTGTGTACCATTCGCCGACATCCAGATTCACCGTAACCTCCTGCCAGTGACGCTGCGCCTCGTAGTCGCCATGCATGGGCGGGGTGTTGAAGCCGGAGTACGAGTACAGTGATATTATTGACCTAACCGCCAGACCCAGACAGGCGGTTGCTAGTATCTCAGATTTCATGTTTTTGTTTTGTCAACATCTTCTAAATGCTGAAATGATCGATGACTTTTCTTATCGATAGGCACTTCTTACAGTCAAGGTATCGTCGGTTCGAACGACGAAATAGAAACGGAACAAACTGGCACTTATTTTAAATATGTAGTAGCCAAACTGTTATAATATCGCTGTTAAAAATACAAGTTAATTATACTTTCTTTCTGTTTATTTAAATCTTTTTTTACTCTTGCAACAAAATGTTTAAAACTGTATTCCGTATCTTTTAATGTTAAATACGAAAGTAATATTTATTTACACACTTCTAAAGGTGCTAACAAAAATCAATTTTTAAATAGATTCGCGTAGTAAATAAGAAATAAATAATAGGAAGAATTATGCAAAGAGGAAATATATTTGAACTGAATGCGCGCGTGCGCCTTTGCTCCCGCGTAAAAGGGCACGCGAGCTGAGGGGACTTAAAGGAAGGGCTAACGCCAGACAGAAGGGCGGCAACACTAAAACCCGCCAGTCCGCTATATAAGGCGAGCCGCAGCCGCAAGGAATTTCACTTAGCAGCGTGCGGTCGGTGAAGTAACTCTCCAGAAGTCAGCAGCTAAGTGTTTTTTTTTTTTTTTTTGTTTTGGGTTGGACGGAGTCAGTCTTATTCATTGTAGTTTGCAGTAGTTCTCGTGAATGACTGAAAAGGCCCCAAGCTATTTAGAAGTCTTGCGGGACTCATTTTTCATTTTATTTGTCACAATGACAGGAGCAGTGACATTTGAACCGGCACCAAAACATAACCCTATTGTTGGAATTCAGGAGTCATCGCCATCAGCCAGACTAAAATATTAAAAACAATTAATTAAGGTAGGCCAAGTTTAACATATATTGTAAAACATTCTTACCATCCTGCGTCCCGAGCACATTTGACTCCACAGAGTCTATAAAGCTCCTATCTGCCGCGGTCTGCTCTCTAGGCTTTGGCCTTGCGTGCTCCTTCCTGCACATTGAGAAATGTTTAAGCATATTGGGCCCTTGTCCGCCTGGAACCCACAGAAGCAGGCGAACTTAAAAACTTTGTCGCCGCAGCCCCTGTGGAGATCCCTGTGCCCTCTGTAGGAGTTCCTACAGACGGCACAGTGCCCGGGACGCACAGGCCCAAACTGGAGCTGGCTGTAGCACTTCCTAAGTTTCTCGAAAATGAGCAAGTGCTCATTTCTTCCTCCATGCCGGGCATCCTCGCGCCATTGCTCCAGCTTTTGCCCAAGCTGCTCCACTTGGATTGGCGGTGGTGCCACACTGTGGCCATCAGCTGGCCCAAGGAGCTGCGCTTGGATTGGCGGTGGTGCCACTCTGTGGCCACCAGCTGGCCCAAGGAGCTGCGCTTGGATTGGCGGTGGTGCCACTCTGTGGCCACCAGCTGGACCAAGCTGCTCTACTTGGCATGGCGGTGACCCATCCTGGCCATCAGCTGGCCCAAATTGGACGGTCTGAAACTGCAGTGACTTCGGATTAGCTTGACCAGAATATAAACACGGGAAAGACATACCTGCAAATTATTCGCGGCTGCAACAATTGCAAATTCCCGGTCTCGCTTTCTTTGTCGGCGAGACCGGGAACCAGTTGCTTCTGCAGGTATTTGTATACCGCTGTCCGCTAGCATCTGCCTTGCAGCCTTAAAATTTGCAATTTGGCGAGTCCTGCGCGCTTTGCGCTGGGCTCGCTTTGCTTCTTGTGCGCTCGAACTCATTTTTTGCAATGTAATTGCTAGAAATAATAAGAGCCATAGAAAAGAAGTGTCAGCCAACTTATTTTGCAGTTTTACATTTTTTTTACATTTTTCACAAGTAAAGTAAAGTGTAATTTTCCTCCACAGTTCGGATCGTTTATATGCCAGCTATATGATATAGTCGCCCGATCTGGCCCGTTCCGACTTATGTACGAGGTGAGAATATATGGAAGACTATCAGCAAAGTTTCATTCAGATTGCTTCAAAATTGCGTATAATCGGGCAGACAGACAGACATGGCTAGATCAACTCGGCTGTTGATCCTGATCAAGAATATATATACTTTATAGGGTCACTGCGTTGCAAACTTCTGACTAAAACTATAATACCCTGCAAGGGTATAAAAATGTAAGCCAAACAAGTTAAGTTAATTTGGGACATATGCTATATTTTTTCATATGAAAACATTAAAGGAACTTTGTGGTTTGGACCCGTTCCACTACAAAGCAGGAATGCTAGGCCTAAGGGCCAGAATATACGCCAGAGAACTGGACAACTTGGTGGACCCATCTATCGTGAGGAAAATTGAGCGATTGCAAGAGATCAAATCGCCATTTTTTCTTATGGTAGATGGCAGGTGGTAGGTGGCAGGGAGCAGTGCCTGACAGTTATAGCGGCCACCGTTGATGGCTCTTTTAATAGGGTGGTTTATTTGAAATGGGTAAGATGTTTCCTCCCATCCTCCTCCGATGGACTTTTCTTAATTAGTTTCTTTAAATAGTATGTCAATGGACTCCGCACACAGGCAGATGTGTTTTTTTGCCGTGCACGAGTGCATGAATGCACTGAAGGAGAAGCAGGACCAACTTATTGGATTTATAGGTGATTACAATAAAGTCAACGATAGGTTGGAAAACCTTTCGTGCCCAGTGATTTGGGATTATCCCCATATGCGGTTGCGTCCTCCTCGCCTGAGTCGTCGGTGCCCGCTAGGTCAGATAAAGAACGTTGCGTCCGGCAAGTCTTCTGACTAGCTTGCGGACTTTTTAAGATTAAGATATAACTCGGGAACTTTTCAGTCATCGACAAGAACTACAATGTATTTGGCAAACCAGACCGACTGACTCTATCCAAATAAAAAAAAAAGGCTTCGCAGCTGACTACTAGAGAATTACCTCACCGACCGCAGACTGCGAAGTCAAATTCGCATCGGCTGCGGCTCGCCTTATATAGCGGCGGGTTTTAGTGTGCCCGCCTGTCTGCCTGGCGTTGGCCCTTTCTTTAAATGTGCCTAGCGCCTCTTCAGCTCAGTGTGCCCCTTTTCACGCGATCAAAGGCGCGTGCGCTTTTAGTTCAAATATGTTTCCCCTATTATTTATTACTTATTTACTGTGCGAATCTATTTGTGGGCGTCCGCGCGTCACACACTTTTTAGAGTCAATGTATCGTCGGTTTGAACGATGGAATAGGAACGGAAAAAATGCCAGATATCGAAAATAAAAAATATATATGAATTAGCCAAACTTTGATAACATCGCTGTTAAAAATACAAATTAGTTATACTTTCTTAAAATTGATCTGTTTATTTAAAACTTTTTTATTTCTGCAACAAAATTTTTAAAACTGTATTCCGTATCTTTTAATGTTAAACAAAAACGAAACTGGCACATCGTTTCTGCCCGTTGTGGTTTAGATGTAAGACTTTAAGCGCTCTGTAAAACGCTCACGAAAGTAATATTTATTTACAGTTGTACATACAATATATATGAATTAGCATACATACTTCTAAAGGTGCTTACATAAATCAATCTATATACTAAATATCGAACACTGAGCAGAATAACAGTTAAAGGTGACGATCAAATTTTCGAGTTATTAGGTAACAAATCTGTATGGTTTTCAGTTTTTTTTATCATTAAGTTTACTCTAATTCCATTGTTTTGTAACATTAAAATGTCAGTACCAGTCAATAAATATGAACATCTAAGCATACATTTTTATCGTACGTACCACCCCGTTTAATCGTTCAAAATCTTCCGCATTTTATAAGTTTGGTTGTGGTAACAAGTTGATGAATTATCTTATTTCTCAATTCAATACATTGCATGTAATGGAAGTCTATATACAGTTTAATCTTAGAGTACGTAAATGTCTTACAATGCTTTCGCATTCTCAATACCGGGTATGTCAATGATCTATTTACACATCTCTTCTATTTTAAAACAAATATTCAATTCTTTTTACTTTCGAATGATTGAAGTTGCTCCATTCTTCGGGATATCATGACTTATTAGTTTCAGCTATGCATAAGAACTATAATGGATACTACGAATACTTTGTGAGTAACTGTAACTGCTAACGGGAATCGATCCAATACTATTGCGGCTATTAGCAGCAACATGCCAGAGAAACACAAAAGGCTCTCGATCGGAGTTGCTGCTGCTCTTGTGGTTCCATTCAGTCCGCCCAAACTGATTAATCCAAATGTTCCATTCCCATTGTTCTCAGTATCAAGGATACTCCGATTGGCGTGCTGCATTGCTGCCGTCTTTTCTCCTGTTTAAAATAAACGGTTTAACGTGTTAAGTGCTGTAAATTAATCTGAATCTTACCTCTTAAAACATGTACTGTGATGCTGGCAGGACGGGCGTTTGATGGAGCACAAGTATAATTGCCGGCATGACGAAAATTGACCTGTTTCACAGTGAGGACACTCACTGAGGGATTGAGAAGATATGCAGACTGATGTTGCTGCACGTACGGAGTTGACGATGGCGGATTGTTGGCCCCTTTGAAGCTATCCAAGCTGCCAAGTAGATTGTTGAGGACCCCACCGCCCCCGCTGTTAGATTCCATGGGAATGGCGGCGTTGGGAGGCGACACCACGCGCGATTTGTTTCCCGGAGTGCTTCTAAAGATCTGCGGATTCTGCAGGCTACTTTGTCCTATAGATGTCACAACAAATCCTCCTTGTGAATCATAATTTATCATTTTACTATCATGGTACCTGTAAGTAATAAGGAAAACATGTTAGAAAGTATTAATAAAAGCCTCAATTTATATCTTCATATTTAAATACAACAATTTGCAAAACTTAGGGAGCCCAACACTAAACTATTCTTTAATTTGCTAAAGAATTTTTTTTAAATATTTTCTGGAGAATTTTGCAGTGCTTAGAGGAAGGACATTTGCAAAGGTCACCAAGCCTTTCAAAAACTCGCCACACATTGGATAAAACCTGGAGGTTGATGAAACCAAAGTGATTTAAATATAAGAATTTCTATATTTAAATATCGAAATTTAGTAGGAGTTTGTGTAATCCAACTAGGAGGAATGAAACATGGGTGTCAGAATAGGTAACAAAGCAAACAAAACTAAGGTGCTTCTAATCTATTTAATTATAAAAAGCTATCAAAAAGGTTCTTACCAAAATACAAATGCTGGGTTTTCAGTCGCTCGCTTCAGTTTGCATTCAAGCCGCAAAGTAGAAGTCTCATCAATATGAAGCTCGGGTGCGCTAGATATTTCCGCAACCGCTTCTGTTATGTTTTAAAAGTTATTCATTTAGCGTTCAGTTTCTCTTTCAAGTTGAAGTTGTTTATTACTTACCGACTATCTTTAATTCTATAACAATTGACTGAGTTGGATAAATAGATAATTGACATTCGTAAAATCCTCGATCTTCCTCTCGAACAGCTTTAATTCTAAGTGACCAATGGCCCATGTGACGGGTGTGCTCGACTAAAAATCGTTTGTCGCTACTGTGCGTGGATAGTCCCACTGTTAAAAGCTGAAAGTCTTTTCTACGTATCCAAGAAACCTGCAATTTAGCATGAAAATCGATTAGAATACAATTAATAATTTTATTGTGGTAATTAAACAAGTTGTAAATAAAATAGTGTCTGCTATCCCTCGTGAGTCAGTCTCTCCCTTCCCGACCTCTGCTTACACCTATGTATAGCGTAAACGTTTAACATTTAATAGAATAATACTTACCGTTGCTGGAGAATTAACTTTGACCACACAGGGCAAAATGGCAAGACCTCCCTTTTGTGCAATTACACGAGTGTTGTTTTTGGTGTTAAATTGACTTTGTATAGTATTTCCAAAGTGATTTTGAGACGACGTGATTTTTCCTACATCTGAAATTAAAAAAAAAGAAACAATGAATAATATTTATTAAAAATAATGCATTAATTATAATACTTGTATTTCGCGCAGATTTTAAAATGCATTAAAAACAATAATATTCGGATAGGATTTTAAATATGATTCTGTTATCTTAAATAAACAACCCCAAATCCATTTAAAGCTCTTTACAAAACATTTAGATTTTGTAAAGAAATATTAATTAGTTTGTTCACTTTAAATAAAATATAATAAAAACGCTTAGAAAGCTTGGCAAACGAACAGTTTTCTTCGTTTTTCATAGCATACAACATTGCGCGTGAGCTTATTTACTAACTGAGAACGTCATTCAAGGATTCTTCATTATTTATCAGTATGTTTCGTTGTTACTTACCAGAAAATGTTGAACTAAGGAGTAGCAAAAAACATGATAAATGCAAGTGCCATCTTTTCGGTTCCATTATTTCCAAATTCGAGACTCCACGAATCGTATACTTTTGCAATTTAAACTTATATACGACACATTTTTCTGCAATGAACTTTAAATTATATGTATTTGTACACACTCATATATATGCAATTACATCCTCATGCACCGATATTTTATGCTCACGGATTGACTAAAAATACACACGCGAGGAATACAAACATATACATATATACATAAAATGTATATATGCATTTATAAAAATGTGTTTCTTAAGGAAATGCATACACAGAAAACGGAAGAAAACTCACTAGATGTTTTTTTTTTGTATATTTCTATTTTCCCTTGCAACGACAGTTCGGCAAAGTCCCTTACGCGTATATACACATTTTCGTCTTAATTGTTTATGCAATCATAAAGTATACAGATGAATATTTTCACAGCTACATATTTTCCACAATTCGGATCATTCTTATTAGATTTGCACATAGGGGTGTATGTGTTTGTGTATGCAAGTATGCAAGTGTGTGTTTAGAGAAAATGGCACAATTCTGATTGGAATTTTACTTGGTGTGTCTCGAGAATGCGCAGACGGAAAGGCGCCCGGCGAGTACAACTTCGTTTTCGAAGTGCCAATCGTAGACTGAAAATTGAAGTCGGCAAAAAATATTGTCCGTAACTCACGCAATCGCATTATGTGTGTCTCTCAAAGAACATTCATATTGCATATGCGTGCTCAAGAGAACTGAACGGAACTGCGCTCATCGCACGGCGTCGATGGAGGGATGATACCCAAGAATTATTTAATATTATTCATATTTACAGCACGGAAGTTCAATGAATAACGAATGGAATGAATTACATAAAGAAAACCAAGGGGTAACGGTAACAACCATTGAACGGATGGGATTCCAATAACGAAAATAGGGGACACGACAGCAGGTAAACATCCTCAGTTGGTGGGGGAGTCCATGTCAATTTCTAAAAATAAACATGCATTCTAAAATTGTTTTTGAGTCTTGATTAGTTTAACTTGCCGGTTGTATGTCCAATTCGATTTGGATACCTCTAATTGGGAGTATGAAAAACTATTGTCTATTAATTTACCGTTTCCAATGTGTATAATGTTTATACAATCTATATGTGGTAAATTATTTTATTGTGATTTATTTGTGTAATAATCATAATAAATATAAGTGCAATAAATTTTTTAAATTCTTTCGTAAGTTTTACGATATTTTTAAGATCGAAAAGTACCACATGTGGAGAAGAATATCCCTCGCATAGTAACGTAAACGGTTGCAAATGGGGGTATATCTACAAGTACGTTGTTTGGGCACACTGCCTTGCCGTGCCGGTTCTTAAAAGTGCTAAAATATCCCATAGCGCATTCGATTTTTTTTAATGTACGTGTCCAAAATTCGAGTCCGAGTATGAGTAAAAATATTGCTATTTTTCTGGCTCTGAGCGCCTTGCTTGGCCTGTTTAATGCAAATGCCGAGATCGTAAACACCAATGTGGAAAGAACACTCGATTTGACCTCGCAGCTGGTGAAGACGACGACAAAAATATCGGCAGAAGATGCAGCCGGCAAAGCCATCGCCGAGTACGTGTTTTTCGTGGCGGAGCCAAGCCTCGCGTACATTGCCGTGAAAGACAATGCCGACAAGAATGTGCAGGTGCGGAAGAACGACGAGCAAAGCTTTACGTTCACATTCCCGAAGGCCTCCGTCAAGCAGACATTCGTGGTGGAGACCGTTTCCTCCAAGGGTATTGTCCCGCATCCCGAGGAAATCCGCCAGAACGACAAGCAGTTTGTGCGATATGTCGGCAACTTGCATCTGTATTCCAAGTACAAGACCAACGCCCAAAAGGCCACCGTTAAGCTCAGCTCCTCGAACATATTGTCGCACACGCAGGTGAAGCCTTACTCGGTGTCTGCCAACAAGATTACACTGGGAAGCTATGAGAACGTTGAAGGTAAGTCAAGACAAACGCCTACCATTTTCGGAAAAGGATTCAAATATTTACTCTCTTTTGTAGCCTTCAGCCAGGAACCGCTTGTTATCCATTACGAGAACTCCTCGCCGTTTGTCACCGTCAATACGTTGGAGCGCACCCTGGAAGTCTCACATTGGGGCAACATTGCCGTTCAGGAGGCCATTCAGATGACTCACACCGGCGCCAAGCTGAAGGGATCGTTCTCGCGCTACGATTTTCAAAAGGAAGGTCGCTCCGGCCAGTCGGCTCTGAAGTCCTACAAGACCTATTTGCCGGCTTCGGCTTCAGGTGTCTATTACCGCGACACCAATGGCAACATTTCCACCTCAAACATGAACTCTGGACGTGACTTTATCGAACTGGAGCTCCGTCCGCGCTTCCCCCTCTTCGGCGGCTGGAAGACGCAGTACACCCTGGGCTACAACGTTCCCAGTTACGAGTACATGTTCAGCGACGGCAACAAGTACCAGCTGAAGATGCACCTCATCGACCACATCTACGACAACATGGCCATCGACGAGGCCACCGTCAAGATCATTCTGCCCGAGGGATGCAGTGACATCAAGCTGTCGTCGCCGTACTCGGTCAGCAGGCTGCCCAACGAACTGGTGCACACCTATTTGGACACCACTGGTCGTCCTGTGATCTCGTTCACCAAGTCCAATCTGGTCGAGAGTCACATTTCCGACTTTACACTCTACTATAGCTTCTCGAAGATTTCCCTGCTGCAAGAACCCCTGCTGGTTAGCGGCTTTATTTATATTATCTTTGTCATCACCATTGTCTTTTTGCGTCTGGACTTTTCCATCACCTCACATTCGCACAAAGATTAAGTTAAAGCATCATTAATGTTTGCATTCGATATAAAATAGATGTTCTCTTCAAATGAAATATAAATTGGAAACATACACATATTTTGAGAAAAAAAAAGGAACAAAGTAATAAAATCACTTGCAATAGCAGGAAATGATAACAAACAAAAATTGGAGTTTTAATGATCGTGACTAAAGCCACGTTTAATATTCGCAAACTGGCTTATTTTTAAAACTTTTGTCTTGAAACCTGTTCTAGCCTGTTTGTGGTAACTTTGACATAATTTTATAAATACTTATAGTAACGTTGCCTCGATAATATCTCGCAATCGATTCGATTTGAAATTCCAGAAGGGAATTTTTATCAACCACGAAAGGAAATTTTTGTACAGGTTTTAAGAAATTTTTAAATATGAACCTTTTGTTTAAATTTAATCTGTCAGAAATATTTTGTTTGTAATATTTTACATTATTATAAAGAAATAACAAAAAGCATTTTAAAAATTAACCTAAACATTAGAATCTGCCTATGAAATGTAAGGCCAGCTTTTTGGGACATTTTCTGTCACCTCAAGTCTGTGAAATCCGGGACATGCGCAGCACAAACAGGGAAATATTAATCCAAGTGGTTTGCAAATTTTCGACGAGTGTGTGCGCTGTGTACATATGCATTGGTGTGTTTTTTTTTGTATTAAATTGTTGGAAAAATATGGATTAATCAATGGTGCTTGTAATTTTTTACTTGGAAAAATACACAAACATAACAATGGAAAACAACGACAGTTAACGTGAATCAAATAAGCTGAGATTAAGGGGTTTTCTCGCCATGGAGTTGTATGTACTATACATACAGGCGGAAAATCGATTAAAATAATTTTCGGCCTGTAAACAGAGTTTAACAAAAATAAGGATGAAGTGAAAAAATCGTTAAATGTACCAACAAATGTTCTAAGTAAGTTTATGTGCGTGTTTAAAACTGTTTTATTAAACAAGTTTTTACGTTGCCTTAAAGCTATATTTTCACCTATCTTTCTGTATACATTTATGTGAAAATACGACATTAATTTTCATTCGAGTAAACAAAGTTTGAGAAAAAGTTTATACAAATATAAAGATTTGGTGTAATCAGGATTCTTTAAAAATTATAAAATGGTGACATGGTTATGATTGCTCCAGCATTCCGAATTACTCATGAGCGCCCTTGGCCCTTTTTCCATTGTTTGTATCTGAAATAGAGATGTGTGAAGAAAAATGCAATTAAAAATAGTCTCCAACTGGTTTTATGCAAAATAAATGTATGCAATGTATGTACATATAAAAGTTGGTGTATATTTATAAAGAGCACAAAATAAATTAACAAGGATTAAATTCTACATGAAAAATAAGAAGCACTTCAAATACCGTCTCAAGGGTTAAATGCTAAATACATTTACTTTAACTTAAAAAACTGTCAAATCAAGAATTCTTTAAAAACGTAGTTCAAAATCAGCTGATTTCAATATTTTACAGTGACCCCATTTCTTGTAGTAAAATCCTTTCATGTCCTGACTTGCTCTAATCCAAGCCAAAAAGTTTAATTTTATAAATTCGAGTCCTTAATTGCACCCATCAAATGAGAGAATATAAATTGTTTTATAAAAAAAAAGAATAGAGAGATGCATTTACAGTTGAAATTTCACCGTAGACAAATCACGGAGTTTTGCAAGAATTTAGCTTCCTCCAATAAATCTTTGTTTATTGCAGATCGGAAAATAGCAATTCTCCGACTATGAATCCAAATGGAGCTGACCTGGGTCACAACAATAGGCGGAATGACAAGGTCAATCCCGACGGCGTCCACCCCTCCTCCATTCGTGGCAGCAGCAACGCTAGCTCTACGCGCCGGAAGTCCATCAACTTCCAGAATCAGCTCCAGCTGGCTTTGGAGTCCAACGAGTGCGATGTGATGTACTGCAGCCTGTCGTCGGGTCGCTTCCGAGCGCCGCCGTCGAGCAATGAGAACTACCCGCCGCATGCGGGTAAGCTGAAGCTCTCGCCGCTGGAGAAGTACGATGACGTAAATAGGGGCGTACCGCCGCCATCGCCGGCTCCCAACAGTGATTGCTTTGCCACCAGCTGTGTGGCCAGCCAGGTGCCGTCGCAGTCGTGCAACGTGGGCTCCAAGGTGGAGCAGCCTCCGGTGGTGGCCCAGAAACATGGAATGGGCGGAGCGAGCAACGTGAACTACCATCATCAGCGAGGTGTCTCGCCAAACTCCAGATACAGATTGGAGCGCTATCGCGAGTCGCAGCAGCAAACGCCGCAGGCGAAGATGATGGAAAACCTGGGCGGTATGCCCTCGGCCGTGCCCCTGCCCTCGGTTTCCTCGACACGCCTCCTACTGCCTTCCAATGTACCCTTGCCGCTCGCCCAGTGCGATAACTACAATGCCTATCTGGGATCCACGGTGCACACGCCGGTCAAGCGATATGTGCCCACACCGCCGCCAGCCGGCGATCTCTATGCCGACCTCAGCATGTCGTCGTCGGCATCGCCGGCGGGCAATCTGCCCACACCCGCCGCCTCGGCATCTGGATCCGGATCTGCGGCGCAATCACAGTACGCCAATATGCCGTACAGCTACCGCACCAAGTGCTGCCACAGCGAGACCTCACACGGCAGCCTCAGCCGGACCTCGCAGACGTACATCGGCAACGTGAGCTGCTCGCCGGCTGCAGCCTGCACCTCGCCATCGCCAGCACCCTCCTCGACCATGTCGATGGTCTTGTCGGCGGCCAGCTCCTGTTCGCCGATAACCACTGCCAATAATCTAACCCAGCGCGGCGACCAAGCGCTGATGTCGCGTCACCGGGGCGGCGGCGAGGATAGCAGCGACTCTATGGTCGTGGTGGCGCCCGGAGGAGCTGCCTCCGGAGCCCAGATTGAGGATAACCCGTCGGGGACGTGTCTGCACTGCAATACGGTGCGGCGGACCACAGGTGTGCACCAGACCACTCAGACGACGGGACCCATTAGCCCGGTGCCCATATCCCTGCCCGTGCCCATGCCCATTCCGGTGATTTCGAGTCTCAACGAGCAGATGCAGCAGGGTGCCGGCATGGATCAGTCCAGCAACAGCAGCCTGGTGTCCGTGCCCGTGCAGGCGAAGCGGCACGATGTAGTGCCGCTCCAGGGATCCGGTTCCGCATCCGGGTCCAACCAGCACCAGCAGATATACCGTAGCCAGATGGTGAGCAATCCGCGACTGCAGCACATCCACCACCAGACGCAGCAGCACCAGTCTCTGCAAGTGCTCCCACAGCCCCAGCTGCATCATTTGTCGTGCAAGAAGCGACTAGGTATCTACCTGCGGCGCACCACCTCCCAGTTCTTTGGCGTGGAACCGAGCACAGAGGCGGCGGACTGCGCCCTCTGGCAGGGACGACATCGCCGGCTCGCTATCCGCTGCTTCGGGATGTTCGACACCGAATTGGAATACCACATGCAGCAGGCCGGCGGCGAAGACATGCAGGGCAATGGGAATGGCAGCGGTGGGAATGGCAATGGCAACGGCAATGGCTATGCCCCCGATCGCCCAGACATCCTGCCAGTCCAGGATGCGCTTGGCATGGACATGACATTGGGCGGCGATAACCGGCGGCAGAAGTGCTACACCAATCGCGACTTCCTCGCCGGGGAATTCGTGGAGCGCAAGGCATCGGTGGGCTACATGTTCGTGGCGATGGTCAGCTACTTGGTGAACATGTTCAACAAGCGGCGGCCCATCCAAATGCACCGCGTGCGCTGTCCCTGGCAATGGTCGCGCAGCTTTGCCCCGCTCCACGTCACCACGCAGCAGGCGGACGCCGACTGTTTGACGGACGGCTTGGAGGCGGTCATCGAGGACGAGGTCTTCTTCGACAGTCCCTGCGAGATAACGGCCAACGGGCTGAATGAAGAGGGCTCCGAGATCGGGGGCGGCAGCAGGCAGGCATCTTCAGCCGTCAAGACTCGTCCCTGCGCAGGTGATCCATCCGCTGGGGGCGGCAATATGGGCGTGGGGGTCAGTGTCTACATGGCGGAACGCCAGCAGAATGGCTGGAGAACGTCCGCCTTGAACAACGGCGGCAATGCCAGCAGTGATATCAACTTAACCGGCGGCAACGGTGGCGGTGACCAGGCCTCTCATCAGCCGGGTGGCGGCCACATACCGCTTTGCAGCTCCGTTTCCAGCCAAATGCAGCCGGCAATGCGCACCTCGCACTCCACCACCTCGACGTGCAATCGGGGCAACCGGATAACGGCCCAGCTGCTCGATGGCGTTCTAGAGAACTCGCGACGCCCGCCGCTGCGGTGCATCAAGTATTTCTCGGTCAACGACCTGGACGACCGCACCGACCATCGGCCCTTCTTCACCTACTGGATCAACACAGTGCAGGTCGTGGTGCTCATTCTCTCCATCATTTGCTACGGCGTCGCGCCAATTGGCATCGGATCGGAGCAGAAGACGGGCCAGGTGCTGGTGACCAGCCTCAGTCTGCAGACGGTGCAGCATGTAGAGCAGCGCAACCTGTGGATTGGACCCAGGAATATCGATCTGGTGCACATGGGGGCCAAGTTTGCCGCCTGTATGCGTCGGGATGTCAAGATTACGGAGGTGGTAACAAAAACGCGGCGCCACGAAAGGGAGACGGCCTGTTGCATTCGCAACGATGATTCCGGATGCGTGCAGAGCTCTCAGGCGGAGTGCTCCATAAGGGGACTGTTTCCAACGGTAAGTTGGGATGACGGGATGAGATTAGGAAATTCTCTATAATATTTTTCATTTAATTTACTTTTCACCAAAAGAAATCAATATCGACGTGGAAGAAATGGTCTCCCAGCGAGTCGGGACCGGGAGGACGTATATCCGGGTCTGTCTGTGGACTGGATCCCAAATTCTGCGATGCTCCTGCATCCATTGCCCCCTACGAATGGCCCGACGATATCACCAAGTGGCCAATATGCCGGAAAACCAATTCGTTTACCCAACGATATCGGTACAAGGATCACACTTCGGAGCACATGGTGTGCGAGGTCATTGGTCATCCGTGTTGCACGGGCCTCTACGGAGAGTGTCGGATAACAACCCGCGAGTACTGTGACTTTATAAAGGGATATTTCCACGAGGAAGCATCGCTGTGCTCACAGGTACTTGAGACATTAAGAGGTAGTGAAAATAAGCTTTTTTCTAATATGAGTTTCTTTATATTTCTAACAGATATCGTGCCTGAATAATGTGTGCGGCATGTTCCCATTTATATCCGTGGAGACGCCGGATCAGCTCTACAGACTACTCACATCGCTATGCATGCACGCCGGCATCCTTCACCTGGCTATAACGCTAATCTTCCAGCACTTGTTCCTGGCGGACTTGGAGCGGTTGATTGGAACAGTCCGTACTGCCATCGTCTATATAATGTCGGGCTTTGCCGGGAATCTAACCAGCGCCATTCTAGTGCCACATCGCCCCGAGGTACAATGTGATAGGTCATGGTTGGGCAACGAACTTCTAGGTCGTAGCCCGACAATAAAAATGTAGAACCAGACAAAATCAAGCAAACTAAACTAAACCTTAGTGGGAGCCTAGTTTTAAAACAATATATCATGATCCATAACTCTGCAATGACATTAATTATACAAAACATTTTCCCATTTCAATCAGGTTGGTCCCTCGGCATCTCTCAGCGGAGTGGTGGCCTCACTGATCGCTTTGCTGGTATGGATGCACTGGAAGTATCTGCACAAGCCACACATTGCCCTGTTCAAGCTGCTGCTCCTGTGCAGCGTGCTAGTTGGGATCGGAACTCTGCCTTATCAGCTAAACTTCATGGGATTGCTGGCTGGCGTGATTTGTGGCTGCCTTCTAACCGTATCCCTAGTGCCATTTACCACATTCTCGAAATATGGACGCAAGAAAAAGGTAACAAACTGGAAAAACCCAGCGAGATCGAGGCATTGATAAAGCAATATGTTCTTATTTACAGATAAATCTAATTTGGACTTGCATTTTGTTTCATGTCATCGTATATACCGCCATGATCGTGACGTTCTACATTCATCCAAGTGAATTTCATTCAATTAGTTTTGTAGATATGTTTAGTAATAACAACGGATACGAAAATTTCACCAACGGTGAACATCACGGCGTTGATGTTGTAAGCAGTAATACTCGATACTCCCAGACGCAGAACTCCCAATACTATTATCATCATCATTCGGATGACATTATTAGGAAGAGCGTAACATTCACCGAAAAGGCTCTCGTTTCGGTGGGTATATCCTAAAGATATAACTCTAAAGTTTATATAATCCTTATACTTTTCTTGCAGCACATTTTGTATCCCGCTGCGCCGTCGCGAAAACAAAGCGCCGCCCAAGAACAATGGCAGGAAGTAGAGTTTAGTCGTTCGTTTAATCACCTTTCAAACTATAGTGATCGGATTAAGAAAAGTATTGGAAATATATCAAAGCTTAAGCAAGTGTTCACTTCACCCATTCGATTCCCCAACAAGATCAACAACAACAACAAATCTACTCTTATGACTGAATTAACATCGGTGCACTCCGAAAATAATAATAACCAGAAGTACTTAGGTTACATCAATAACGATAATAACAATACTGAATTCAATGTCCTTTAATATTTCACATATTAATCGAATCGAAAAACCATTCTCATGACAACAACAATTTGACAAGTTTGAGTGCACAAAATAGATAACAATTATATGAATAATGCATTAAATGTCTATTTATGTATGTATAATCCGGAACTTCAAATGAATAAAGAATAATTAGCCTTAAAGTGGCATTAGCTTTTTTACTTTATGATATTGAAGGGGCCCAGATTTGTTTCTTTTTGGGAATATAATTTTTTTAATTGGGTTTTAAATTATTTGGAACATTTATTGGATAACCGAATCATTGGATAATTCAATTGTTAAACTTACTTCTTGATAAAACCCCATAAACTTTAGTGTTAATAAATCTAGACTTCCTTCTTTCCTAAAATAACATTCCAAGAACTTTTTGTAATAGAAAAACCAGTTAAAAAATGTGGGTTTTGAAATGCTGTAATTCGCAGAATATACCAATGACTATTTACATATTATACAGTATAAATATATTTAGTTAACTCAACTGAGGTTACAGAGAGCCCGAAAACTGTGTAATTAGATTCACATATAACATAGAACTTAAATTTAGGATCAGAGAATAGTGATAAAAACTTGCTACGGTAATTCGAGATATATATTTTTATATGTACATCATCTCGGCCATTGTGGACATCTTTTTTGGAATATGCACGATGGTATCGAAATAGCTGGCCAGCTCTCCAATGGTAACATCATCGCAGTTGCCGGGATTTGTGGAATTGTAGCTGGCCTGTTGCGAGCATGTCGCACCCATAAGCGAGACGGCGGACAAAGATCTTGCGGCAGCGGAGACGGTAAAGGCAGCGTCATTCTTATGGCTCTGTTGGGATCCTCCTGGCCCAGCCTCTGGACTGGCTTTCGATGAACTGCAATTCCTCGACATGTGCCAGCTGTTGGCCATGGGGCTCCTCTTCGATTCGTCCAGCATGGCATTGCATTCGCCAATCACACAATCACGGAAGGTGCAAGTGCCACTGGTATTTAGCAGGCTCAAATCATCGCTCGCTTGCAATTGTTGGCCAACAATATCACTGGTGTCCTCTCTGGGCCTGGTGACGACGATCCTGCCGCTGCGAACCACGCACTTGCCGTGCTCGCAGCCGTACAAGGATCTCAGGATCGGCTGCCGAAATATGTTCTTTCGTTTTTGCAAATGCTTCTGCACACCGTGCGAGCTGCTCGAAGGACTGATTATGTCAAAGGAATCGTCTGGAACAAAGGACTCGTCCTGCTTGCAGTCTTGCAGGCAACTTTCGCTCCGACGCCTGGGCCTGCACCTCCAACGATGCATCGTGCGATGCTTGGCGCTCGATGTAGGCTCAGGGTTATCCGATGGATCAAATCCATTCTCTGCATCGTAGAATGGATTCCTCTCTACAGCAGTCGTTTTCAAGAGAGGATGATGAGTCTGTGTTATTTTCAACTTGTCCAGATCAGCTGGCAGCTCTTCTGAGGCCATTTTGGGCACAAAATCCGTTTATCTCGGGCTTATTCTCGACAGTGCTACCTTAACTGAACTGTTTTCTTTATGATATTTGTTGTTTTGAAAAGTGGAACTGCCTCAAAACACTCTTTTTCTTCGTTTTTTATTTTTTTTTATTGTATGTATGTGTATATTATATATAGGGCTGACAAACAGTAAAGGTAGCGCCACGCCAACGTTAATTTCCAGGGATGGCGTTGTCATCAACTTATTTCATTTGGAACGATGAGAAAATTGGGAAACGAGTAAAATGAAATTCTGGAAAAATCTAAGAAAATAAAGAAAACTCGTTTTGGTGTAATATTAAATACATTTATTTATTTTTATATTCATAATAATCTTCTTTTTAATAATTGCCTTTTAAAATTAATTGTAATAATAATATAACACATAAAATATGTATGCTAAGTGTAATCTATTTACTTAGAAAAGGTCATTCCAAAAGTAGGATTGGTAGGTTTGCCTTTCTTCTTTTTCGCATTAACTTCGCTGAAAAATTATATGGCCTTAACAGTTTAACGAGTCTCCTTCTGCATTTAAAATATAGTTATGGTTGCGCCTGAAAAAAATAAGTATTTTTTTTAAAGATAAACTCATGTGTTGTTAAAATAATATAATTATTTTTATTGGGTTTAGTCTTATTTTTGTAGCAGATGATTTATAAATCACATTTTCAACGATTTTAAATATTAATTTGTTATAATTTGGAAGGTTTGTGTGGGAAACGTAATATTTTTTCAAATAAATTCCGCTTGTTTTTCATCATGGAGATCATATGGTATGCCAATTAAATAAATATTGATCATTACTCAAAGTGAAATTATATGATTCATCTAAAAAGTTTTGTAAATGCATATTTGAAATATTTTCTGATTGATCAATCATCAATGGAAGCCGAACTGAGGCCACTGCCGCCCAATTGGTTATGAGCTATCATCAGTATGTCCTTCTTCTCCTTCGGAAAGCGCAGTTCCCGTCCAGCCATGCGAAAGGTTTCCAGCTCTCTCTCGGCCAGCACCAATTCGCGGCGAATAACGCCTGGGCTGTCGTGTTCCCTGGCAATCCAGTCCAACGCCATTTGTGAGCGCATCTCGTCGTCCAGACTGCGGTTGGAATAGTGAGCGACCACTTCCTGTCTGGAGCAGTGACGTTCGCGCATTGCCTTGAGGGAACCATTCCAGTGGAGCAGTTGGAAGACAGTCATAAGTTCTTGGAACTCAAGCATTGTTCGACCCTTATTTGCTTCCAGCATGAATCTACACAAAACCACAGAGTTTGTTTAATAAGTTATTTAGTTAATAAGTCAAATGACCACTCACCTAAACGCCCCGATTCCGGACTCGGTGCCCTCGTTGACTTGAGATGTTGTTCCTTTGAAGGAGGTCCGGGCATCCTGTACTGCTTTCTGTATAAATTCGTCACTAATCCGACGCGATGGGTGTTCGTTGAAAACCGAGTTCATCAGAGCAATCTTAGCCGAGCTGCGCCTGGCTTCCGCTTTTGTTGGACAGTTCTGGAACAAAATAAAAGCACTGCTGGAAATCCATTGATCCTTCCATTACCTTTCCATACATACTTGAAAGCTCCCGAAGCAGCTACCTCCTGGCAGAGTTACAAAACAAATGTATGGCTGGCTATTTGCTGGGATCGACTCGTAAATAACAAGAGCTCCGTTCTTAAGTTCAGCTCCGCGAGATTGCTTCATCTGCCAAAACTCTTGTAGGGCTTCCACCACATTCACTGAAATACACACACATGCATACATACATATGTGAACATATGTGGGCTTTACAGTTTTACACGCAAATGTTACCTCTATAATCTCTGTCCTCGTAAAATCCAGTGACCGTTGGTAGAACCCAAAATGGTTCTTCGGGATAAACCATTGTCTTGATTATTCCCTATTAAGATTAGCGAAGAAAGCTATTTTAGCATAACTAACACCGCATGTCAATCAAGTTTCTGCAAAAAAATCAACGAGTAATTTAATGGTAATAGTACGTATGTATGTATATATTTTGAAGACAAGACATTATAAATATTCATATATATATATATATATATATACATAAGTAGCATGTACATTCTATGTACATATATAGCTGCATATTAACAGTTAATTTTCTCTTAAGAGTATTACATAGCATATGTTTACATATACATATGTACATATGCAAGATTTGAATTGTTGCACTGGTGACACTGCCACGTCTTTAAACATATGTACATCGCTACATCCTCTACATATGTCTACCATTGTTGAGTTTGTTGCCTAAGTCTTTTGTTACATCTTGTGAAAAATTTTACATTTTCAGGGCTTGCACTATTTTTTTTATTATACTGCACTGCACAATTTGAACAAAGCACCAGGTAAAAATATTTAATTTGCATACATTGAACTGCGGGTTTTAACAAAAACAATGTTTAAAAAGTTGGATTAATTTGTATTAGTAAACCTGCACTTACATTATGACTTTAAACATTTAATCGCGATAAATTTTCACTTCTATGTTGTATTTTTGGGGCACCAGCGCAGGTAAGATCACAAACGAGACGAAAAACCTTTCTGCATCTATATATAGCAGTGTTGACAGTTTAGCTTCTTTCAAATTGGAAAGAAACCTTTCATTATAGCTTGAAAAAGTCTAGATTGATACTTGGTCTATAAATGATTTTTTTTAATGAATGGTAAATTTTATATATATTAAAATAATATAAAATGAAATGAATGAAAGTGTTACATAGGAAAATTTGATTCCTATTTAAATTTTTTCCTCAAGGCTGCGAAATAAAACCTAGAAATTGTACGTGCTAAGAATTTTTATTAAATTGCAATTTTATTCTTGTCAAAAGTTGTGATCGGGTATTATTATGCGTAAAATCGTAATCTCTCGAATTTATAAACAGCTTAATACACGATATTACACAAATACGTTTATTAATGAATACAATTAAAAACAAATTCGACATATAAGTTATTACTTAAGATTACACACGTCACTAGCCATTAGCCGCTAATATAATCCTTAAACGAAACATTAACTTACAAATTTGAAGTTACTAACTAAAATAAAATGTCAACGTTGATGAAACTTGGCAAAGGCAGATCAAAATAGGGTTTACAGTCGTCGTTCTCAACAATATCTAAATTATTTAAAGGTGGATTTTGATCGAGATCGGAGCATAACTGTGGGATCTCTGCATTTTCCCAATCTTCTTCCAGGATGTGGATGTCATGTAGAATTCGTTCGCACAAATCATCATATTCAGACTGATTTTCCAGCCAAGTCTCAGTGAGTGCTGGAATTGAATAATGTTATACAGCATCTTTATTGGAACGACTTTAAATCTCTGCTTACGTTTGCTGCACTTCTTCACACATTGCTCGGTGGGGAAGTCCGTGCGGCTGAATAATTTTATGGGCTGGATCGTGGTGCGCCTCACCATGTAAGCACCCAAGAAACAGCTGGTCGCTGTCACACTAACTTCCTCTCGATCCTTGACTACATTTTCTTTAGCAGCCTTCCGAATCGATAGCTTGGCAATGCTTCCCTCAAGTTTCACAGGATTGCCGCTTTTAAATGGAGTTATTGCTGGTGCTTGATGCATAACATTGTCTAGTTTTCCCAGCACATTCTTTTTAACAGTTAGTTTTAACGCTGCATTGCCAAGAGGGACTCCATTTTTCATAGGATTGGAAGGCACTGAAATGTTCAAGGTTATTACTTGGTTCTTATGGTCGGCAAACCAATGTTACTATAACTTACAATAAATGCCCGTGTTCTCCTTGTTTATGATTTGATCCATCTTTATCTATAATGCTCAATATGTAGTGAAAATATTAATTTTATATGGCAACAAAATTGCCAGATGAAAACGAGCGGCACAATTTTAGAGATGGGAGAAGCGTTAATGTCATCTCGTTGTTTTCACAATTTGTCGCATATATGAAACGATGGAATGTGAAACACAGCCGATGTTTCGTCATGTGCTGCAATTGTATTGGTTATATTTATAAATATATAAAACAAAACACTATGTAATGTGCAATACAAATATTTTGATTAAAGAGTAATTCCTGTTTGCTTAAAGCGCACTTGGTCATAATATAAAGAAAAGAAAAACCAAATTAGCGGAGTTCTTAACCAGTTATGGTCACGCTCTTTTACTGCGACTTGACATCTGTTCGATTTATAGAATAGCAATATCGCTTTCGGTCCATCTCTATTTTTAAAAAATTTGTTGAGTGAATATTAAGCTTGAAGATTTTCTGCCGGAAAAATTTCAGTGGACATTCAGGTTTTCCAAAGGATATAAAATAGTGAAACTATCAAATACATATTCCACACTTTGCTAATCACTCAACTTTAATTGAATAAACGATACAAAGACGTGGCCATGGCGTCCCATCAGTACCATCAAATTGCAAATTTGCTGGAAAAAGTATGTATAGAATTTTCATCTTTCGCGAATATAATGAAATGTAATGGCTGCCCCCTTGGTTGCTCCAGATGACGTCGACGGACAAGGACTTTCGGTTCATGGCGACCAACGATTTAATGACGGAACTTCAAAAGGACAGCATTATACTGGACGATGAGTCCGAGAAAAAGGTGGTGAGAATGGTACTGAAGCTGCTGGAGGACAAGAACGGCGAGGTGCAGAATCTGGCAGTGAAGTGCCTCGGTCCGCTGGTCAACAAGGTGAAGGAGATCCAGGTGGAGACCATTGTTGATTCGCTCTGCGCCAACATGATGTCAAACACAGAGCAGCTGCGCGATATATCGAGCATCGGCTTGAAGACAGTGATTGCGGAGCTGCCGCAATCCTCCAATTCGCTGGCCCCCAATGTTTGCCAGAGGATCACCGGCAAGCTGAGCACAGCCATCGAGAAGGTACGTTCCGTGCCGCGCCTTGCTTTGGCTTTCGCTTATCTGCTCCATCTCTTTTTGTAGGAGGACGTCTCCGTCAAGTTGGAGTCGCTGGACATATTGGCCGACCTGCTTTCCCGCTTTGGCGAGTTTCTTGTGCCCTTCCACAGCACCATTCTGAAGGCATTGATGCCCCAACTGGCCTCCTCGCGACAGGCTGTACGCAAGCGCACGATCGTTGCTCTGTCGTTTCTGCTTATCCAAGCCAATAGCAATGCCTACAACGGCGTTATCGATCACCTGCTGGATGGCCTAGAGAACCCACCAAATCCAGGTGCCATTCGCACATACATCCAATGCCTTGCATCCATATGGTAAGAAGGCAGGCACATGCTAGTCTCGAAATTATAACTCTTTCCTTTCAGTCGACAGGCTGGCCATCGGCTGTGCAACCACATTGACCGCTCGATGCTGCTGCTGAGTCAGTACAGCCAGCGGGATGACGACGAGCTGCGTGAGTTTTGCCTGCAGGCCTGCGAGGCTTTCGTTATGCGCTGCCCCGATGCCATAAATCCTCACATTCCCATGGTAAGCTCTCCTATTGTAGAGAAAAGCCTTATTTCTCATTGGCCATCTTCGTAGATCCTTGAGCTGTGCCTGAAGTATATCACTTATGATCCGAACTACAACTACGAGACCGATGATGGCGATGCTGGCAATGCCATGGACACCGAGGATGATGAGTATGTGGACAGCGAAGAGTATAGTGACGACGACGACATGAGCTGGAAAGTACGACGGGCTGCTGCCAAGTGCTTGGAGGTTTTAATCTCCACGCGCCAGGAACTCATCGAGGACTTCTACCGCAGCCTGAGCCCAGCTTTGATTGCTCGCTTCAAGGAGCGCGAGGAGAATGTGAAATCTGACATCTTCCACGCCTATGTCGCTCTGCTGAAGAACACACGACTAAGCGATGATGTGGCCAATGACCCGGACTCTATGGATCAGGTGTCGGGGCCGACGTCGCTCCTGATTGAGCAGCTGCCGCTGATTGTGAAGGCCATACAGCCGCTGATGCGCGAAAAGTCGATGAAGACGCGCCAGGATTGCTTCCTCTTGCTGCGAGAGCTCTTGAACTCGCTGCCCGGCGCCCTGGGTCCCTACTTGGAGAGCATTGTGCCCGGTATAAGCTATTCGCTGAATGACAAGAGTTCTACGAGCAACATGAAGATCGAATCGCTGGGATTCCTTTACTCCCTGCTGCAGGGTCACCCGCCGCACGTCTTTCATCCGCACATACCGTCGCTGGTGCCGCTCGTGGTAACCTCGGTGTTTGATCCTTTCTATAAGATCGCCACAGAGGCCCTCCTTGTGCTGCAGCAACTGGTGAAGGTGATTCGTCCGCTGGAACCGAGTGCTGGCAAGTCAGATTTCGATGCACCGTCATTTGTGGGCCCTGTTTACTCGTGCACCCTGCAAAAACTCAAGGTGACGGACGTCGATCAAGAGGTTAAGGAGCGTGCCATTGCCTGCATGGGCCAGATCATTGCCAACATGGGCGACATGCTGCAGAGCGAGCTCGCCGTATGCCTGCCCATCTTTATGGAGCGCCTGAAGAACGAGGTGACCAGGCTGAGTAGTGTTAAGGCCTTGACCCTCATCGCTGCCTCTTCTCTGCGCATCGATCTAACGCCAATTCTCAACGATGTGCTGCCCGCTCTGGGGACATTCCTCCGCAAGAATCATCGTGCCCTGAAGCTGCATTCGCTCGATCTCATCAACAAGATTGTCATAAATTATTCGAGCAATTTTGAGCCGAACTTGCTGCAGACTGCCATCGTAGAGATTCCGCCACTAATATCCGACTCGGACTTGCACGTAGCCCAGTATTCTCTGACACTATTGAGCACTGTGGCGCGCCGACAGCCGCAGGCGCTGGTGGGCATACACGAGCAGTTCTTGCGATCGGTGCTGATATTGGTTCGATCGCCATTGCTTCAGGTGGGTGTCGTCTATACTTATTCAAATGTATATAGAGATTAAAACATAACCTTTTCCTTGCAGGGAACAGCATTAAACTGCACCCTGGAGCTGTTCCAGGCGCTGGTGCAGACACAGTTGTCCGGTTTGGATTACCATTCCCTGGTATCGAAGCTAATGGCACCCGTTCTAGCTGGCGGAACGGATGGTGCTCTGTTTAGGGGCACCGCAGGTGGTGCTGGTGCTAGTGCACCTGGCAGTGGTGAGGCGGTGCAGCAGCTGCACAAACAGGCATATCATTCGTCGGCCAAGTGCATTGCCGCCCTCACACAGCAGTGTCCCCAGGTGGCGACGCCACTGGCCACCAAGTTGATAACGGATCTGCAGAAGCGCAATGACACCGAAATTATATTCTGTTTGCTGACAATCGGGGAGATTGGCAGGCACTTTGATCTGAGCAGCATCCAGGTGCTGCCGCAGACGATTATCGAGTGCTTCGGGGCCACCTCGGAGGACGTTAAGGCGGCCGCCTCGCATGCTTTGGGCGCTGTCTCTGTGGGTAGCCTGCAGACATACCTGCCGCTGATTCTCAACGAGATTGAAGTGCAGCCGAAGCGTCAATACTTGCTGTTGCACTCACTGAAGGAGGTGATATCCTCGCTCTCGGTATCCCCCAGCGGACTGGCTCAGTTGTTGCCATCGGTGCCATCGATTTGGACGCAGCTTTTTAAGCACTGCGAGTGCTCGGAAGAGGGATCACGCAACGTGGTGGCCGAGTGTCTGGGTAAACTTGTGCTGGTCAATCCGGATGAGTTGCTGCCCCAGCTGCAGCAGGCGTTGCGATCGGAGAGCGCCACCATGCGCACCGTCGTCGTCTCCTCGGTGAAGTTCACCATCTCGGATCAGCCGCAGCCCATAGATGTGCTGCTCAAGCAAAATATTGGCGAGTTCCTGTTCGCCTTGCGCGATCCGGAGCCGCAGGTGCGACGCGTCGCGCTCGTGGCCTTCAATTCGGCGGTGCACAACAAGCCGAGCCTCGTGCGCGATCTGCTGCCAACTCTATTGCCATGGCTCTACTCCGAGACGAAGGTGAAGAGCGAACTGATCAGGGAGGTGGAGATGGGCCCGTTCAAGCACACCGTTGACGATGGCCTCGACATTCGCAAAGCGGCATTTGAGTGCATGTACACACTGCTCGAGCAGGGCTTGGACCGTGTGGATGTCATGCAGTTCTTGGATCATGTGCAGGCTGGCCTCTGCGACCACTACGACATCAAGATGCTCACCTACCTAATGACGGCCCGCCTGGCCATCCTGTGCCCCGATAAGGTTCTTCTAAGTGAGTAACATACTGGACTCCTCACTGAAACTCTAATAACGTGATTCCCCTCTTTAGGACTCGATCAATTTATACAGCAACTGCGTGATACGTGCACCCACAAGGTGAAGGCAAACTCTGTAAAACAGGAGTACGAAAAGCAGGACGAGCTTAAGCGTTCAGCCCTACGTGCTGTGTCAGCCCTTTCGCAAATACCCAAAGCAAGTAAGTAAATGAGAAGATATATTTATTTGAACGGAAATTCTTAATAAACTAAAAATCTATAATTTGTTTTACAGACAAAAATCAGCAACTAATGGATTTCCTTAAGTCGATCAAAGAGACCCCAGAGCTGAGCAAGATCTATGATTATATTCAGAAGGATTCCATCACCGGTACAGCAGATATTATTGTAATGGATCAGAGCTAAAAGTGAAACCTTGGGCTCTCGAAATTCCTTTACTTAATTAAGAATATGATGCGTGTTGGACGCACACACACAAGTATCTCTTTTCTGATATAGCTTTTAGATTTTCTAAATAAGAAATAAATGCAGATCGACTTGAAGAGCAGGTTTAATTGTGAAGTAGAGCAAGAAAATGATGTGTTAGATCAAGGCAATGCCTTGAGTACACTCTGTAATGAACCATTTGCTTTATCTTATGAATCAAAAGGTTATCAAACAACGGGTTTCCGTTTCGTGAAAAACATCAACCATTATACAATTTTTTAAATCTTTTTTTGTCCTTTTTACATATATATATATTTTTTTAGGGTTCTGTTATTGAAATCTATCGACATTTCAAGTTGAAAATCGAAACATTCAAATTGATTCAAACTTTAAGGATGAATTTAGGATTTACACCTCAAAGGGAATTTTACGCCGCCTGCTTAGATCTCTTTTTTTCAGAGTCATCTGATAGGGCTTTACCTATGCCATCATCTGACGTTGGGCCAGTTTCGGAGACCGTCTCCGGAGGATGTTCGAGGACGTGATCGATTATGCCTAGGGTCTTGGCCTCCTCGGGGGTCATAAAGTGGTCACGCTCCATTCGTGTGCACATCTCATCGTACGAGTTGTTCGCATGCTTCACATAAATTTTGGTTAGCTGGCGCTTAATTTTGATGATTTCCTCGGCATGTATTAGAATGTCTGTGGCTTGACCCTTGGGTAAAGATACAATTTTTAGTTTTACGCTTGAGCTCACAGCGAAGCGAACTTACTTGTGCGCCGCCTGAGGGTTGATGTATCATGATACGGGCATTCGGCAGCGAGTAACGCATACCCGGTGCACCTGCCGCCAGCAATAGGGAGCCCATTGAGCAGGCCTGGCCGACACACCACGTTGCAATCGGTGGCTTGACGTACTGCATGGTATCGTAGATGGCCAGGCCAGCAGTCACAACGCCGCCCGGGGAGTTGATGTACAGATGTATGGGCTTGTTGACATTCTCTGATTGCAGGAACAGTAACTGGGCCACAACGGTGGAGCTGATATCATCGGTAATGTTACCCATTAGGCAAATAATTCGCTCCTTAAGCAGACGTGAGAATATGTCGTACGCCCTTTCACCTCGCCCAGTTTGCTCCACCACCATGGGAATCAGGTTGATGTTGCGGCGAACCAAGTTTGTTCGGCCCATACATGATGCCTGGAATCGATGCATTATTATCTGGAATTCACTAAGAAGGTTCGAACTTACTGATTTATTCTGTAATAACCGGCTAACAGCAGTTTTTAGCATGATCCTTGGTTCTTGTGTTGTCCGCAAATCAACCGGATTTGCTATGTAATGCAAAACAGCTGATTTTATTAGGCTAAGAGTACAACACACTTTTATTCATAGCTGACAAAACTGACACAAATGAAAATGAAACACTGTTGTATTGTGGTTGGCATTTATTACGAAGGGAGCTGTTTTTTAAGTAATTAATTTAAAGTTCAGATATGCAAATAATATTTTTTACGTACTTAACATTTTTTAATTTTATTTAATTTATCTGTAACTATATTTAAACGTAGAATATAATGGAATAAAATGACACTTTTATTTAAATATATAGTTAGTTCCTTTGATACATTTTTGTACTTTATATATGAAAACAATTCTTAAAAGAAATATATATATATTAACTAAGTTAAAAATCATTATTTTAAATCGGAAATTATGTGTGTGTTACTTTTTGAGGTGTTTTTAAATCTGCATGCCTCATTTAAAATTATAAATTTTTTTTTTCCAACTTTTGACATTTTTAAAAATATTTGGTAAAATTCTACATTATTTTTTTATTTTTATATTATTATCTAATAATGATTTTATTGACAAGTCACTTGGCATATCATAAACCTACGAATACCTTACATATACTCTAGATATTTGCTATTTTGTCGCGAAAACATGGTAAAACCTTTTACATCGAAAGACAATTATTGTTCGATGGAATTTTTAGTATTCAAAGTAAATGTTTTACAACTTTTCCTGTTAGGAGAAATATAGGGACCCCTTAAATATTGCATAAATAATGAAAGATTTAAAATATTCTTGTATTTAACCTAATAGGGTATTTGGCAGTGGCGACCTCATAATAAATATATTCTTGTACAATTTATTTTGCTTATATTGCTTTGTTAAAAAATTGCTTAGTTTGCCATTTATTTGTATTACCGACTCTTTTTGGCCATTGCGGTAACGGCGGCCGCCATGTGGAGACTTATAGCTCTTGTTTGTTTATGTGGCTTAAAGTATTATTTTGTGGCTTCCGAAGTAAAAAACGGAAATTCCCTCGATTACAAAGATGAATTTGAAATATTTAAAGTGAGTGAAATCTCTTATATCTAAGAAGAAAAACTAAGATTCATATTTTTCAGAATAATAACAATAGAAAGTATCTCCGTAATTATGATGAAGTGAGAAGCTTTAAGGCTTTCGAAGAGAATTACAAAGTCATTGAGGAGCATAACCAACAATATCAGAATGGCCAGACAAGCTTTAGGTTGAAACCAAATATTTTTGCGGATATGGTATGTGATTTATATTCTATTTAAAAATCTTCTAATATTAAGTATTTGTTTTTTTTTGTATCTAGAGCACAGACGGTTATCTGAAAGGATATTTGCGACTTTTGAAGAGCCACATAGAAGACAACTCAGATAACATTGCTGAAATAGTTGGATCGCCCTTGATGACCAACGTGCCGGAAAGTTTGGACTGGAGGCAAAAGGGATTTCGGACTCCGCCGCACAATCAGCAGACCTGCGGTTCGTGCTACGCGTTTAGCATTGCCGAAAGTATCGAGGGTCAAGTTTTCAAGCGCACCGGAAAAATCCTGAACCTAAGTCAGCAACAAATTGTGGACTGCAGTGTGTCACACGGAAATCAAGGATGCGTCGGAGGATCTTTGCGAAACACTTTAAATTATTTGCAGAGCACTGGCGGCATAATGAGGGCCGAAGATTACAAATACGTTTCAAAGGTAATTTTTGGAATCTCTCTTGTAGTCTCGGGAAACCAGCAAAAAAGTATTTCATTTTGTTCCATGATGTAACTTCAAGTTAAGTTTTATTTAAAGTTTTTTTTTGGGTTTTGGTTAAGAAATATCTTAGAGGTAGAAATAATTGTATTTTAAAAAATTTCAGAAAGGAAAATGCCAGTTTGTTCGTGACTTATCTGTCGTCAATGTAACTTCTTGGGCAATTTTACCCACGCGAGATGAGCAAGCGATTCAGGCGGCTGTAACGCACATTGGCCCGGTGGCCATATCAATCAATGCTACTCCCAAGACTTTTCAGCTGTACAGGTAATCAGTAATTGTAACTATAATTATAAGTAATAATTAAAGTACGCTTTCTTTTTTCTTTCAGCGATGGCATATACGACGATGCAGCGTGCTCCTCAGCCTCTGTAAATCATGCCATGCTGCTCATAGGTTTTGGAAAGGATTATTGGATTTTAAAGAATTGGTGGGGCGAACATTGGGGGGAATCGGGATATATGCGGATTCGTAAAGGGGTTAACATGTGCGGAGTTGCTAACTATGCTGCATATGCAATAGTTTAGGAGCTTAATAAAAGATTAAAGAGGTAAAAAAAAGTTAATACCCGACACTTAAATTTGTGTATTTTTATTTAAATTAATTTTAAAGAGAACTAAATTCTGTGTATTTCATCTAGAGAATGCTGAATGTATGCTGGAAATGTAATAAAACTTTTACTTAATTTGAAGACGATTTTAATCCGTTCTGGGAACTTAATTTATAGATAATTACTGCCCTCAATTTGTACATCCTACGTTAAGGCTGAGCTAACTACTGAGAAAAAGAAAGAGTAACAAAGTAATTAAATGCCTAGAAACTACACTGTGCCACACAACTTGTGTTTTGACTTAAATTTTAAACAGCTCAGTCTTTGTTTAGCCTAATTAGCAATTAAGCAAAATAACGGTTAAATTGTATCTAAATCGCAAAAAAAGGTTGATTTATAATTCTTTATGTTATTGTGTTGCACAGTGTCATTAAAAGACCTGATGTAATGAATTTTAGAGGCGTGGCAATAAGCCAAGTGAAACCCTTTTATTACACAGCACTGCCCCCGCCCCCAAAATCAATAAAAGGGGACTCCCCCTTTTTTTTTTTGGAGAGGTAAAAACGAAATAAAGCACACGAACGAACGAATTTAAAAGTATTTATGAAGTGATAAAAGCCCAAAATCCCTTGATCGGTAACTCTGGGCGCTGAACGCTAACTCCTCCCACAAAACTGAATCATTTATGGCAAATTATAATGCGTTTCGTCGCCCGCCTAATGGATACATTGTATTCTATAATGGCCATATAACCAATAATAGGAAAGTAAGGTGGAATTGCTCTCAGCGGTGCAACCACTTTGGAATTACGGGGACGCGTTGCGTCGCCTCTGTAGACCAATGAGAGCAATTTAAAGGACCGCCGTAGGCAGGACTTCACTTCAACTTTACAACTGCTGCTGCTTTTGGGGGTTGATTTTTCGAAGGTAGCAGCAGCGCCGCGAGAGAGAGTGCGCCATCCACAAACGGAGTACGCAAAGCCTGAAAATAAAAAATGCTAATTGAGGAAAGTCAATAAGTTGAACTATTTAAATTTGTCCATGGCCCCCATCGTCGAAGTCTTTGCACTTAATTTCTCCGTTGAAAAAAGGACTTTCCCAGCTGGGGCCTCTCTCTCCCTCTCTCTCGCTCGCCGAAAGTAATCAAAGGAATATCGAAGGATTTGGATAAGCTTTGAATGACATGCGCAGCAATAAAGAGCCAAAGTGAAGTGATTAGGCACGCCGAATGCCATTGGTGTTGACTATAAAATAGTCGGCAGCTAAGTTTCGTTACAGCAACTTATGCTCGAACGCGCGTAAAAAAATCTATATAGTATAAATAATAATAACATAAATAAATAAGGCACGTCGGCGGGATTCATTTATTTACCAAAGAGCATGGAGCAGTTGGCACAGTTTGTAACAAAGTCCTTTGAGTTTAACTTAACTAACAACAGTGTTCACGCCTTGTTCAACTCGATGACGGGCGCGCGAATTAAAAAGCACACGGAAGTGAAAAACGCCATATTCATCAATTCTATATCCGCTTCCGGCGGCAGTTATGCCGACACCTGTGCCAGTGGTGACGAGTCCGTGGATATAGACATCACAGATTTATCCGTCTCCGAGAGTAACACCATTATTGCCGCCGCATCAGTTCCCGAGCCGACGACGGAGGAATCCCTTCCAGAGGTAGAGAGTGTGGACACATATAGCCCAAGTCCCAATATTCGCAAGACAGTGGCCGTGGCAGTGTCCGAGCCAAAACCCAAAAACTGGCTTATATCAGATGAATTGGAGGTGGATTCGCCGCCGGAAGGTAATTTGAGAAAATCAAGCCTTTGAATACTTAACCAGAGCCGTCGGGACTAAGAAAATAACTTAACTGCAAAGGTTTTTTTTAAAAGTGCGTAGTTTTTGAATACTCAATATCTGGAATAAAAACGATATATAGAAAGTTCTTTTAGTTAAATCCCATTGCCATATTATAGACTTTTTTCCTCCGCTATATATTTTATTTAAGTCAGAAAATATACATATGTATATTCATTCTTATTCATTATCAGCTACCAAGTTGATGTAGCCATATCCGTGTTTCTGGCTGTTTCTACGAAACCTATTGTCCCTTATAGTGACTTGGGTTTAGAGGTATCTGAAATAAACTTAACTGATAGCCTTCTTTTATTCTCATTAGTATATTGTAAGTTGAAGCACTATACCATATAGCAGTCATAGGAATGATATGAACATCACGCATTATGATAGATATGTATTTGTATATCGTATTTAAAGTTAATGGTTTGGGCAGAGAAATTTGATGAGTCGCGAGTCGGGCCTCTTGACAGCAATTCTTAATAATGTTGCACAAAAATAATTACATTTATTATTTTGAAAGTGTCTTTTCCCTAAACCCCTGTTCCAAAGCATTGCAATAAGAATTATATAATTATATTCCTAGGACGAATATGATCTGTTTAACTTATGGGGGGAGAAAAGTGCTTAGTGCATGCTTATCAAATCTTTAAAGAACTCTCCTGAAAAGCGTCATTTAAATTTTAAATTTTAAAACGTCGGTGAATACAATAACTCTAAATTTACTGGACCAATCGATTCGAAATTTGACTGATGACTTCTTCAACTAATTCTGCATCTATTCATATTTTTACATAATCAGGGTATTATAATATTAGTCATAGGCAATCAACCAAGTGAAGGAGTTGCTTTCGACCATATAAATCATATATATCCTTGATCAGCAACATCAGCCGAGTCGATCTAAGTATGTTTGGACGATAACAAAATTTTTTAAATTTTTTCGAAATTTTATAAGGGGTTACATCGTCAAAATTGTCAAAAAATCACAAATAATTTTAATTTTTAAATCTTAAAATTTGTAATGCTTATTTCTTAACCAAATAAAAAGTAGCATAGGGAAGCTTTCCGAAATTAAATTAAGACATTTTTGGCTTAGTTTTGATCAATCTTCATGCAAGTGTATATAAACATCGACTTTTCGAAGTTATCTCACTTTCTTGTTATTTTTATTTTATAGAATTTTGTATTTAAAAAAGGAACTTGTTTTTGATGTCGTAAATCGGGTTTTTTACTTCCATTTTGTATAAAATTAAGAAAAAATAAAATAATAAACAAAAAAGGAACTTAATTTAGACGCGCAGAAGTTTGTATACATACCTTTGCAGACTGCAATTGCATAATTAAGATTCTATTCATTACTAATAAATATAATAAGAAATATATACATCTATAACATTTTTGTTAGGGTTTTACAAGTTTGTAATTTTTTTTTCCATTTACCGATCGTTCCTATGGCAGCTAAGTGTATATGTAGTCTTTCGATTTTCATAAAAGTAAAACCAAAATTCGTAAATAAATTAAATAAAATAAATTTAAATAATTTTTTTCTACAAATTTCCCGATCATTCATAAGGCAGCTATTTGATATAGTAGTCAGATTTTTATAAAATTAAATAAAAAATTCTAAAATAATATAAAAATTTCATAACCGAGAATAGATGAAGGTATTTTAAAAAACAGTAAAGAATATTAAGATAAAAACAATTTTTTCCGATTATCGATCCTCATATTAGTAAATTTAACCGTAACCGATATATTTAAGTTAATTTATTTTTTATTTTGACGCAAAGAGCATAGATGTTTCTGTCTTCCTGAGGGGAAAGTTAGTGATTGTCGAAAGTTTAATTATTATTTATAGGTTAATTATGGGTAATCATTAGGTAATCAAATTATCCCAAAAATATCTCAAATGTACCCATTCAAAGGGCTTTTATATATATTATATTTTATACCCTTCCAATATAAATATTCCTGATCAACATCAATAGCCGAGTCCGTCAAGAGTGATTTTATCATTTAAATCGGCTTGAAAAGAACATTTTTATTTAGTGACTACCGTCTTACTACAAATAAATAATGCAGATATTACTTTTGAGAAATATATATTTAAATCTTTTTACAAACGTAGCCGATATTTCAGAGTCAAAAATTTCAACGATAACAGTGGCAAATGTAGTCGAGTCCACGGATGACAGTAACACGCCAAAGTTGGCTCCTGATAAACCAGAATTTTCCGAAAAGAGGAGCTGCTCCCCGGAGCTGGCAACCAGACTGCGGGAGCACTGCGAGCACTTGGACTCGTCGTCGGTGGTGAACACCAAGCAGCGACGATCGCGGACCAACTTCACGCTGGACCAGCTCAACGAGCTGGAGCGGCTGTTCGAGGAGACGCACTACCCCGATGCCTTCATGCGAGAGGAGCTGAGTCAGAGATTGGGCCTCAGCGAGGCCAGAGTGCAGGTAATTATTGGACCGTGGACCGGTCATAAATCTTCTCCAGAATTGCGACATGACAATGAGGGCGAGCGAGCGCACAAATTGATTTTCAATTGATATTCATTACACTTGTACTAATGACAACACAGGACATTGTCTCCCCAAAAGTTTATCCTGGGTTCCTTAACTTGATTTTTCAACCACCGTCGCTGTGAAAAATCCTATATATGGGGTGTTAAGTGGTTTACGCCACACCCCCGGCCGTCTAGGAAACAAGTAGAAAATTGTTTAAGCATCGGGGGGTACGCCGGTTAAAGATTAAATGCTCAATCAGGGTGCCAGCAATAGACACTATGTGGTCATGAAATATGTACTTACGGCACCAGTGTCACTGTTTTTATGGCCTGTAATAAATTGCTTAGCTTTTTGCGGAACATGGAACAAGCCTTGCCTACTTCCAAATGCATCCCAAGTGTAATTAATGTGAAATACGAACCTTAAAGTTGATTTAATATTCCATAAGAAGTGCCACAGAAATCGTGATAAGAAATCCAAGCGTTAAAAAGTATTTAAGAATTTTTATGAAAGTAATTTTAAGGATAAAACAAGTAACTCTTTCTTTCAGGTTTGGTTTCAGAACAGAAGAGCCAAGTGTAGAAAGCATGAAAACCAAATGCACAAAGGTGAGCCAAACAAAAAATAAATTTAACATTTTCACTCAATCAATAAACTAATTTTTGTAATAACAAAAGAAAACCCAACAAAACTGAAACTAAGCTCTAAGCTTTATTAAGCTGTCTCCATCATCATCATCATCACCCACCCAAGCGCCCAAGCTAGCCAAGTTTTTGTGCCAATTAAGCTTAATTAAAGTGTAAATTGCAATTAGTTAAGTACACAAAAATCAGGCAAGACCATTTACATTCCGGAATACTGTTCACTTTCTGGCTTATCAACTCGACGAAGAGCGCCAATATGTTACGGTTTTCACAGTCATTTAAATGTCTCTTCATTAATTCAACCGGCTCTCGGCCTTTCAACCCTCGTTTCCAAGGACTTTGTCCCATTCATCAACTCCCAAGCTCACTCAATAGCATTTTGTATTCTCCATTTTATTGCTCGAATATTTAATTTGATGAAGTTAGCAATGATTTGTGTTGCTCCTGCGCTGGCGCTAAAAAAAAAGAAACACTTTTATTATGTATATTGCCAAAGGGATTTGAATCTGAGCAGATGTGATTGTGAGAATTGATTATAATTCGGAAAACAAACAAAACTGAATAAATTGCAAGGTTTTACGGCTGAGCTAAGGCACGGCGAATATTTTTAAAGTCTATTTATGTTTATTTAAAACGTTACGCTGGGGACTTTAAGTCCTTCAAATTAAATATTTTACAAAATATTACTACTGTAAATTTGAAACCTTAAATATTTAATATTTTAAAGCACATTTTAGGAGGTTTTTCTGTTAATGTATTGTTTGTTTAATTTATTTACTAAGCAATAAATTGATAAAAACATCCGTTTAATGTTCAGTTACTAAACCGTAAATCGAAAACAACTTTCGCTTAAAGAGCTGCAGAGGCGTTACCTAATTGGATTAAAAGATTTAATCACATTTATCAAATTTCCCAGCCTAATGTTGCCATATTTCAATACTGGGGACCGGACATAACAGGCATAAAAAAGAAGTTGCCTGAAATGTAATCAAATTGAAATTTGGCATAAAAAAGCACAACAGACAGCAGACTGCGAATGGGCAGCGTTTTATGGGTTCATATCAATTCTCAGGCTCTTTTTCCGCCGGTGAACCACCCATAAACAAGACGTTAACCTGGCCCCCGGTCCCTGGAGACCCATTTGTATGTGAGCTTCCTTCCAGGAGTAACACGTCCCTGTGGTTGAATGACGCAGCCCCCGGGTTCGGGGCGTTTTTCGAGCAATAAATTACAAAATGAATTCAATTACTTGTCACTGAATGAATCTTAAAACGATTTGCCAATCTAAAAAGTATGCGGAGTTTAACTACATGCATAATACATAATTGTGTGCCCCAGGGTTAATTTGGCAGATACTTTGCTTAAATTTAACCTTAAAGTTAAATCAATAAAGTTTATTTATAATTTTAAAGTTGTTTAATATACGAAATATTGGTGAATATATTTCCATCTTTTGTTTCTTATTGTAAAGAACATTATACAGGGTTCTCTGATTATTACCCTTGCTACATTCAAAGTGAGTTTAGGTGATTCAATCTCGAGTTAAGTTGTGTTAGTTCTAAATTCATTTGAGTTCCTTGAATATAACATAACGGAATGTACAAGAACATATTATAAGGAAACACCTATTGGCCCAATCAACACTTCACCATAATTTATAGTCTCTGAGATCCATTATCTTTTATATATATATCTCTTAGGGGCAGAAGGACAGATTTAATATCTGCTTCTTCTGGTTACTTATGTTTCATTTTATACTTTAAATTTACAATGCTGATTTCTTTACCGAATTAAAACAAGCATAAAAAAGCTTTCCGGAATGAAATTAGTGCATTCTTGGCTTAGTTTTGCTCGATTTTCATTTAAGAGTACATAAAAATTGGCTTCTCGAAGTAAGCTTTTTCCTTTCTTGTTTTAAATTATATCCAACCTTAAGATTGTATAGTTTTTATATATTCAAAAGTGCACATAAATAAATATTTTTAAGGATTTTTGGTGGGCAGCCGTAGTCCTCCCATTGCAACGCCCTTGGAGCCCTGTCGCGTGGCGCCTTACGTCAGCCTGGCCGCACTCCGTAGCTCATCTGTTCCGTCACAACATCCCACAATAGCGACGAATGCAAGCTCACAAGGATCTGGTAGTGCGACTACCGGTAAGGCCTCCAATGTGGATGCTTCGCCACACAGCACTCCAGCGATATCGCGTTCAGCTGTGAAGCAGTTCTCCAGCACAGTGGCCGCAGCTGCGGCCTTTTCAGCTTTTGATCCAGCGATTATTTCCGTGGCAGCTCATCAGGTAACTAATAGTTTAAATAATTTAGGTAAAAGTTAAATTATTTTACTAAAAAACGTTGCAGTATGCGGCGGCGATAACCAATGGAACGGTGCCAGCCGGGCTCTTCTCTGTGCCACAATACTCCATAAATCTGGCCGCCTTTGCCGCTGCTCACAGCAAGAGCTCGAGCATAGCAGACCTCAGGATGAAGGCCAAAAAGCACTCGGAATCCTTGGGACTGCAGGCCGACATGGTTCTTTAGTAAGCCCACACAGCTTGGCTTAGAGATATTAATTATAGAGATGTATGTACATTCATTTGATGATAATGTATCGTCACTATAAAAGGGATAGTCACATTTATTTATTTAATAAAACACTTTACTTAATTAAAGCTACAAATAAGATTGATTTAAAAAGGAAAACAACAATATCGACAAATAAAGAACTGTTTTTTCGAAGGCCGTTTTGGTTTTTGGCGGGAAAGTAAATAAATGATATAAACTATTATTGCTTAAAAGGGATTAGTTTTATATTAAAGAACACTATTCATATATCCTGGAGCCTCCTGTTACTCCTAGTTAATACAACTTGGTCCGCACTTTACATATCATAGCTTAGCTCATCAGCAAGTTATTGATTTTCGACTCTCTCCATCACCCAATCAGAACGAATTGATTATGTGTGTTAAAAATTTAAATTTCAGGCTTTTCATTTTTAATATATGGAATCATTATAGCATTATAATAAAGGATTTACTTAAGTACATATTATTAAAACCCCCGCCGCCGGTACAGTTGCTAGTGATGCTACATAGTCCAATAAAAAAAAGCATCCTTCCATTCCCATTCCATTCTCTCTCTCTCACTTTCTCCGGCCGCCCAACTTGTCCAGAACAAAGTCCTTCAAAGGCTGATAGTATTGGTAGCGCAGGCAAAGCATCTCCGGGGAGTTGCGCAGCTGCTCGAAGGCCTCCGACTCGGACTCCATGATGAACACAGCCGTTCCTGCCATCGCGAAGGCCACAAAGATAACGGACGGGACGAAGGCGGCCAGCAGATGGAATTTGCGAAACTTTTTCATTTTTCTCAGCGACTGATCCGCGTGCAGAAAATTATCCCCCGGCGAACTGGAGTTCAAGGCGGCAGCACCGGCGGACTGTCCATAGTACAGATTAGGGGAGTAGCTGCCATGATGCTGCTGCTTAGCGTCATGATGCTTCCGCGGATGATCATACCCGCCATTCCCGGTCAGTCCGCTCTCCGTGGACGAGTGCTCGACGGAGTCGCGATACGTATAGCCGCCGATTTGAGTGGCCAGAAGGTTGATCCCATCGAGGTTCGACGATCGCAGCCGAGCCTCCTCGCAGACTGGCTCCAGGCTGGATATCTGAATGCCGCCGTTTATCCCGTCCATCCCATGATCCTGTCCATAGCAATGGGCACCGTTGGGCATGCCATAGCCCAGGGGCTCCGACATCGTGGATCTCGGCAAGCTGCTATATCCTATAAAAGAACAAATTGTTCAGTTATAAAGAGAATGATTTATAAATCGTAAGAAACCTACGAATTTGCGCTAAATCTCCTTGGGGACTGGAAGGCGTGGCTGGCACACTGCTCGCCTTTCGCTTGCTTGAATTCGAATTGTTGATCTTTTGCTCTCGCAGCGCATTTATGTTTTCAGTCAGAATTTCGCGCTCAGTTCTTCCAGTGTATCGGAATTTTGTGCCCCAGGAGAAGAAGCCGCCTCCGGAAATGACAGCCGCACTTTGGCTATTGGGTAACCTAAATATATATTCATATATAAATCGTTTATTAAATTATTAAGCTGGCGTTTAATTGCGGTCTTACGTAAAAAACAGCATCTGTTCGATGGCACATCTCCACAAGTAGCGGCAAGCAGCTCCGGTCGGACACTTAAAGCCCACTGTGTGCTTTTTCTAAGGAACATTATTTCAATGTTAAATGAGGATTATTCATTAAAAATAAAATACGTACAGGCTCTCGACTGGCATCCGTATAACTCAGATGGGCTATAAACATTTTGCCTTCAAAGTTGATTTTATGTATTTCATTCCAGCGAAAATGTTGGGATCGTTTGCCGGTAACGAACGTGCTAATACCCGAATTATTTATGCCTATATATTGCTGTGATCCCCGGTGATCCTTCACCGGATGCGGATCAATGCCGTAGGTCTCCAGACCGCGAGCTATGCCCAAGAACTCGTCCATAGCTAGGGATAGATCCTGGCCAGGCTCGCGCTTTTTGTGCAGCTCGATTATCTTTTTCTCCAGATACTCGGTCTGGCGAAGGGCTAATTCTATGGAAGATACGTAAGCTCCTATATGAACATCTTCATTATAATCTCCAAGCTCTTCTGCAATGAAAATGAATAATATTATTAGATTGTTTGCAGTCCTTTGAGAAGTGTTCTATGTATACTTTACCTTGAACTATCAAGGCTCCCAAGGCAGCCGCCTCGCCCAAGGAGCAGTACAAGCGACCATGACGCAGATCCCTCTTCAATTGTTGGTACAACATAATCCGAGCATTTCCAGTCAACCGAAACGGATCCGCGGGATAGAACTTAACTCTTAGCGAAAATAACAAGGGATCCATGTCTGTGAAAGTAAAAAAGGATTAATAAATATAGAGCATAGAAGGACCTATATGATACTTACCCTTACATTGCTTTATTATGGATTTGGACAAGTCCAGCCAGTGCTATTGGAAAAACAAATGTCAAATGATATTAATTATATGTTATATATATTATTTGAAGCCCTAACTTACCCTCTGCTTTGAGGCATCCACATATCGCAAGCCAAAGTAATCCTTTTCTTTTATTTCCAACTCACCACACAGATACTCTAAGAGGTAAATGCCTTTATGGAACGGCTGTGAAAACATTGTTATAATATCTGGATAAATAATCTATTTATCTATCTTATTTTTTCGAAACAAAGCTAGAAAATTTGATCAAAAATTCCACAAAGAACTCTACAGAATATTGCCTTGCTGCAGGTTATTTAAACAAAATCAAAAACACGGGTTATAATTGTATTCTTTAAATTTTATTTAAAATAATATAAACTTAAAAACACTTAAACAAACATATAAATATAATATACATAAATTATAAAGGTTACTTAAAATGTACGTAAACTTTTAGAAAGGGAATTATAATAACAGAAGGGTACCACACACTTCCTTGCCGGCATGCAGAAAGGGCGTTAACCACCCCACCTAAGGTCCTTCCTGCAGATGGTCAGATTGTAAGAACTAAAAATAAATAAAACATAAAACACAAGCCAAGCCAAGATTTTTATAGATTTATTCAGGATGAAACATAATTAAAATGTGCGGAAAACAAACTTCTGAATTTATTAGTCAACATTTTAGTGTGTTCTTTGAATTTACTCAATATTTTATATTTATTCATAAATATAAATAGAGAATTAGTAAGAGGACATTGCCGATTACAGAGTCCAAAGAGATTAGTATTTCTTAAGATGCATATATATAATATATCCAATTAAGATCGATGCTTTGAAGAGCCCTCAAGTTCATGGGGACAAACAAACCTGAAATTCACATTCTAGGACATCGGAATCATCCAAGAGACGCACTGTGCATTTGTACACAATATTGCCTTCATTTTTGCTCCTGAACATTTTGTTGATTGGAATTGAATGAACGTTTTCGCACTTTAAAGAATCGCGTCGCTGTTTCACTTTGGCACAAAAGACACAGAAGTGGGCGGATTTGGATTTTTCGTTACTAAAGCAATCGCTGGCTGCCTAACATTTTATTTGTTTTACTTTTTCTATTCATAAATATTTCGGCAGCACCAGTGTGTCCTTTGCCGTCCTTTGGCTTGTTCCCGTTAGGGGTGTTTTTTCATGAATTGGCCAACAATATAATGTACCAAAAAAGGACAAATGCGACTTTCATCGCAGCCATAAACATGTGTTTATACAGATGCACCTATTGGTATTATCAGGGGGACAATATACTGGAATATGTACAGGTGTAAATTATACATTTGATGTATTATGTTTTCGTATGAATTATTAATAATATTACTGTTTTAATGGACTATCGGGCTATCGCAGAATAATGGATTTTGTATGTTGTCACAACCTATCGATAAAATGTCCTTTCAACCTTTAAATTACTACAGTTTTTTATGAAACCAAATAAACCTTTTTCATTTTATTATCAATCAATTTAAACTCTAGCTTTTAAAAACCGACCCTTAGCTACCGCAAACATAAACTGAAAACCAAGTTTTTGGGTTAATCAATCATCATATTTATCACACACTTGCATGTACAATAAAGTTCAGAATATTTCCAAGCTTTAAAGCCTTTATGAAATATTCATCATAAGCTGAATAATCAATTTCTCCATTTTCATTTCCACTTTCATTTTTTTTCTTTCGCTTAAAGAGTGACTTCAATGTATTCGACATTATCACAAAGAACAGCATCGGACTCGTTTTCAGCTTGCACTACGTGGCCAATTTTAAAGGATTTTTGAGCTCCGTTGGTGACTTGATCAAACTCCTGGCAAAACTGGTCGGCAGAATCGGGAGGAAGGCACATCAAAAGGCCACCAGATGTCTCAACTGATCGCCCAGAACGAAACTTTGTGCTTTGCCCAATCAAAGAGCTGAATTTCAAGACGTTTTTGATAATCGCCAATTTGTCAACTTTAAATAAAACCTTTTCCTTTTGATATTCTGCCAGATTCTTGGCGTGGCCCAATAGGCCAAATCCAGTGACATCGGTGGCACAATGAGCCTGATATTTGTGCATTAGCAGGGCGGCTGAAAAAATAAAAAAAGGTAAATAATTCACAAGACAGATTAAAACTTTAATCTTAATCACCGTTTTTGTTTAAATATGTCATTGATTTAACAGCAATTTCAAACGTTTCCTTGATGTCGTCGTCATTGAATTCAGACATGAGGGTTTTGTACTTCTCCGTCTTATTTAACTGCCAGAGATGAGCATCCATCGCCATCTGACCGCCTAGGGGCTTTGTGAGTACCAAAACATCGCCAGCCCGAGCATTGGAGGGTCTTTAAAGGTAATAATATTATTGATTTATTTATTAGGATCCTGTATAGTTATACTTACAAAATAATTTCGCTATTTTTGCAGACAGACGTCGCAATGCCCCCCACAATACACCAGGGGTTGATCTTCAGTTGCCTTATAATCAATGGAGTTTTCGTATAGCCATTGCTCCTCAAGGAGTCCCGAAAACCCTTCATAATGAGCGAAATGACTACATTTTCTTCCGTTTCCGTAAAGCTTGTCGATGTGCTGAGTATCATTTCCACCGAATCGAAGTCTGTCACGCCAACGGCAAACACATCGCTCAAAACATTGGCCAGAGCGATGCGACCCAAAATTTCAGGGTCGTTTACCATGGGATAAAAGAAGTCCACGGTTTGAACAAGTAGTAATTCTTTGTGCCGATTCAGTGGTATAACTGCACAGTCCATTCCAGAGCCTACAAGGGGATATATTATAACGTTTAGCACTGAAACTATTAAGGTTCATTAACATTTCTCACCGATATGGTATCCATCGTTGTTTTTATTAGCTATTTCCGTTCCCCTTAGATACTTATCCAGTACTTTTTGGGGGATTTTACAACTTCATCCGGTGTGTGTAGTGAATTTGGTTAATTGAAAGTCGGGCTCCAGCCCATAATCCTCGGGTCGAAACATATTTTATTTTAGAATTTTTTTTTGTTTTGGACAGCTCGTGGTCTGGGTTAGAGATGGTGAAATGAAGTTGTCCTAGACTTATCGATAAATTCAACGATCAATTTTCGTACTACAGAAACATTACAGTTTTCAGAAAATTACCAGTTCCTTCATAATAAAGAAAGAAATAATTTGGATACTACTACTTTATTATTAAATAATAAAATACATTTACATGTTGATGATGATTTCAACTAGACGGAGATGACACTTGTTCGATGTCTCGTTCCTATCGATCAAACCTAGTGGTGGTAAAACATTACCGCTATATATGAAGTACATTTGTTTTGATACATGTTTATATATTTCTATGAAAAAATTAATCTGTCATAAGCATTGAAATAAATATTGCGGTCAATTTTAAAAGCTATACATGACTGTTCCTTTAAAAATGAATTTGATACTGAAACTTATGGTTTGTATCTTATATTACAATTCTACCATTTATGCAAGTAGTTTCTTAATTTCATCCTTTTCCGCTGCCTCTAGGTAGCTTTGGCCATCTGGAGTAGAGCCGCTCTTACTAGCTCCCTGCAACACACAAGTTAATAAATGATGTATTACATATTTTACATTATACAGAAATTATTCAAACCTTTTTCAGAAGAAATTCCACACAGCTCGTATGTCCCTCCCAAATGGCAGCCAGAATAGGGGTAATACCATGCTTGTCCTTTCTCTGCGTTTAAAATATTCCAGAACAAAAAGAATATATTTAATTGCCGTAAATTCCTTATCTTATAATTATAAATAAGAAAGCCGGCAATTGTTGTTGCACTGACAACTGCTTTCGAGTATGACTAAACAGATGTACGTACATATGTACGTATGTGCCAAAGTTACTTATGTACATTCATGTACGTGCGTACATATGTAAACAGCGAATAGTAAATTGTTTAGTGTTCATATCTTCGCTTATATCAAATTACTTACATCAACGTCAGCTCCTATATTTATAAGGAATTCAAGCACATTGAGTTGGCCAAAATCAGCCGCATAGTGGACTGGGTACCGGCCCTTAATTTCCTCATTTACATTTTGTGCCTGCATACAGGTGTATAATTATAAATTAAATCATTTAATTGTTTACATTCGATAAAACACACACATTGTTCTGGAAGGCGGCTTGTACAGCATCAATTTCTCCATTTTTTATGGTCCAAATAATGTTTTCGTTCGTTGTCGCACTCATTTTTCCTTTTCTTTATGGCTCGACTTGTCAAATACAGCTAGAGATGGACCTTTGGGTATGCGATTAATTCTACCCGTATTTGGAGTGTTCCAAAAAGCCAGTTAACTAGGATTTTTTAGTGCTTTCCCTTAGACACGAAGCTTTATAAAAATTTGACTTGATTATTTTCTTAATTGTTTTTATAAGTTGTGTGAACAAAGTTATGAGTGCATGTTATTAAGCAAAAGTTCCATCAAAAATCAAGATTAAAATACCGAAACGGTATTTTCAGGCTGCAACTATTTTCCAACTGGATATAGTGGGAAATATTTTATTTATATTTGACTTTTATTTGTGTTAACTTTTAACAAATGAACCATGACACATACATTCAACATTCATTGAAAATCGGAATTTCATAAATTATCACAATTTGTTTCATTATGCGAATATTGTGCAAAAAGTAAGTTGTAAGATGGAAAATTGCAGCATTGCATGTCGGTCCTCTTCCAATGCGATCCTTTCGAATACTCCACTTCCAGCTCCTTCATTGTTTCGTACGCCAGAGAGCACTGTTTAAGTAAAAAAAAAGTTAATACAAAAGAAGTCAAAGAATAATAACGAACATACCTTATTTGCAAAAATAGTTACTATAAATTTCCCGGGCTTGAACGTGTTGATCACTTGATTAATAAGTTTCCTGTAGTTGCTCAAAGCAACATTCGTTTCAAAGCTCACGTACGAGAATTGGTTTTCGGGAGTAATGTGGATCGTCATGTATTCTCCCTGTTGAAAATAGTCAAAATTAAATTTAATTATCTTTCGGAATGGATAGAATTGATTGGATAATACCTTATCATTGATTCCATTCATAGAATATCCGCAAGGATCAAATAGAAAATCGTCAATATGCATGCTCGGCAAGATTGTATCTATGCCGGATTCCTGAAACAAACAAAAGCTCAAGCTAGTGCATTATTCTTTAGACAATACTTGAAACTTTATACCTTGGTAGCTTCTTTTGCGCTCTCAAATCTATTCTTGTAAAAGATGGACATAGTCTCCGGGTCTAGATCCTGCATTAGAATCTCGATTGTCTGATCGGGCTCAGAGTCCACATCTTTTTCATCAACAGCAATTTGTATGGGAGAGGACTTAACATCAGAGCGACTAAAAGTATAGAGGTACCAACACTCCAAGTTCATTGAGCCCAAACAATATGATCTTCCGTTCGGGAAAATGGAATCAAGATAAGTGACTTCCTCTGTAAAGCCCTGATGCGGAGTTATCTGGAACGAAATTCAAATTGTATTACAAAATAGTGATAATATCTCGTTCACGGTCTTACCTGTACTTCAGGCCTAGTAAAATTCTTTCGTGAGTAGAATAGGTCAGCAACCACATCGAATCCATTCTCCCCAGCTAGTTTTAGTAACAGGCTTAGGCATTTAAGGGGAGTTGTGGTTCCACATGTTTTTAATATCCACCTACGCTTCGAAACAAACATGCTGCTCTCACTAATTTAAGGAACATTTAAAATCGTTAGAATATTAGTTAAGGTTTACTGCAAATATCAATATATTACCTTAAAACAAAGGCATCTATGGTATCATTCTTGGAAGTGCTTATTATTTCACAGTTGACGTTGCCAAGCACGTTTTCCCAATCAGATCTGAAAGAAGTAATATTTATTCACTGTAGGAAAGAGACTAGCAACCTTCTCCTAATCAGAGATTCTTGGCAGAACCAATAGGGAAGGTCATGACCGAATAATCAGTTCAATTCAAAGATCAATTTTGGTGACATTATTTGGAAGTAACACGTGTCTGATGAGAGATAAGCGCACAAAAGTAGTATATTTCGCCTGCTTTAAAGATTTTTGTTTTGTGTGAAATAACTTTTAATCGGGACTGTAAGTGCATCCTCTCCGCTTATTGCAATATGTCCCATTTTACTAAACTCACCTGCTGATGTTCCGCAGGTCATTCTCGTTGTTGGCGCTCTCCTCAAACCAAATTTCAAGGAGTTTCTCAACCCCTTCGAAGAAATGTTCTCCGTTTTCCGGCATGCCTGCTTTTCGTCAAAATAACAGATGGAACATAGAGGAACTTAGTATATAGAAGCACAACTTTTTATGTCGACGTTCAGGTTCAAAGTAAGGAGCGCTTAAATGTTAGATTAGAGTCACGCCGTTTCAAACGATTCCAATAAACAATACTCAGTTAAGACGTGAGAGAATATTGCTAATGATGGAGCTGATAACGCCGAAGTGTTTGGTGATGTAAAACCAACGATGGCACTATCGATGGAACAGCCGCTTATCGATATCACAAACTGAAGGTAATTATCGTAATTACACTGTGCGAAATCCGAACTTAATAAATGGCCCCATTGCCGTTAAATAATTTCATTTAACACTCTGAAAAATCGAAATAAACATTAAAACCACACTGACCACTGTTGATTTACATTTTACATTAACCAGTTTATTGTTTATTGTGATTGTTAAAAATTGTATAGAGTATTTTTATTTGAAAAAATAAATGAGTAATATTTTTTGTATCTTAACCTAAATATGAAGGGTCTTAAATTATTTTAGACGATTTATGTAGATTCGAAAAACAGCATTAAGTTTTTAGTTTCTTATAATTGTATATAATTTAAATATTTCCTTGAAAAGTTTGCATTGCGTGATTATTGCTTTTTGCATAGTTTTACTATTAAAATGTTTTGTGGAGATTATTATATTATCACATGATTTTCGTATAGGCAAGAGATTTAAAACATTATTTATCTTCTTTTTTTTAATTATTATTTTTAGCTTTAGAATTTGTTCAATTGCGTAGAAAGCTGAAAAAATCATTGTTAAAACTGAACGTTTTTAATTTCAATAGAAGCAATTTGTGTGTTATTAAAAAATTAAAAATACTGTAAAATGGTTTTAATAAATATAAATATATATATAATAAGTTTATTTTTAATTTAATTGCATTAAGTATTGATGTCCTTCTTGCTTAAGGTCTATATTTAGTGTGATATTATTTAAAAAGGTTTGACATACTGGTTTAATTTTTATACCTCTCTTTAACACTAATAAGTATTTTGGTATTAGTTTTTCTCTTTAAAGATACAAATGAATAAAATTTAGATTTTAAAGAATGCAAAATTTTATTAATAATCTATATTATATTTCTGTAATCCTATACCGTTTTTGTTTTTCTCTCTTAGACGCGACCTCTCATAAATAAACAAAATGTGTGTTAGGGGTATATCTGCTTTTTTGTGTTGTTTTGCTTTTCGAAAAGGTGAGTGAAGAGGGGAATATATATTTGGCGTTTTATGTTAACTTTGCATTATTTTCACTGGAAACAAGGTTAAGCGGTGCGGATAGATCCGCACTTTCACAGGTATCATTAAACGCCGGCAAAGAATTCGATTTCTTTCGCCTCAATAGAATATCTTTAAGTGCTGCTGCGGCCTCGGACTCATCCATTTCCTTTTTGTATTTCTAAATTATCAAAATTTGTCACGATTAGATCAATTCATTTCAAAGAGAACTCAGGGGGTACTCACATTCAAAACCAAACCAGAAATATCAAGGGCCTCCCTAGACGTCAAGAAATCTGGTTTTGTTGGTTCCATTGTAGAACATGACATTTGCTTGTGTTCTGTGATTGAAATAAGAATATTGTTATTATACAATTTCTTAAAAAACGGTTTCGATTGAGAGATATAAATATTATCATTTTAAGAGCGGACTTTTTCTTTCCTATATGGAGGAGAGTTTACTTTTTTTCTTGTAGCTTGTATTATAATCCCCTTTATTGACTGTATGGGTTTCTATGGTTTAATAACTTATATCCCTTTCTTTAGGCTACCAGGTTTCTCTTATATAGTAAATAATGTTATTTTAAAATGTTATGCCTTACTCTTTTTTGATCGCTCCAATTCTTTAGGACGCCTGCGTCTGGTGTGTATGGTATCGCGTCTCATCGAATGCGGCCTGTTGACACCATGCAGCTTGAAGTATAATCCGCAGGCATTGCATACCATTTCGCCGCGAACACTTCGCCGCCAAATTGTTGTGGTGAGTGTGCCACAATTGGAACATGACATATCTTTTTGAGCACCAGGTATGGCATTAAAAAGGTTTATGTTCTTCAGAGGATCAAACACGAATAGAAAAGATAATATTAAATAAATGTATACAATTAATAATAATAATAAAAAACCTACCCTTTTATCTTTCTTTTCCTCTGGAGTTGCTTCTGAAGGGGCGTAAGTATCAGTCACATTCTCATTAACTACATCGATGCAATCGGTTTTGGTAGGAAAACTTTGTTTTCTTCTACATGGTTTTGATTTGCTGGATTGAGCCTCTGATAGATCCTAAAAAAACGTAAGAAAGATTATTAATTTATGCTTTAATATATTAGATTTAAGTCTCATCTTACCTTTAATAGTGCTATGGGTTCTTCAGGTACTTTTGTAAATGATACTGTTGACGGAGCCGGAAACACGAAAGACTGGCTCATCATGCTACGAAGTATTTCAGTGGCCTGATTTTGATTTTGCTCTTTGCTTTTAGCTACAAGATATAAATAAATATTAGAATATGAAAATACCAAGGCCTGTCTGGGCTTCCCTGACGTTGTCGTTTAATTTTAATTGAAATTATAATGATAGCATTACACTTACCAGCTGGCCAGCGGGCCAGTGCCTGCCAAATTTGAGTGGTTGCCGCATCTGTTGCATGATCCGAGCTTAGGCTATCCGGAGTCTTTCGATCGTTAATCGAGGACGTAATGTCCATCTCCAGTTTGTGAGAGTCGGAACTGTCGCCAGAATCCTGCAGTGAGTTGGTACTCGCCTTGGGTGCCTTTAGCTTGTAATCGGCGGCGGCGGAGGACCCACCTCCACCACCAACTTGGTTAATGGTAATACTGTAGTTTTGATGAAAATCCTCTTCGTTCCTTAAGTGCGACTGAATATCAAGAATTGGAGTTTGGCAAAAATTGTGTAACTGTGGGGGCACGACCGCTGTTGATGCGTTCCGCTGATTAGAGGAGTAATCGTTCTTTTGTTTTTTGACGGATAGGTCAATCTCAACTCCGTCCTCGATTTCATTTTGTTTTAATGGACGTTTTGATTTTATCACAGAACTTTTAATACTTGTATCTACTGTAGCTGCAGCAGAAAAGCACGGGGATTGCGGATTCGAGCATGGAGGCGAAATAACAATCTTTTTGCTTATGTCCATGAGAACGGCCGCCGTCTCGAGCTGTTGCTGTAGGTTCTCATACTTTTCGATATCCGCAGACTGGCTGCTGCTGCTGTGCGAGGAGGATGATCCGGGCATTATCTTCTTATTATGTGCAATAAACTGATCGCCTTTCATAGTTATTGATTTGAATAAACCTGGATATAAGCCATGCTGCTGCTGCTGCTGCTGCTGCTGCTGAGGTGCGCTCTCTTGATTGTTAATCTCAATCTTCCGATCCAACGGATGCTGCTGATGGATGCCGGGTGAATCTACCTTACTGTTGTCGTACTTAACCTTAGAAAATGTGCTCAGCTCGGTGAGAGCCTTGGCAGCTATAGCCTCCGATGAAGCCTTTAAAATTTCATCAAGCTTATCATCCAGCTCGTTTGGATCCTGAAAAGAATCACGATCTTTTAGTTTATGTTTTAAGTAAGAAAAAATGCAAAAATGAAACATGATTACTTCCCCCAAAAATATCTTAAAATAACAGGTAATGTTTTTTGATATTTCTAAGGTCTTTAAGATACTTTTAATACTTACTAGTAACAGAGACTTTGATATATTTAAAAATTCTTTCAACGCATTATTTGAGTTGTTCGCCATAATTCGAAATTTCTCAAAAGAATCCAATTTTGCCCTGCAATCAGTGCATATCAAGTTGGGTAATCCATCGTGTGGCATTGCCTGGAAAAGTATGAAAAAAAGCATTTAGTTTACGGAAATTCGGGAATTGTGATGTAATATTGAACAAAAATAAGAAATCATAAGAAGCAGAATGCAATCGAGGGAAGGGGACACTCATATTCCGTTATTAATAAGTCCAATAAGAATGGGAGATAAAAATAGTTAAAATTATCCTAAACCGACCGGTAGAAATAGAAGTAAAGAAATTGTGCAATCATTAACTTTTTACTCTAAATTGTTATCAGTAACAAGTAATATCATATAATAAGTACGAAATAATGAAACGTAAAAGTGACCTACCCCTCCAATTAACTGAACCCATGAACGCCCACACACACACACACCGACACGACACTGAGAAAGCGCTCTTAATCAATCAAACTTTCAGGGAAAATAAATATGTTATCTATACGGAATGGATTAATGTACATATGTTTGTATGTAGGTCTCTGCCGCTCACATTTCAGCCGTGTTCATACGTACATATATAGGTACATGTGTACATATCAATATTTACATTTTTATGCTGGACATTGATGTACGATAGCAGTGTGCACTTGTCTGTGCAAGTGTGTGCTCTTTTTGAACATGTGTGTGTGTGTGTGTGTGTGTGGGTGAATGGCTTCAAAGCAGTTAATCGAAAAAAAATACTAAACAATTGATACCGATTGTTAATAGGCCATTGGATAAAAGCGGCCCCAATCATTTCCTATTATTTTGACGTGTGGTGTCGTAATCACATAGATAACACACACAGTCAAGCGCTCTCAACGGTGAGTATGTATGTATGTAGGTATACCGCGATATATCCACAAACACACCGTATATCACGCTTGTGTGTGTGCGTAATTAATGTAAATTCGTTTCTGTGCAAATGTGTTGGATGGAAATCTGCTTACCTTAATAGAGAGACAGTTGAATATCTGAAATGTAAGATGTGGTGATGAATCATCATCTCCTCCGCTGCGCTCTTGGCCGTAGTTATCTGTTCTGCTGCTTATTTTGGTTTTCACATTTGTGTTTTCGGCAGCGAAATCGCGTTGATTATGTAGTGAATGTTCCTCCCTCGGGAGTTGTTCCGTCTTGGATGATTTTCCTTCGCCCTCTCTGCATGCAATATTTTCATGTTGTTGCTGTTGTTGTTGTTGTTGCGCTACCTGCGTCGATGATGACGACGGCGATGACTGACTTTTGAATACTGATCTTTCGGCGATGTCTGACAACTCCAATTGGCTCTTGCTGGCAAAAGGCTTAGCGTACGCTTGCTGTTCACTGCCACTCGATATTGTTCCCGCAGCAGAAGGCACACTTGGTGTGTTGTAATGTGTTTGGTGAAGGGATTGGGATTGGCTTGGACCCGTTTCTGGTACTGATAGCGAGTTATCACCGAGGCAGCTGCACAGATTGGGGCTCAGAGCCCGAGCCCTGCAGTAGCAGCCAGCAGCACGCTTTTCGGCCTTCTTTTTCTGCTGCTCGGCTCTGTCTTGCGGCGCACTATTATGCGACGTCGAAACATTATAAATTTGTAGTTCTGCAACATCGCACTCGTTAACCAATGTGAGGCACAATCGACAAACTTGACGAAACTTATGTGGTACATTATACATAATTAAAAATTTATATGTGTTTGCACTGTGTAAAGAAACTTGCATACGCCACTCTCTCCTTTATCGAGATAAAAAAGATAACTTTAAAATAAATTATAAAATGAATGTAAACACTATTCCTCAATTTTTCATTGTCACAATCCACGTTCAGCTCACTAAAAATAATTCACTCCAGTGGTTCGATTTGCATTTTACGTTCATTTGAGCTAGTTTCCCGTCCGAATTACAAAACCAGGGATGCAGCTACGCTCGCAGCAGCAGCAGAAATATAGAAACATTTTCATTTTCTCGTTATCGATAACAACAAAAAAATACATTTATTTTCAAATTTTTACATCAAAGATGAATAAATATTTGTCAATTTAAAAATGTATCAGGTTTAAAACACCAAGATTCTTTTTTAAATAATATTTTATTTTTAAATAAATGTTTTACATAATTCTGGATGTTTCTGCGCTTGGTCTTGGAACGAATGAAAAATGTTCGGCGTTATGCAAAAGGTTTATCAAATGAACTGATGATATATACATTTATATAATTAAATTAATATTAATTGTATTAGAAGTAAACAATTATTGCACACAAATGTGCATTTCGATAATTTTCTGAAACGAATGGATTCGGACTGTGTTCATTGCATTGTCCCAACCGTTCAATGGCATGGTCACTCTTGCTATTGTTTACATCTGCCGAGGAAGGTGCCTTCTGTTCGTTCGTTTCAAAAATTCAACCGCAATTTAATTATTTAATAACTAAATCAAACTCCAGGCGTTCAGTATGATGTCACAATTTATTCTTAAAAACAAAAAAGTTTTGCAACACAGAGGTACGCTTCATTTTATGTATTATATGACTATTTTATACAAGTTGCAAAACATGTTAAGTATAGTTCGTAACTTAACATCGCGTACAAACACTAAATATTGGGGTGCTAAACTATCTGGGTCCTTCTTCGGCTACAGCGACGGGCAGGACCTTGCCCAGGCCACTCGCCGACTGCTTAATGGCCAGGTAGCTAGACTCCTTTTTCTTTTCATCGCTCGCCGACTTGCCGAAGAACCACTCCTTTTTGTTGGCCAAAAACAGTAACATCAAAGCTGGCAGGTGGATTAAAGAAAACCTGAATAACTTTCGCGAGGTTCCGCTGTCCGACTTCTCATGAAATTTATACGCTGCAATGCACAATAAATTATTATATATCCATAATACATATACCGACGATTGTTATCTTACCGAGGTACGCGAAGTAAGCATTCAAAGGTAGCGTTTCCAAAGCAAACCAATAGTTCGTGACGTCAAGGAGCGGCGCCATGACCGAAAGTCCAGCAATAGCCACCGAATACCGCAGGGCTGTCCGTCGACATAAGCCCGGATTGGTAACGGCCATCATTCGATAGCCTGCTCGCGAGTAATCCGGCCTAAGGTTCCACGACAGAGCGTTAAAGTGTGGAAACTGCCACGCGTACAGTACTCCCGCCAGTATCATTGCTCCGGCATCTAAGGTGCCGGCACATCCGGCCCAGCCCATCAGCGGTGGTATGGCACCCACCACTGAGCCAACCCACGTGTTGACAATGCTAATCCTCTTCAGCGGCGTGTATATCGTGGTGTAAAGAAATAGATTTCCCGCTCCCAGAGCTGCTGTCAATCCGTTTGTACCAAAATATAGCATGCTCAGGCCGGCGGTAGCCGACACAACGGCGAAGGTGACCGCATGCAGCGGCGTCATTTGTCCCGTGACGAGCACCCGGTTCTTGGTCCTCGACATTTGCGAATCAAACGGAACTTCGTGATACTGATTAATGGCGTTGGCCGCCGCTGAAACAAGTCCGGTGCCTAGCGTGCACATAACAAACGAGGCGGGATCAAAGGCAGCCGGGGCCATGGCATAGCCTCCCGCTGTCGTTATGACCACCAGAGCTGCAAGCAAGATCAACCGGCTTATTGTAATGGAATACTACTAAATGGGCAGCTTCACTTACATGTTAGGCGAAATTTAGATAGCTTCTTATATTGACTTAATGTTTTTCCGGGCGCGGTATACGGACTGGGCATCCAGGACGTATGGTTTTCGGGTAAATGCTGACTTTTTAGCTTCGCCAATGGAACCGGGGAGGAATCACCTGCCGGTTGGGGTGCCAGTGGCAATTGCAACACTTGGGTGGTCGCAGGGCTTCCGTTGCCATCGTGGGATGGGTTTGAGGCAGCCGTCGAGTACTGAATCATTTATAAAAGTTTGTTAAGTTAGTTTGTTAATAGTTGCGTAATGGCCAAAGAACCTCACCCGGATAAGCACCAAGTCAACAGGAGTTTTCAGCTGGGTCTTCACCCGTCGCATGCCCTTGAATAATATCATTATTATTCATAAATATTTACAGCCCGAACTTATTCCATTTTTTTAGTTGTGTGTTTAGTTTTTAATATATTTATAGAAATAACTTATATATTTTTTTTAAATCACATTGTGCTTAGTGTTACCGTATATTGATTAAGGGAAAATGTTTGATAAGGCTAAAAAATTAAGGGTATTCTTTTGGAAAGTTAATTTGAATCATATTTTTTAGTGCAAATTCCAATAGTTATTTTTGTGCGTTTTTATTATTATATTTTGCCTTATTTATTTATAGCTAATGTGGTAAATAGTGTTATTATCAGAACTATGAACAGTGGTCCACAAATCCACGCATGCGCCAAATAGGCAATGTATTTGTGGGAGTATTTTTTATATCTGAATGGAAGGAAGAAAGGCCCGAGTCCTTGTAAGTCGATTCATCGATTCAATAATTAAATCTTGTAAATTTTTTACAAAAAGTGTAAGCTATTTGAATACTTAAGATATTGTACAGAAGTAAAACACAAGTACAGCAATGTAAAGGTTTTTTTTGCGGCTTCCATAAAGTAAAACCAATTACCTATGACAACATTTTTTAGCGTAGCTTAAACATACATATATATATATATCCACATATCTGAATTCTTAAATAAGAGAAATCGCTTCCAAAGTATTTTATTATTATATAAAATTCCTTTGATGTACTACGTCATCGATGGAAAAAACTGTATAGAAGATTATGTGGTTAAGGTTCAGGAGAAAATCTCGTGGGAAGTATGAATGAAAAGGGAAAGAAGACCGACATGTGGTATGGGGGCAACCGTTGTCAAAGCGTAGTGATGACATTGAAATTCTTATATATTTTAAAGGCACCAAAAAAAAACAACTTTAACTTAAACTCTTTCTTCTTTCATCTCTAGATAACTCTTTCAAATGCCCAGCTCAAGAATGGATATATATATTACCAAGGGTATTACTAACCCCAACTATCCGGGATTTCAAAAATTCGCACATACACTGTCGGACGACTATATCGAGTACTCGGACATGGAATGCAATGAAAGTGATTTAACGGATAGTGACAGAGAGGATGACCAAATCTCGTTTAAAAACGAGAATGTCAAGTGCAATACGGACTCGGAAAATACCCAGGAATTGCTGTTAAGGAATAAGGCATTGGATGCGAATGACAATGGGAATACATACTCCTCTGGGAGCATGGCAAACACTTCGTCGTCCACGAACATACCTGATCTTGTAAATAAGAATTTCAACTCGACGCAGAAAAACTCAGTGAAGCCAGATTTAATTTACAATCTGAGCAAAAATTATATGACCAATTCCGACTATTCTCCGTGGTCTTGTACAATTAATACAAAGTACGAAGGACAACTACAAGGACAAAGTCCAATTGATATAGTTGGCGATTTTGGCGAGGAGGTGGAGCGTGAGTTTGAGCTTCTAATCAATGGATACAAAAGCAAAAAGTCCCTGGAAGCGCTGCAAGAATCAAATTTATCAAAGGTCAGTATATCCACATAATATTCAACTATTGGTTTTAATCACGAGTTCTTTCTTTTCAGATAAACGATGCAGAGCTATCAAATGGTACGGAAGCTTTAAATTATACGCATTCAACACGATTTGCGGGACACAGTATGCGCAAAAATAAAAAGAAAAATAAACCATATGGACACGAGCCGTTGAAAATGAAACATCAGAAACAATCACATGATGAGCGACAGCTACCACCGGACACATTTGATTATAAAACATACAGTCAGCGGAAATATCTACTTTGTGATGCTTCAGAAAGTTATCACTCAGTTTCGGAAAAGAACAAAAATAATAAGCAGAACATCAACCAGGCCGATATTCCCAATTTAAGTAATTTGGAAATAGGAAAATGTCAGCCAGCTTTTGGAGAGGAAGAAGTTACAAATGTAACTAACAGGCGGTATTTAAATCAATCATGCTGGTCTCAGTACTTGGAGGATTCTAAGAAATATTCCAAGGACTCTTCTATGGTGTTGGGTAAGGACACACTGCTCTTCCAGATTAAACATGTTAACTTAATACGTGTCTCGTTATTTAGAACAATTTGATGCATACAAGGTGGCGAATGATATGGATGTGGAAACATTGAAAAATCATTTTCAGAAGGTCAAGCAAATAGAAAAAAAGGTAAATAAAATACTTACGGATAAGGGGTTCTGGAGAAACGTAATTACATACTTTCCGTGTTCGTTTCAGCGTCGCTTTAACCGAGATGAAATTCGCAAAAGATTGGCAATCGGGGATAAGGACCCATTAAATAATCAAAATGGTAAGTTTAATAACAAAATTTATCCAATTCACCCTTTTCAATTTATTCTCTATTTTTAGACATAAAAAAAGAGGAGTTTCTGACCGGTTCTGACAACGAAAGCTATAGTTCCGACTCAGAAACATGTCCTAAACTATCAAGTAAAGCGCTTCGCAAGCAATCCGAATGCTGTGAAACCAAACGAAACAAAGAATTTGAAAACGATCAAATCTTTCAAAAGAACCAAGAAGATAATATCAATCAATACACGGTAAACGGCAACACGATTCAGGAACCAGATTTTCATTCAAATGAAAACAATTATTTCTTTGCGAACCAATCAAAGCTCCAAATAGAGGTAAGGATAGCTCTAGCTCAATCGAAGGAAATTGCGCAAATGAAAGTCAAGGTAAGTACACTATCATTTTTTATTTTTCACTCGATCTTTAATATAATTCAATGGCTTGCTTCCGGATTTAGGCGAAGAAAAACGGTGAAACGCCGATCGTGGATATTATTCGCGCAATGCTCTATGATGTGGGTATTAATATGAATAAACATCATCGTTGGATATCAAGACAGTTACTCACTGGAATTCAAGTTCCGACTCTGCAGTTGTTGGTCAACAACCTACAGAAGTACATTGAGAGATTGAATGTTGACCTACTCGAGAGCCTTAAAGAACGCGACGATCTTAATTCGGACCAAGATGACATATTGCATGATCTTGAAAAGATCAATAATTTTTTGTAAGTACAAAAACAGAAACCAACAAAAGAAAATCTTTAATTTTTATGTATTTGTTTGCAGTGTTTTTCAACAGCAATCTGGACAGAACATTAACAAAGTAGTTCGACACTTGCCTCTGAATTAAGCGCTTTATATAAATTGCATGTTACATGACAAATTTGTTTGCAAATATAGATTCACTTTTCTGATAAATATCAAGATCGTTTCTAAAACACATATTCAAAAAAATAATGTTCTTTAAATACTGTTATATTTACTTACTAATTTGATGCAATATAAATAAAACTATATATATTATTGTATATTGAATAACACAATACAAAAAAATTGTTTAAATACTTAATTTCGAAACAAAGTGCGGGGAATATTTTTTTTAATTTTTATAAACTTTGGTTTACAAAATGTGTTCTATTCTTGTTGTACCTGGTGTTTCTCGATCGTTTCAAATTAAAAGAGAATTCTACTGATAACGCGTTGTTGGAGATCTTGCGAAACGGTATCTCTAATATTGACTTTAGATTGGCGCCTTTTTTATTGGCAACAAGCATTTTGTGTCTGTGTAATCTTGTGAAATTAAATTGATCCAAAATGTTGAAGAATAAAACTCTGAAGACTTCCAAGCTATATGTTATCAAGCGAGGTAAGTTTGGCAATATATGACGTAGCCTGATTCTACCAAAAATATCTTACAGATGGCAGACAGGAGGAGGTACATTTTGATAAAATAACCTCAAGAATCCAAAAGCTTTGCTACAACTTGAATATGGATTTTGTTGATCCGGTAAGTTTAGCTCTTTATTCATATTATGCAGATCACTTTCGTAGCCTTAGGGAGCATTAATTAGTATAAATATACAAGGGCTTAGGTGGCGGAGTAACTAAATAAAAAAGGAAAAAAGTACAATGGCTGCCGCGCCCCGCATGTAAAGTTATCGCCTCTTATTACATTAATTTTCTTCACTTTAGGTTTCCATTACCCTTCAAGTCATTAATGGTCTATATTGCGGTGTGACCACACAAGAGCTGGACAACCTGGCTGCTGAGATCTCGGCGGGATTGACTTGCAATCACGCGGACTATGCCATCCTAGCCGCTCGCATTGCCGTCTCCAATTTGCACAAAGAAACAAAGAAGGTGTTTTCCGGTACGTGTACAACTAGTCTTTGCGAAGCATCCTGTTAATTAAATTGCATTTTCAGATGTTTTTGAGGATCTCTTCAAGAATGTTAATAAGGAAACGGGTCTAAGTGCACCGCTGGTTTCGGAGTTTCACTATAACATCGTTAAGAAACATGCCACTCGCTTGAACTCGTCCATAATTTACGATCGTGACTTTGGGTACAATTACTTTGGCTTTAAGACCCTCGAACGTTCGTATTTGCTGAAGAGAAACGGTAAGATTGCCGAGCGGCCGCAGCATATGCTGATGCGCGTGGCGATTGGAATCCATGGTGAAGACATCGATGCCGCTGTTGAGACTTACAATCTGCTGTCGGAGCGCTTCTTTACACACGCCTCGCCCACCCTGTTCGCCGCTGCCACCAATAGACCGCAGCTCTCGTCCTGCTTCCTCCTGACCATGACATCCGATTCGATCGAAGGTATTTTCAAGTCTGTGGAGCACTGCGCCATGATCTCCAAGTCGGCGGGAGGCATTGGACTGAATGTTCATTGCATTCGTGCCAAGGGCACCTCGATATGTGGCACGAATGGCACCTCCAATGGCCTCGTTCCCATGCTGCGGGTCTTCAACAATGTGGCTCGTTACGTGGACCAGGGTGGCGGCAAGCGGCCCGGTGCCTTTGCCATCTATTTGGAGCCCTGGCATTCCGATGTCTTTGAATTCTTGGAACTGAAGAAGAACACCGGCAAGGAGGAGAATCGTGCCCGCGATCTCTTTTATGCCCTCTGGATACCCGACCTCTTTATGAAGCGCGTCGAAGCAAATGAGAACTGGTCGCTGATGTGCCCCCACAAGTGTCCCGGACTGCAGGATGTGTGGGGCGACGAGTTTGACAAACTGTATCTCAAATACGAGGCTGAGGGAAAAGCCAATCGAACGGTTAAGGCTCAGTCCTTGTGGTTCGCCATTATTGAGGCGCAGGTGGAGACTGGCAATCCGTACATGCTCTTCAAGGATGCGTGCAACAGGAAGAGCAATCAGCAGAATGTCGGCACCATTAAGTGCAGTAATCTGTGCACAGAAATCGTCGAGTATTCCTCGCCCGACGAGATCGCCGTTTGCAACCTGGCGTCCATCGCTCTCAACATGTTTGTGACGCCCGAGAAGACTTATGACTTTAAGAAACTGAAGGAGGTTACCAAGACGGTGGCGAAGAATCTGAACAAGATTATTGACATCAACTATTATCCGCTGCCAGAGGCCAGGAAGTCGAATATGAGGCATCGCCCCATTGGCATTGGCGTTCAGGGCTTCGCCGATGCCTTGATTCTGATGAGATTCCCATACGAAAGCGAAGAGGCAAGTCTCCTGAATCAACAGATCTTTGAGACGATCTATTATGGCGCCCTGGAAGCAAGTTGTGAGCTAGCCCAGGCCGAAGGTCCGTATGAAACTTACGAGGGCAGCCCCGTGAGCAAGGGAATCCTGCAGTACGATATGTGGGACAAGGTCCCCACGAACCTCTGGGACTGGGCCAAGCTGAAAGAGTCGATCAAGAAGCATGGCGTTAGGAACTCTCTGCTGGTCGCCCCCATGCCCACGGCATCCACTGCCCAGATAATGGGCAACAACGAGTCCTTCGAGCCTTACACCACAAATATCTATACACGGCGCGTTCTTTCCGGCGAATTCCAGGTGGTTAACCACCACTTGTTGAGGGATCTAACGGAGCTTGACTTGTGGGACGATGACATGAAGAACCAGATAATTTCCAGTCGTGGCTCCATCCAGAATATCGAGGCCATCCCCCAGAATGTGCGCGATCTTTACAAGACGGTGTGGGAGATCTCCGTCAAGTCCACCATCAAAATGGCCGCCGATCGTGGTGCGTTCATCGATCAGAGTCAATCATTCAACATTCATGTCGCTGAGCCCAACTATGGCAAGCTGACGTCCATACACTTTTACTCGTGGAAGGCTGGCCTTAAAACCGGGATGTATTACCTCCGCACGAAGCCGGCTGCCAACGCCATACAGTTCACCGTCGACAAAAAGCAGAGTGCGCTTAAGGTTAATGGCCAAAATGGCACCGCAGAGGAGGAGACTTCCCAAGAGTACGAGCTGGATAGAGAGAGGAAGCTGGCGGATATGGTTTGTTCGCTCGAAAACAAGGATGCTTGCATGTCTTGCGGTTCTTAAGAAGCCTACCCCTAATGTTAAGCCTATTTAATTGTATTAATTGTATTCAAAACATTGAAATAAATATTAATTATGGATCGGTAAGCTCCAGTTTTCTTTCTTTTTCTCTGCTTAAGTCCAAGTTTCTCTTTCAGCGCTATGCTATGTAGAATACCCTTCTATATTCTATTTGTTTTCGGTAAAAAAAACCTGCAATTTTATTTTAAATTACAATCGGAGGCCAAACGTTTTTTTGACTCTTTGGAAATGTTGATTGTACTGCTGCTGCTGCTTGCGAACTGACTGTGAATGACATCCTTTGGCGTGGACACATACTGGTGATGATTGGATGATATTGCATTTTCCGTGATTATTTTTCGAACAACTTCCTCAACGGTCGATGGGGCGGTGGAATCAAAGTCCGTTTGTTTTGTATTTTCCAAGGTGACTACACTTAATGGCTGCTCGGCGTTGTGGTCTATGGAATCCATGCCATCCTTGGCGTTGAAAAAGTTCAGGACCAAAGATACCACAAGGAAGCAGGCGGCGTTCATGGGAAATGATCGAATTAGCGTCGAGTTGAGACCTCGGAAGAAATATTGCGGCCCGTCGCTCCTAAAGCCTTTTATTGCACAGTCGAGGAATCCACTGTACTTGGCATCCTTGCCCAAGGCATCGGCCTGCATGTGCGTTTTAACCACATCGATGGGATAGCAGAATATCCAGGACGTACATCCGGCTAATCCTCCTGCTGTCAGCGTATACGCTATGCTCGGCGTCTCCATCTGGCGCATGAGAAACTCGTAGGACACAAAGTAGCTGGCGAATCCTGAGAATCAAATTAAAGATGTTTTTAGATGTGTTTTGGTTTTCAGAATACTACTGAACTCACCTGGAATATCTCTCAAAATTGTGGCCAGTAATCCCTTGTAGGTGGCCCTTATGCCCTCCGTTCTTAGGATGTGTGTGAGGCAGTGAATTGGTCCTCTGAACTTGATGCCACTATCGATTTGGGTTGCCAGCTGAAGCCTCGTCTTGGCCAGCTCCATCGGGGCGCAGACGAAACTCTGGGCCACGCCGGCGACGGAGCCCGCATAGAAGTGGGACATCAGCGAATTTGGATCGGAGGATAGACGTTGAACGTTGCCATAGACCCCGAAGACGATGGCATTCACGAATCCGATTCCACCAATGGGACTGGTAATGCCGCGGTACAATCCCCTGACACCGTCCTTCTGTATAATCGTTTTCAGGCAGTGCAAGGTTCCTGTATATTTGGGGTTGCGAGGATCATCCATTTGCATGTGAACCTTTACAGTGTCGAAGGGGTGGCCAACAAGGACACCAGCAGCTCCTGAAAACAAAAAGGAATCGAAATATTATGGGTGTCCTTTGGTAGAAGAGAGACACTCTTACCGCCTAGAAGTCCAGCCCCAAAATCCACAATCATTTTCAGCGAAAAAACGGAGGTAGGTTCCAATTGAAAATCTGTGGATGGATCCTGATTGAAAATATAAAATATTATATAAAGTTGAAAACAAGCTCGAGACGCTGCGCAAATTTACCGAGAGTCTTTCGCGTCGGATGCCTAATTTTAATTAAAACTAAACTTTACACTTGGTTCATTGGTTGTCCAACTTAATTTAATATTGTCCAGGTTGAATTTAATATTTTAACGATTTAATTTAAAGAAATATTAAAAATATTTCACTTATTTAGGAGGAAACACATTGTCGCGTGCGCGTCTTAAACAAATTTTTCAGTTGTCGCGTTGAGTTTTTTCATTGCCGGAGGTTAGAACAACTGATAAGCGGCTTATAATATTTTAATACAAAACAGACAATTAAAAAACTAAGATTTCTATATAGATTTTGACTAAATGATACCCAATATCCAAGCTCTCCATCATATCATGGAATTTTGGGGAAGTGCCAAGCACTTTCAAACTCTAACCAAAATTTCATTTTATGATTTTGGATTTAATCAATTATAATATTTACATTAAATCCTTATGAAATCACTTTGCTTTTAGAGGGTATTCGATGGCCGATACTCATGAATAATTGTATGTAATCAATTTGATTCTATATTATGTAATTAAAGCCCAGCTTGGGACATTTTCACATTTTGTCGCGACTCGTTCTTTGTGTGTGAGATTACGAATTTTAAAGTGTCATTTGAGTGACCTTTTTCAGGAATCTAATCGATGTTGGGCATTAAAGACTTGTTATAAGAATTAACGTGTTTTTTATATTCTGCTATTCTAAGAGTTCAAAATTAATTCATGGGAAGATTAGAAATTGGAATCATAAATAAGAGTGCTGACCTTTAAATCTAATCTTTTTTTATCTAAACTTTATTGGTCTCACACGACACACGGTTTTGTTTCACGGTGATCATTCGCCAGAAAGTAGGCAATACAATTTACGGGATTTGTCAGAAAGTTTGAACTCGTTAATTTTTAAAGAACAAACCATTTTATTTTTGTAATACCTTCGCCATGCCATCTCGGAATATTATCATTATGGGATTCATCCTGAAGTTTTTGGGTAGAAAATATAACCAGCCTTTTGTATGTCACACGGCCGGTGGAAATTAAGCTGAAAATTAAATTTTATTGAATATCTACAGAAACATTTGTGTGTCAAACTTCTTCGTCGAAGATTCAAATTACCAATTGCATTCAGACATTTGAATTTTATTAACAAGTCTGTTACTTACCATGTAGGAATCCCCTATGGCTGCGGCCACTCACATATCTTTCCATATTATTTGGAAAACAAGAAAATAATCGTTCAACAAAAATATGTGAATTTTAGAGTTTTAGTTTATTAAGTTAGACATGCCAGCTTTGTTTACTACAAAAAAAAAAAACGTAAAGGTTTCAAATGTATTTTATCAAATACAAATAGAAAATACATTTTACAAATAACAAAATTTTAGACTTAAAATTTTGTAATTGGTATATTATAAGTTTTTAACGCAGTAATGGCAACATTTCCATTCCTATAAGATATACTTATGTTTATTTATGATCATCATAAACAGCCTAGATGATTTCTTAATTCTTACGAAATGATCATTACTTTATCATTATGGAACAATGGTTTTAATTTGCTTAAGATATCACAAATACATCATATAGCTGACATAGAAATAAACATAAATTTGACATAATTAAGTTATTTTGTAGGCAATTTACATATAAATAACACATTTTTGTTTATTCATCTCTTTAACACTCAGTAAATCGTACTTTTCTCGTTTTGGTTCGACTTCTTTCCCGTTATTTCTAATTTATTTTTAATTCAGATATTTCCCAACTCGCTTAAATAATTGTATCTATAATAATTTATACAAAGCTAAGAGATTTAAAAATATGGCTATCATAGTAACTATTTTGGGCGGCAAAAAAGTTTAGATAATAAATAATAATCAAAAATTTTGACTGCACCCCTGCTCACTTTACAGCCCCAAAAATATTTCCCTGTCGAATTACTCATGACTTTCGCTTATTATTATTTCAGAATGCAGCAATATGATATTATTTTTATATAGAATACAGATAGTTCAGAGCAGCGGCGCAACCGCTTTCCCAGAAGTTCTTTTCTAGCTTTAAGCGACCTGCGGCGATCATAATAGATTCATTTGTATTCGTTCACTTGTATGCGCATCGTGCTCACCATCGCCTACTATAACTTATAAAAAGCCCATCGAACGAAGCGAAATATTTCAAAGCTTTTCTATCTGCACGTATATAAAGTTCATGAAGTTCATTTAGTCTTAAAGTACAACTCGGTGGGTGAGTATCGCGAAAAGCTTTCCGCTAAATAATTTGAGGTCATCTCTGGAACAGTCGAATCGAAGTGCCTTTCCTTGGCGGCCACTGCCATATACCTGTGTATATTTTTATCTACATTTTTACACTCGACGGGTTGTACCTGCCGCATATGTGCGATTTATAATCTGTAAATGGATGCAAATGTGAGAATGTTTTATATAACGCCAATGTTTATGGTACCTCTGGGCACCTTATGAATACGTGCACAACAAATATGTGTGTAGACCGAGGAAAAGTGTGTATTTGTTTGTGTTTTAAAATAATCTACATGATCTCACATTAGTGACGGCCTCGGGCCCCGAAAAGAGCTATTTCGTGCGTGCGCGTGCTCTTCCCAAATGCGCCAAAAGGTAAAATACATTTTACCTGTTGAATTGGCAGAAGCAGCCAGGCCCAAAGCTCTTAAGTAGTTAAAACAATATAATCTTTTGTTTAACAAGTGATATAACCCGGGCATATGTGAATGGTGTGTGTGTCTGTGTGGGTTCTGCAATCATATGATTGTAGGTTACCGAAAAATATCGCCCCGGACAGTGTCAATATAATATAATGCATTTGAAATATTTATGTTGATCATTGCCCGCGATCGTGATCGGCACGCGTCAATCTCTAGATCTTCTTTGGACTCTCGTCAATCTGTATAAATTCCAAGGGAACTTAAACAATTGAACGGTATACAAACTCGAATATTTGAAAAATCTTATTGAAATCATAAAAATATTTACAAGAAATTAGAACCAAAAATTTGTATAAATATCATCAAACAAATATAATTTATATAGGAATATGTGCCAAGAATGACATGATCAATATCTAAACTTATCTTAAATAATTTACAAACTTAAATAAAGGTCTGAGAAAACACCTAAATGTGAAAAACAAACCAGGTTTGACCTTACTATGAAATAAATAATAATCAATAAGTAAATAAATGTGCCAGAATATATAAGTTTATATACTCAAAGTCCAGGTCACTGTTTAATTATAATTATGTATGTGTATATCAAACAATTATCTGATAAGACCTTGGTGACGTTCAGAATCGACGCAAATTTGGTTTAGCAACAGTTCGCGACAGTTCAGGCGAATCTCTTATTACTATGCCCTTGTCGAGTGTTATTAGAAAAAGCCTAGAAAGTAGTAAAAGTCATTTTGACCCTTAAAACCAAATACGTTCTTGATGAGCAGCCGTGTTCCAAAATTCAAATTGTACAAAATTCACAACAAAAGTAAATTTGCAAATTAAATTTTAAATTTTTATTTCTTATAAAGAATGGTACAGAAAAGCTTTATGATCGATTTTCGAAAGTCAAACTGCCAGGGTATACGATCTTCGGCTTCCCGAAGTTAGCTTTCATTCTTGTTAGTGTTCAGTTGTGATTAAGAATATTTGTGCAGCAGGGAGTGTTAATTTAATCAATTCCATATATATAGAAATGTCGTAAGACATATACATACATTAAATCCCATAAACCGGTTTCGCTTCAGTCTCGTTACTAACTGTATAGTTTTCAATATAATTCAATTCTTTAATTTCAATTCTTCTCTCAGTTTTTTTATTTAACGCAGGCATAAATACAACATATATTCCACAATGAGTTTGCACAAACGGAATCCTAGTCACATCTCAATTTACGACTATCCCGAACACTTGAATCCCTTCTACGAGGATGATAATCACAAGCGACTTCGATTCTGGAAGTTTAGCAAAAAGAAGAATGATAATGGCAAGCATAGTTTGTCGATTGGAAATCTCCAGGAATTGTGGTAAGAAAAAGTAAAAGCACTTCGCTCTTCGCAAAAGTGACATCATCCTAAACACTCTGAGATCGTTTTTATTCCCACTTATTTTTTAGGAAATCGTACTCGTTTCGTAAAAAAAAGTCATCCACATTGGGAATAAATAAAACCTCAGAGAGCCCGCCGACACTTAGACGTGATTTAAATGACAAGTAAGTATTAACTAAATTATTAACTCGAGTGTCAAATTTTTTAATAGTAAATATTCTATATGAACTGCAGCTCGTACATGAATTCGAGAATCTTTAGAGGAGACCGCCACACATCACTGCAAAACATTGATACGCGGAGAGAGGTAAGAGTTGGAAATATTAATAATATATATCTCAATAATTTGCTTAATTTCTTTAAAAGTCGGATTCAAATGGGATGTTTTTCCAACGAAATGTTGGATATCGAAGCACCACACAGTTTTCTGGATACTCCATGCCCCATCATCAGAACATAAGGTACTCAAAGACACAGCAGAGTACAGAGTTAGAAAAAAACTAAGCCATTCTTTCTATTTTTATCTAGATCCTCGCAATCTAGTCTGAGCACAAATCCATTCGAATCGGATGCCGGCTCATCGTGTCCCAGTTCCCCCATGAGCACCAGGAAACAGTATCGCAAGAAGAGGAGAGCTCCGCCGCCACCAAAGAGATCAACGGTAAGCAGTTCGAAGTTCCACATAAAAAGTTCACCTATTATCTATATTAATTGTCTCTTTATCTTCAGATCCCGGACTATCTAGCTACCAAAGACATTGAGTCACTAGCCTCTGAAATTGAAGAGTTTGTCAACAACAGAAACGAATCTACAATAAATCCAGATGTTGAAAAGGAAGTAGTTGTCGAGAAGCTATCGGTGACTGTCCCCGTTTCTGATATCGAACCTAACCCCAGCACGTCCAAAGCACCGCAGCAATCCAATGAATCTGCCCTCCGCACAGGCACTGAACAAGAAAAGGTCTCCGTTGTCACGGTCACCAGGCCGAACCCCCGCATGACCACCACACCACCACCGCCACCCTGTATTGCTAGCGTGCACGTGAGGCGATCCCTTGAGTCAGACCTTGAGAGGCAGCCACTACCACCAGTCCCAGTCCCCCCCGAGCCACTGAAGTCTGCTAACCCACCTAACCCCAGCACGTCCACCACACCGCCCCCTCATCCACAGTGCACTGCCACTGTACATGTGAAGCAAACCACTTTACCTAAAACTCCAAGCACCGAACGAAAGCAGAATGATGCCAAAGAAAGCAACCACATTGAAAGGCACAATGTCTCAATTGTCGACTCCAATAGCCGAAAAGAGACCTTAGTAACTAATGGTATTGCAAAAGAGGCTCCTGAGCCAAATCAGACGAGAATTGTAAATCAAACACTAACCGTGGTCGAATCTAAGAGCCAAGTTGACCCTAACAAGCCATCCAATGAAGTTTTTCAGCCTGAAGAACCAGTTCAAAACGGTGACGAAAGGAAAACCAACTCATTTGGCACTGTCAAGCAAATTTCACAGATTTTCGAAGAGAACATTAGCAGTAGCTCGAGTGTTGTCAAAGAAAATGCCAAAGCGAGCTCACCGAAACCAGAGAACAATTTATACATTTTAAATGCCGCTCCTCCATCGAGCTCATCGGCGGCCAGTGAAGTTCTGCAGATAAGGGAAGATTTTGAGTTGGAAAGTCCGGCTGGTGTTTCCAACCGATATATCCACAATGGCAGCAGTGCTACAGCCTCGGCGGAATGGGAAAGGGTAGAGGCTATGCCCACACCGCGGATGCGAAAGAAGAAGTCCATAAAGGAAGTCCTCGAATCCATTAGTCGCAATCAGAAGATCCTAAACGAGAGTGCAGCCAAGGGCACAAAGGTGTACTTAACACCATCGTACGCTGAAAATAGATACAACTATACCAATGAATTGAACAACGTCAATCTGCGATCCTCCAAGGAAGTGACATCTGCTAACATTTCGGTTAGCAGTGCCCCGGAGGCCAATGAACAGCAGCAGCAGCAACTAGCCACCAAAAATAATTTGTTTATAAGCAAAATAAACAAAGTCAAGGGCCCGTACAGAGAGTCGTCGCCCACGTCATCCAACTTGGATTGGAATCCGGTGCCGAAGCCGAACCGAGCGCACCAGAATTCACCCAATTCTAATTTCAACAACAATGGCTCGTTGTAATCCGTTGAGTAAATGTATAAACAAGTGAATATTTAAATTAAACAACCACTAAGTAATATAAAATATATATATCAAATAAAGTATTTATAACAAAGGAATTAAAAGTCGATTATCTTCATTATTGATGATCTAGATTGATAACGATCGTAAGGTTACCACCATTTAGACCTTGGATTCGTCTACTGTTTTAGAAAATTTATTAATATTATTATTATCTTTAAAGTAACAATTGTTTTATTTAGCATTAGTAAAGTTTGTTGAAAAAGACGAGTTTTGGACACTAATTTTCCTACGCAAATTCACCATTATTATTAAATCTCACACTAGTGCGACTTCATCCTCAGTCGCTCAGAAGAGTGCCCGTTCTGCTGTCCCGCGGGCTCTTCTTTCGTCAGCTTAGACACTTCATCGTAAAACCGGGGGAAGTATTGGATTGCGAGGAATACGGCCAAGAGATAGACGCCAATTACACAGGTGAGGAAGAGATCAAAGATCGCTGGCTTAACACGGTAAACATTCAGCTTAACGTCGTTCTCATTGTAGAACATAAACTCCGGATCTCGACCGTCGGGTTTATCGTATATTATCTTAACATTGTTGAGGTATTTCTCGAAAGCATCCTTAACATCGTTATTATGCAAAATGGACTTGACTCCAAAATATGGCAACAGATTCTCCTCCTTGATGGCCTGCAAGCAAAGTACAATGTGTTAATTACTCGATTTTGAGTCAAGTAGGTCGCACTCACCAATTGCCCATCGAAAACGCTGGAAATCGGATCCACTTTGTACATGTAGCTGGCCAGAGCTTCCGCTATGACTCGCGATGTGTTCAGAGTGTGCTCCACAAAGAGTCTCTCATCGTTCTTAAAGATGGTCGTTCGGATGGGGCTCCTCGGACTCTTCACCGACGACAGCGTGAACGAAGGATAACGCTTAATGCTAAAACGTTCATGCTCCCACGCCAGCTTCGTGTCTGCCAAATTTATCTTCTTGTGCACGCCCTCAACCGTCAGGCCATTCGTATACTTCTCAGCGGCCGCCTTCAAGAGCTTAAAGAAGTTGCTAATGGAGGTTTTATCCTTTGGTGGCTTCGAGACGTGCATGTAGAGCGCAGTGTCTGCGTTGAGAGACAAACTCTCCGTGATGGTGTCCAAACAAAGCACAAATTCCACATTCTAAGGAATATAGTACTTTTTAAAATAAGATTTCTTGATGAATATATTCCACAAATCATACCTGAAGCGCATTATCGTCTACTTCGAGCCATTTCTTGGAGCCCTGGAAGTTTAGTAGAACGCCGGCATCGGAGAGCAGGAACCGAAGTCGATACTTGGGTGCCATGCTGGTCGTATAATGCATCTTGCTGAAGAGCTCCATGAGCGTAAGTAAAACGGCAGCATCAGCATTCACCGGATAATCCTAATTGGGTTTAAACAAATCAGTTTCATGTTCTTAAAGGTTAAGAGCTGGTAGAGTTGAAAATCTTATCACAAATCAGCATGCACATTACAAAATGAAACCTATAAAGTCAAGATAACTTATCTGACATGCGCAAATACAGATTATAGCCTTATGTTTGAGCAGCTTATGATATATTTCATAGAATAACTTACATTGTATATGCCAAAGGTCTTCAGGTTGGCTGTTATAAGAATGACGGGCAGCTTCTGGGCATCGCCCATATTTTCGCTGGGCTTCAGCGCCAACTGATTGGGTATGAGTTCGCCGTGAATAATGGGAACTTTGCTGTTCTTGTTGGCCACAATACTGCCGCCGCCGACATTGACATGGTATCGATTGGCCGACACCGTCACAATCAACTGACTTAGCGCCGTCTGATTCTGAGCCACATTATCCGTGGTCGTGTATGTGATATCATCGATGATCTTCTCCAAATCCTTGTTGTACGGAGCGAAAAAGATGGGAGCCACAGCCGTATACGTGAGCATCGACTGCTCCAAGATGGTAATAAGCTCTCTGGCTTCAACGTCCAGGTCCAGCATATTGGAAGGCAGCATAAGGATAATGCCTCCCGCATTTTGCCGTAGCTTGTCAAAGTCGTGAATGGAAAGGTCGGTTAATCTGTTAAAGATAAAATACCATTACATTTTTTATTAAATTTTGTTTGATTTGAGACATGTTTTACTCACCGAGTTAGGACGCAGTGTCTAGATGTATTCCATGAATACAGGGATCTTGCCTCTAAGGAAATTGAGGAAACGCGGCTACCTAGAATGAGGAAAATGATCTTAGTCTTAGGTCTAATTGTGGAATGTCAAAAGAGACAATAAATTCTATTAAATCCCTAAAGCGAAACTACCCTGAAAAATAATACATAAACTTTCTTAGGAAGCAGTCCAAAGGGCTACTTAATAATTTGCATAATTTTGAATAAACAACTAGAGAGTTTTAATCTGCAAATAAAAACTTTATATTATAAGTATCTTTACATGACTAATTGAATAAAATATATCAGTTAAAGAACACGTCTGCCTAGCTTTAATGAGATTCAATGTTACTAATTAGATAAAGGGGAAACGCCGCGCGCGTTTATGTTGCCAGAAATTGAGGTCAGGAGCAAATAGCCAAAATGTAGGCACTATTTATTTAGGCATGTCGCCGGGCTCACTGTGTAACCAACTTACATAATTAGTATTTATGTTTTCCTTTATTTACTTACCAAAATGTTGCCCATTTAGATCAAATTTGGACATGGAAATAACCTCGAATTCGCTGGGCATTACCGGTGAGACAATTAACAACATAGATAAAACTATTAGCAGGCAGTGAGGAAGCCCGCCTCTGAATATCTCAGCAAAACTGTCCGCTTCATTCATCTTTAACTGGTTTTACTACTTTTTATATCTAATTTAACGTGCCGATGTGGGCAATTACCGAATTATAAAAAATGAATTTAAGAAAACTGTCAGCTGTTTTATCGATTCTTGGTGGTTGCAGCTATCGGGCTCTTTATTTTTTAGTCGTGTTTGAAATGATGCAAATGAAACACAAGGCTTGGAACAATGTATGTGACTATTAAGGAAATATATTGCACAAAAATTAATAGGAATCAGCAAATAATAAAACCACGACAATTTTTTCAAGGAATATTTTGTGTGCTAATCATAATGCATATTTAATTCTTTAATACGAAAACAAATCCTATAACAGAAACCACTTTATTATTATTTTTGAAACATTGGTAAGGATGGCGATATATTGCAGTTCGATATGTGCGCTATTTAACAATGCACAAACCTATCGCTTGTTTCACCCATCTCTGTTTCGGCTAGTATGACTTTGAATTTTACAGATAGAAGAACTTTTATTAGCGAAAAATAAACTATGCCCGCATTTAAAGGTATCCGGCTGTTTGGCTTCTATTTTGTGCAAATGCTAATCTTGTGCTGCTTTCAGTTAAGGTAAAGTGGGGCCGGGAGCTCTACAATGATATTGATGTAAACACCGATGAGGAGCCAATCTTGTTCAAAGCGCAGTTGTTTGCGCTTACTGGTGTCCAACCGGATCGGCAGAAAGTTATGTGTAAGGGTGGCATACTTAAGGATGATCAGTGGAATTTGCAAATCAAGGATGTAAGTATCCATGTGGTGCAGTTCCCGGTAGAAAACTTGGCTTTAACCCGATTCCTCTTGCAGGGCGCTGTAGTATTGTTGCTGGGCAGCAAAGAGAGTGTGCCAGAAGTGCCTACAACACAAGTTAAATTCATAGAGGACATGAACGAAGTAGAACAAGCAACAGCGGTAGGTTAATATGTATACATATATGTATGTAAATTCACGTATGTATGGATGTATGTACATACACTGCGACAAAAACAAGGTTTAATATTTGATATTTGTAGACTAGAGGTCTAAAATGTTTAAAAGTATTTAATTTTGATTTCTTTAGAAACAAGTTATTTCCTTACTTGTTTATAAAGTAATAAGCCATTGTTTACTGTGCAAAGATAAAAAATAATTGCTTGAAATTTTATTAAAATACATTTTGCGAGTTCCCCAGTCCTTTATCACATTTTGAAAACAGCATTTAATACATTTATACTCGTATTCATTAAATTATAGATGCGCTTACCGGCCGGGTTAACGAATCTCGGCAATACTTGCTACATGAACGCCACCGTTCAATGCTTGAATGCAGTGCCGGAGCTTCGGTCTGCCTTGACCACTTTTAGCAATGATGGTACCGACACCATGTCTACAGCATTCTCCATATCGTCCGCCATGAAATCCATATTTGCTCAAATGGAGAAGGGCACAACCGTCACTCCAATTGTTCTGCTGCAGGCACTACACCGTGCCTCACCGCAGTTTGCGCAGACCGGTGAGAACGGTACGTACAGGCAACAGGATGCCAATGAATGTTGGGCGGAAATTCTGAAAATGTTGCAGCAAAAGCTGCGGGCCGCAAACCAAGACCCATCGAATGTAGTCCAGAAAAGGTACAAGTGAGTAATCCGATCTATTCTTCCACAAACAAACTTTATAAACATTTTCCTTGAAGCTCCTTTATTGATCAATACTTTGGCGGATCTTTTGAAGTCAAGATGAGTTCTGAAGAGGTTCCCGACGAACCCGCTACCGTAACAACTGAGAACTTCTTGCAACTGAGCTGCTTTATCTCCATGGATGTTAAGTACATGCAAAGCGGTCTTAAATCCGTAAGTAAAAAGCCTAAACGTACTCGACCAAGGTCAATAACTATATGATTGTTTAAATTCAGAAAATGCGCGAGACATTGGTCAAGAAATCGGAAACTCTGGGACGCGATGCACAGTACATAAGAACTGTAAGTTCTATTATTATCTTAAAGCTCTATAAAGTTACAATATTCTTATGTTTCAGTATTTGATTAGCCGACTTCCAGCGTATCTCACCGTTCAATTTGTCCGCTTTCAATACAAGGGTAAAGAGGGTATTAATGCTAAAGTGCTAAAGGATATTAAGTTCCCCATGGAGTTCGATGCCTATGAACTGTGCACCCCCGAATTGCAAAACAAATTGTGCCCAATGCGCTCGAAATTCAAGGATCTCGAAGACAAGAAAATGGAAGTGGACGTTGTCAAGCCCAACGAAGAAAAGGGGGAGGAGAAGGAGAAGCAGTACGAGCAATTTTGGTTCGATGATGACCTGGGAAGCAACAATTCTGGCTACTACACACTGCAAGCCGTACTGACACACAAGGGTCGATCAAGCTCCTCTGGACACTATGTGGCCTGGGTTCGTTCCAGTGGCGATGTGTGGTTTAAGTTTGACGACGATGAGGTCTCGTCCGTGGCAACAGAAGAGATCCTACGCTTGTCCGGCGGCGGAGACTGGCACTGCGCCTACGTCCTTCTATATGCGCCCAGACGCTTGGAAAAGCTATAATAATTGTGTTAACGTCATTACATTTGTATTGTTAATATAATAATTCTGAATAAATAACCAAAATCTTAATATGTTCATAGAGCCACGAGCAGCTTTGGATTTGAATTCATAAAAATATTTAAAAAGAAAAATTTAGAGCTGTTCTCTTTTTTCCCGGTATGTTCCCATTCCATTGGTTTCTGCTGATTAGGTTTCTGCGACGCTAACTTGACACGCTGGGTTATTATGGTAGTAGTCACGGTCACACCGTTTTATGAAAGTCAAAATTAGCACGAATAAATATGGAAAATAAAGATACGGAAACAAACAATGAAACTACTGCTCAGGATTCTATTGCTTTACGCCGGGAACTCCGCAGAAAGAAAATATTAGAGGCATCCAAGTCACGACTTGACAAATTGAATGGCAGAGCCACCGCCATAGAAAACGAGACCCTTGGCCACAAAGGTAAACTCACGCGATGTCTTGCACAATGATTTTACAAAAATTAAGTACTTTTCTGACCTATCCCAAATCTTCTTATATTCCAGATGAAAGCGCCAACACAACTCAATATTCTGATCCGGAGGTGGAACCTGATATTCCCATTCCTCGTTCATTTTTGCCGGAACAACCTGTGCCTGAGTCCAAAGCCAGTGCTCCCTTAGTAAATTCTCTGCTGAAGACCAGAGTCCATATTATTTTGGCAGCATGCGTTGGATTCTTATTGGCGATATACGCTAACAGCAGTGTTTTTGTACCCGTCCTGCTTTTTATATTAGTGGAACTCGTGTTTTTGCAATATCGCAGCGGAGATAATTTGCCGCCCAGCGTGGCTCCCATGTTGCTCTTGTTTGTCCATCCAAATATCAGCAGCAAAATTAAGCAGTTTAGCAAATTATTTGGAATTCTTCAATCTTTATTGGGCGATTTGGCCATAACCGTTTGTGTTGTATGTTCTGGTAGCTTATTATTAAATCTAAGCACAGACATTGTTACTGAAGTGGAATAAAAGATAACTTCAATATAACTATACTTAATATTGTATTTTATTGGGTTTATAGACTTGAAATGTAACAATAGGAATATTATTAACAATAATATTTTTAAGGAACTTGACCGAAGAAGCAGACTATTGAAGGAACTGAAATGAAGGCCGGCTTAATCCACCACCAAACCCGCTTTCAGCATTGGTAACTCAAATCTATATCTTTTACAACACTGTTTCTTTAAAATCCGCAATAACGGTATAACCGTTGTATTTTGCTGACTGTTAAGATGTCACTAACTTTTGAATATTATCAGCCTAAATATCTGCTATTAACCTTTAAATGATTACAAAAATAAAATAATAATTATTGTTTTTAAACCCATTTTACGAATTTATTTATTTTTAATTTAATTAAAATTCAACACTATATAATAGCTCTGCTTTTTGCCTTATGACTTTTGTATATATTTTAGGAACCAGAAATTAAAAAAAAAAATATCAAAAGATATTATCCGATAGAACTCCCCTGGCTAACAATATTCAAATAATGACGCAAATAACACCCCTCAACTGAGCATGCCCAGAAATGCCAAGGAGGACCTGTGCCCACCCTCGCCTTGCGCTCTGCGCAAACTTTGTATCGATTTTAAGACTGTGTACTTATTTCATAAGCTTGTAGCGAAAAGATGTTTTCATAAACAAGTGTAACGCTGGAATTTGTGCTAAAAAATATATGATTGGTCGGAAAGGATTCACGAACCCAAGTGCAACTATGCAGCAGTTCAAAATGGCATAACATCGTGCTCTGAAAAAGAGATAGTGGCGTTATTTTAATCACAGTCTTGGCAGAATCTCTCCTTTTTTTCGCCCAAAAGTAATACAAAACAAAGGAGGTAAAAAAATAATTAAAATTTCATTTAAAACTGCTTTTTCATGAACATTATTCAAGTGAAATGTTAACACAAAGTCCTGAAAGGGAATAACAGAGAAATCTGAATTTGCATATGAGGATGAGTGTGTGCTTTGATTAAAAATCAATATTTTAAAATAGAAGAAGAGGCCATTTTATATTCGAGGGTTTTTATTTATCGTTACAACGTTAAATTTCAGCCAATATGGGAACGGTGCTGAGCTTCAATCCGCGGGATCGCCATCCCATATACTCGTCTCAGCCAAATTTTCAATATAACCATTCGAGCGATATTCGGAATGAGAACGACTCCACGGGCTCAATCGATTCTCATCTGAATAACTTCTCGTACGAGCAGTTGAATAATGCCAAGAATAGGGAAAGCAAGAAGTCGGCGGCATGCCACCACCACCAGTTGTCCAAGAACGTCATCGGGCAGGGACAAGGACATGGACACCAGGGGACATGTGGCGGCGGAGTGCACATTAATTTGCAGACGCAAACGCAGCTGAGCTCGCACAACTTGAATAACTTGACAAATACGTCCAAGGACACGATTACCAATGTCCTGGACACTCACAACGAGAACTCCTCCGTCCTCAAGGCGGAGAAGAGCTCGTTTGAGAAGAATTTGAAGAAGCACTCGATCTTCATTAACGCCCTCTCCTGGAAGAAGCTTTCCACATCGCATAACAAGAAGAAGATCGAAAACAAGAGTAACAAGTGCGCCAACCTGCCGACGGCCTGCTTCAAGGCTCAGCTATTGGAGTCCTCGTTCGCCTCCTCGTCCGACAAGAATCGAAACATCCAGCTACACTGCAACCGGATCGAGGAGCATAACAACCAACAGCAACAACAACAGCAACAGCACTGCAATCAGTCCCAGGAGGGACTCCATCGCGAGGAGGCTGGACTCACGGGAGCACCGGGCAAATCGCAGAACCCTTCCAAGGCGAAAGATCCCGTCAAGTTGAACAACAAGAACTCGATATCCAATCACAACAACAAGCTGATCCAGAAGCAACCGCTGACGCTAACCCTGCCGCAGCAACTGCAGCCGGCGTCCATGCAGATCAAGAACACCAATCAGATCCCTCGCAAAACCGTCATACAGGTTAGTAATGAACTTAAATACATGATCCCCGAGCTTTGTTGCACAACTTTCAAGAATAAAGGTTAACTTTTAAAATGCAGGCCCTATCGGAATTCAAGTTCTTAATTTTAGCTTTGGAATTAAAACTCTTTTCAGACACTGTGCTCATTTTATTTTGCATTGTCCAATAAAACTTTTGTTTTGTAGGCATTTCGAATTATGTGATATAGTTTCCCATTTCCACTTACCGTTTCCATACAGAAAAGAAGCATTTAACCAGAAGTCCAGCAGCCAATAAGCAATAGAAAGTCTCTCATAACAGCCTTCGCTTGTAAAATATACAAACTTAATGACCCATTTTTTCAGGCATCCACATCGGAGTTGCTAAAGTGCTTGGGCATGTTCTTGCATTGCCGCTGTCAGAGGCTGAACAATTTTGATGCTGGCGACGCTGTAATGTGGCTCAGAGCGGTTGACCGCAGTCTATTACTCCAAGGATGGCAGGTAAAGTTGGACATAAGATTTAAGAGCTTTTCGGGAGGTGTTTCACTGAACAAAGAATTTCGTAAAGAAAATAAAAACATATATAAAAAGTCACTTCGTTCTATCTCCCCAAACGTATTAATTATTGTAAATCCCCTCGATTTGTAGGATGTGGCTTTCATAAATCCAGCCAACGTGGTATTCGTGTATATGCTAGTTCGCGAATTGGTCAGCGGCGAGGAGAGCAAGGAATCAGAACTTCAGGCTTCAGTACTCACCTGCCTGTACTTGTCATATTCATACATGGGCAATGAAATCAGTTATCCTCTCAAACCGTTTTTGGTTGAAGACTCCAAGGAAAAGTTTTGGGACAGGTGAGCTGCCTTCTATCTACAAATTTATTTAAATGAATATAATTAATTCTCCGAAATAATTAGGTGTCTCGTCATTGTGAACAAGCTAAGTGATAAAATGCTTAAAATCAATGCTGAGCCTGGCTTCTTCACCGAAGTCTTCACTGAGTTGAAATCTTGTGGTCAATATCATCCTACAATTAAATCGTACTGTGGAGGCGCCTGACGGACGGATGACCGAGAGATTATTGTCAACCTCTCATTGTCTGCGCATCGCCAGAAATTTCCGCAAGAAATTATGGCGAAATACCGTTAAATGAAACTTAATATTTTATAAAACATTAGACAATTTCATTATGTCACTATCACAATCGTTCAAATCAAATAATAAAGAATTAGTGTTTAAATAAAATTAACATCTACGATATGTGTACGTAAACACGGCTTGTTTTACCTTTGAGCATTCTTCAATTACAGAGCTAGTAGAAGCATAGCTGGGCACTTAAGGTGGGAGCGGAACAGCAAAAACCGAAATATTATAAAATCTGCTAATATTAATCTACTATTTTTGAAAAAAACAACACATTACAGTTTATATGCAAATAAATGAGGTTTTATTTTACAGTTCTATATTTACATATTCTAAAAATTAATTTTAAGAGCAATTTAATTTGGATACAATATATCATAATGACCTGGCCTATAAATCAGGTAAATTCTGGGCTCTGCTCCCTCGGGGAAATCGTGGGCCTTGACCGTCCCGCCCTCGCCCCGATCCAAATACTCAACACGCACTCCCGCACCAAGAGCGGTGCACAGGGCAATAATGTGAATATGATCGGATTCTTTGTACATGGGTTCAACTTCCTGATGCCGAAACTCTTCGATTGTGAAGTCGCCCTCGATGAAATTCTGGTAAAAGTCGGCCTCCTCCTGCAGCTTCCCCGACGTTATCAAGCGCAAATACACCACCACATAGTCAGAATAGCCTTGCTCGTTGAATATCTTGTGTAGCTCGCTCTGCACCTGGCTCTGGCTTTGGCCATTCTCCGGACTCACGCGCTTGATGACCTCCATGAACTGAATCGAAGATGGAAACCAAGGATTTAACGAAAAGAACATTAATTAGGTATGCCTACTTACGGTTTCGTGAAAGTCCTCTAAAGTAAAGCTGGGAAAACCTAGCTGAACCAGCTTGTCTTTGGACTCCTCGGCCAGTTTTTGGAACTCCTGATAGGCACTAACATTTGAGATCAAGTACTCTAAGTACGAGTAGGCAAAGGCTCGGAAGAAACAGTTGCCGTCGGGGCGAGTGCGCCGGATGAACTTGTACTTCTTGGAGAGATCCTGGATCTTGGCGGTGAAGATCTCGTCGCCATTGTACTCGGCCCACAGGCACGTCAACGGCAACTGCTCGCTGACCAGCGGTGTTGTTTCACTGATCTGCATTTTATTTTATGTGTAAGTTGCATTTCCCTCAAACAGTTCAATGACAAGTCTTACCTCCTTCTCGATTTCCCGTTGCTGCTTAATAATTAACTCATCACGATTGCCGTCGTTCTGCTTAAACGATTCCATCTTTCTATAAATACTGGATAAATTAGGAACCGTGTTTGGGTTTTACAAATGTCTACATATGATGAATACAACAAGACTATTCGTTCATCATATGTATATAAACGCATCAAAATTACGCACACTCATTTGGAAACGAAAACCGTAGACACATTGATGCTTTCAATTTTATCGTTCCCGACGTTATCGAAACTGGTGTTCCTGTTTCCCACATTCCTAAAACAAACTGTAATGTAAAAATAAAAATTTTAAATTCTATTTAGTTATTTCTATGCTTACCGTGTTAGATTATTATCTCAAATTAATAATTCAAAAATATGTTCTACATAATTCATACAACAATATTTCAACAGAGAATTGACAGAACAAAATTTTTTTAAATATAATACAAGAATAAAAAACAAATTATACTGCTACAAAATTATATTCTACGAATATTATTAATTTGTTATATATTATATGTAAATAAATTAAAATAGATTCTGATACAAAGTAATATTAACAAATATTTTTTAAAAGTGTAATTTGTAAGCTGGGGAACTTCTTAGCTTTAAGCTTCTTCGCAAGCGAAGATCATCAGCTCAAACTTGGGATTGAATCAGAAATCAAATCAGTTGAGTCTTTTCTTTATTGCATGCCGATCAATTCTCTAGAATCGCACAATAGTTGAATTCACAAAATTCGGTAAGTATTTACTTATTTAAATAAAAATATTTAAATAGGAAGTGTTTAATTAAGTGATTTAAGACGGTTATTTTAATGAATTGTATTTTTATTAAATAATAACGCACTCAAAGAAAAATATACATATAGTACGTATATATGGGAACTAAAAACCAGTTCTCTTCTCATTATATTTGCTAAAAACCAAAGTTATTGTTGGCCTGAGCAGTAATGAAGGTTTATTTATGCATCTCAAATAATTATATAAACGTGTTTCAGGGGCGCAATTATTTAATTGTAGTAAAATCAAAATAAAGAAAAGACCCATGGAACGAGGTTATCGTCATTATTTTATGATTTATTTCTAGATTATTTAAGTCTTAACGGAGGCCCTGTCACAAATAAATATGTACATATGTATATATATGTATATAATATATTCTCTCAAAATATATAGATTTCTTATCACTTAAAGCATATATTAAAGCTTTAATGGGATCATATTGAAGTGATTGCAAAATGTACATCTGTATATATTGGTGCTCCAATTTTTGACAATTTTCAATGATAATATAATCATGTAACAGGAGAAAGAAAGCCAAAAACAAGATGCTAAATTTAAATTTAAAGGTTGGGAAAAGTTTAGTCGCCATTAAGATCCGTTTCGTTCGAATTGAATGAATTTTTCGTCCATGGGATACTTACAGATTTAGGTGAGGGGCAAAGCCAATAAAACTCATATTCGTATCACCGAAAGTTCAAGATTAACATAATCAGAAAATTTATGTAAAACATTTGGCTTGCCTTACACTTTTTCTTTTAAAATTATGCTCCCTACTCAATTTGTTATTATATTTTCAGCAAGATGATGTTAATAAATTGTCTTGTAATATGCGCCTGCATATTATCTTGTCGAGCCCAAGACACTTCCTTGGACAACTTGATCGCGGACATCTTTAAAACAGATGAGACTGATTCTTCTACCGTAAATCCAACTCCTATTTCGCCCGTTCCTAATCCTGTCACCGTTAAGCCAAAGGACTCGGGTCCATTAACTCCCTCGGGCTCAGAAGTGTATCAGTCTTGCGGTGATCAAAAGGAATGTGTGCCCCGATGGCTGTGTGCCAATGACACAATCAACACCAGTGGCGAGGGTATTATTGATATTCGTATTGACACAGGGTCACCGTGCAAAAACTATTTGCATTTATGTTGTGACCTTCCCAACAAGGTATAGTCTTATATAAAATGTAAAATGTGTCAATTAATAATACATAAATAAATCCGTTATATAGCGGGACAAGCCCATATTCCCAGTTGCGCCGGAAACCCCCGAAGGCTGCGGGTACACAAACCCGAACGGTGTTGGCTTTAAAATTACCGGAGCTGTGAATCAAGAGGCTGAGTTCGGGGAGTTCCCCTGGATGCTGGCGATTCTGCGAGAAGATGGCCCCCTCAACCTGTACGAATGTGGAGGAGCTTTGATAGCGCCAAATGTTGTCCTAACTGCCGCTCATTGTGTTCACAACAAACAGCCAAACACGATTGTTGGTGAGTGTCGCTTATTAATTATTTATTTACTTTACTAAGAAAATGTCTACCTATTTTAGTGAGAGCTGGAGAATGGGATACTCAGACCAAGACAGAGATCATCCCACATGAGGACCGTTACGTAAAGGAAATCGTTTATCACGAACAGTTTAACAAGGGATCTCTGTACAATGACGTAGCAGTTCTATTGTTGGAAAGCTCGTTTGACTTGCAAATGAACATCCAGCCAGTTTGCTTGCCCAATGTCCAGGACGTCTTCGATTATGACCGTTGTTATGCCACTGGCTGGGGCAAGAACAAGTTCGGCAAGGAAGGAGAGTACCAGGTAATCCTCAAGAAGGTCGACATGCCCGTGGTGCCAGGAGAAACGTGCCAGTCGAACTTGCGCGCGACCCGCCTCGGCAGGCACTTCCTGCTGCATGACAGCTTCATTTGCGCCGGCGGGGAAAAGGATAAGGATACCTGCAAGGGCGACGGAGGATCTCCCTTGGTATGCCCCATCAAGGGTCAAAAGGGCCGCTATAAGTCTGCTGGAATCGTCGCCTGGGGAATCGGTTGCGGAGAGGTTAACATTCCAGGAGTGTACGCCAACGTAGCCAAGCTTCGTCCATGGATTGACTCGAAATTGAAAATATGGGGAATTGATCCCAAATATTATACGCCTTAAGAAAAAATATTGAATAATGTAAAAGTCAGAATTACAATAAAAAGGGTTAACCACTTTTTAAGCCTTCTGGAAGAAAATAACAATTAAAATCGCCTTAAATCTAAAATACTTCTGTTTGGTTTTTCTATTTTTAAAGAATACAACATTAAATATTAATTAAGTCACCTCTCAAGTATAATAAATAATTAAATGAAGGAAATGTGTGGAATAAATAACATTAAAAAATACATTTGTATTTAATTTGACAATTAACTTATCACGAAAAATTTTAATATATTTTCACCATCTACTGGAATACCGTTGATGAGCCCTTGGAACCACCACAACAAAAGGCATATTTTTTATATTGCAATTCGGTCACACTGATTTGCGTGCATGGGAAATAGAACCAAAATCAGATCTGTCCGAACTTATTTTCATTGAAATTACACATATCTCTGCTAAAACATGGATAACTTCGGCCTTGGAGGAGTGGATCTCAGCAAGGGGCAAATGTTCCAAGTGTTGATTCGTCTCTCAGTGGCTTCATTGATAACATATTATTCGGTTAAATGGATGATGAACCAATTGGACCCGACCAGTAAAAACAAGAAAAAAGCCAAGATCCTTGCCGAAGAGCAGCTAAAAAGGTATCCATCGACCTACATTGTATTATTTTCACATTAATTAACGCTTTTACTTGATTTCGGTCCGCAGACTTGCTGAAAAAGATGGCTTTAAGCTCAATCCCCAGGAGTTTAACGACTACGAGTTAATGATTGCGTCACATCTCGTTGTTCCGGCCGACATACAAGTCAGTTGGTCGGATATCGCTGGCTTAGATACTGTTATCCAGGAGCTACGCGAGTCCGTGGTTCTTCCGGTACAACACAAGGATCTCTTCAAGCGCTCAAAACTTTGGCAGGCACCCAAGGGTGTTCTGCTGCACGGCCCGCCTGGGTGCGGGAAGACGCTGATAGCAAAGGCCACGGCCAAAGAAGCCGGCATGCGCTTTATCAATTTGGACGTTGCGATTCTTACCGACAAGTGGTACGGGGAATCCCAGAAATTAACATCCGCCGTCTTCTCGCTGGCCGAAAAGATTCAGCCCTGCATAATATTCATTGACGAAATCGATTCCTTCCTGCGTTCCCGCAATCTTAACGATCATGAGGCCACCGCCATGATGAAGACCCAGTTTATGATGCTGTGGGATGGCCTCAGCACCAATTCCAATGCGACGGTCATTGTGATGGGCGCCACGAATAGACCGCAGGACCTGGACAAGGCCATTGTCCGTCGCATGCCAGCTCAATTCCATATTGGCCTTCCGTCCGAAATTCAGCGAAGAGACATACTTAAGTTGATTCTGCAGTCGGAAGAAATTAGTGGTGATGTGGACTTGAATCGTCTGTCCAAGCTCACCAATGGTTTCTCTGGCTCTGATCTTCGGGAGATGTGCCGTAACGCATCCGTTTTCCGGATGAGGCAGCTTATTGGGGCGGGCGATTCATCTGGAAACCTGCCAACGTTGGATCGAAATAGCGTCAACATCACAATGGATGACTTGCTAAGCTCACACTTAAAAATTAAGGAGTCGAAGATGCACACTGGAAGTCTATTTTTAGAGAATAGAATCGAGCTAGACTAAGTCCTTTACGGTTGGTTGAATAAATGTAAAAACAACTTAAATCCATTTGAAAATGTTTTAATTTTTTTAATTCTTTAGGTTATCCAGTTACAGACAAGTGGCAAGTCTTTATAAAAAGTGAAATAAGGAACAAATATAATGCATCGATAGTGCTTCCTTCTCTTACTTAACCCTGTTCTCCTAAGTACCCAATTTCCGGAAAAAGCATTATTTTCGATAAAAACGGCAGCTTAAGCAGCCAAAAATTGCATAAGACCGCCAGCGGTTCCGCAAACTAAGGCTCAATGCACTTTAATTACAACATGGATGCGATCCTCCCTGAAATATTCACCTACAGAAATTTTAAACATTTGTATAAAAATATTGCACTTGTACTTTCGCACAGCAACGTCACGCGATCGAAGGCTTTCAATCGTAAAAGAAATATATGCATGTAAACTGGTACTGTTTTGTTCCCTTATGGAAAGTGTACTTTGAATATTGTTTGAGGGGCTCCAAATAATATATTTATCATATAAAACACAGAAAAGTTAACTAAAGTAAGGCACACTCATGGATGTATCTTAAAATATTGGGTGAAGCATATTTCTTGTATTACCTTTTTTTATTTGCTGAAGACTCTTTGGGAAGAGTATACAGACTTCACTTTTTTACAGTAACTTAAACTTTCATTTCTTTTTATTTCATGCTCATATAAATGCTTTCTTTCAGTGGCAAACAAATCATTTCTGTTAAAGACATTGAACGAACCGCTCCACGAACGCTCAAAGTAAGGCTGCAAAAATATAAAAGAATGATTTCATTGGTAAGTTTTGCAGAAACCGCAAGGATATTTTGTTATATTAATTACATTTTGTTCTCATCGTCTTTACAGGTGATGTTTTCCGGATATATATTTATACCTCTAATAATTTGTGGATATGCATCACCAAGTGATTCCTATGCTGTTAATCGGAGTAGTAATGCAGAAAATCATGATTGGACCTATCCTGAATCTGGAAAAGTATCCTTTCGCTATTCAGGAAGATCACAAAACGGAGATGCTCAAAATTATCATCGCGAGGTTGAACGAAATGTCACCTTGAAGCGCGGAAATAACTATCACAAGCCGACCGAGAAAATAGGTAGACATAAGAGCAAATACAAGCCCTCGTCCTTTGATCGAAGAAAGAATACAAATTCCCATTTGGCCGGTGATACAGAAAGTCGACACTATCATACTTTCGAGGAAATCCATGAACACGTCGAGGAAGACGACGATGGACAGCAGTACCAAGCATCGGAGCAAATTGGCACTCAATCGATCCTGCACGAAAATGTGAAAGATCATCATTCTAGCAGGAAAGATGAGAAGCGGATGAAAGTTAAAATAAAACATCACCATCATCATCACCATCACAACCATATTAAGGAAATGATAAAGACCGTACCCCAGCCGTATCCTGTGGAAAAGGTTGTGCACGTGCCCATTGAGAAAATTGTGGAAAAAATCGTGCATGTTCCAAAGCTGGTTAATGTTACGGTTGAGAGAATTGTTCATGTGCCCGTTGAAAAAATAGTCGAAAAAATTGTTCACGTCCCAAAGCCGGTGCAGGTCCCAAAGCCGTATGTGGTAGAGAAAATCATTGAGAAAATAGTTCATGTACCAAAACCATATCCAGTTCTTCGCACAGTTCCGTATCCGGTGGAAATTAAGGTTCCCGTAACGCTGGAAAAGAAAGTGCCCGTTCCGTTCAAGGTTGAAGTAGAACGAAAGGTTCCCATTTACATTCGATCCAATGAGCCATATAAATTCGAGCCATCACCTTTTGAAAGCTATCACCAGCCCGAAGAGTTCAAATATAATACGGAAATTGATCATCCGCCGCCGCCGCCGCCGCCGCCACCTAGAGATCACGAGCAAGCATCCCTGCCTTCAAACTACTACAATAGGATATACAACTCAAGAGAATTAGATCTTCCTCCCAGAATAGAAAACTATCAAAACCCAGCTCAACCGCAGTATAGGCACGAACCCGCTTTAAAAGGTTCTATTGAAACGGCTTCCTCTGGTCGAGAGCCTGTTTCTCTGAAGCTTGTAGGGCCCACACCCCAGGCGTTTAACATCACAGGCCAAGACTTGGATACCGCCAACTCAGCCCCACCGTTTGTAAATAATTCCAATTTCGACCTGAATCCCCAGGAATCAGCTAATGCCTTCCGCGGGATCCCTTTCTCGCTTCCATTCCAATTTGTCCAATTGCAACCAATGGCATTCCAGAGTGCTATCAACGTGGAGTTGCCAGCTCCATCAGCTGTAGCAGAAACGACTCCAAAATAAAGAGGCATTTGCTGACCTTTTAACTTTAGAAGAAATTAGAAAATATATTAAAAATCTTGCAGTCCAGTCCAGTTACAGTCCTTTAAACAGTAAGACTAAGCTACATTAATTAAGATTTCGTATAAGTCTCAGAACCTAATAAGTTAATAATTATAAGATTGGTAAATAAAACCAAATAGAGCTGAGCGATAATAAATTACTAACTACAAAATGTTTTATTTTCAAGATTCAAGATTTATTATATATTTTGGTATTTTATCAACAGTGTTTCATTCCCACAAGTTTCATTGTCAGAATAGCGACGAAACGTTTGTGAAACAGTGGCAATGTCGTATTTTAATAATCTGTTGTGGCAGGGTTTTTATCAATAAGGGAAAATTGTGGAGGAAACCTAAGTGTAATTTCATTTAATTTCTTATGGTTATTGTCCAGAAAGAATGCTGCAATTTAATAATATAAAACCAAACACCGAATTTAAAGAAACCAAACATAGTTGAACTGCAGTTATTTCAACACAAGCACACATACATATGTACATATAAAGCAAACCAAAACAAACATGAGAAAACTGTAAACAAACAATGTTGAGTGCGTATTTATTTTAGGATATCAGGTGTGCAGTTTAGTCTTATTTTAGCCTTTAATTCTGGCATATAATTGTTATTGCGGCTACTGTGAACTTGTGTACATAAATATGTATGCCGTGCTGTGCAATGCATTGCAAGTAGTCTGTATGTATGGATGCATTTACATTGTTTTTGCGGTCTATAAATGTTTAAATGAACATTAATTGGAAGGTCTAAAGGTTTTTCCCTTGATGCTAGTTTAAATATAATGTAAAAAATCTAGGTGGAAACAAACTTATTATGTTCATTCATATGTAAAAAGTGGTTTTCTTTGGCAATGTTTTATCAGCTGTTCAGTGTGACCGTTAAATGTTATTTTGCTTAGGCGTTCGCACTGATTTCTGTCTTTTCCAGGTGCAAAAATTGAATCATCTAAATTGCATTTAAAAGAAAATCAAAACAAAATTGTAACTAACATAATTTAACTGGTATTTCAGCCTTCAGTTGGAGACAATGAATTCCAAATCCGATCATGAAGCAGAAAAGGAAAAAAAGTTGACAATTACAAATAGGTTTGGGGATTCCCTGGAGAACTACGAACTCTCCAACGAAAGTGAACACATGACCCAAGTTTATCCGAAAAAGATTCAAAATCGGAAGAATGGAATTTTAAAGTAAGAGCCAAACGAATTTTTTCTTCTCCTTCGATAAAATGTAATGTGTACAATTAATGTAATTCTAGAAATAATGATGTTAACCACGACAACGCCTATCACGAAGATGTAGATTTGGCTGACATTCTGGGAACAAATTGGCCTAAACGTGCCGGAGCTGCTGCTATGATTTTAAACAACAAAAGTAAAACCTCGGTGGAGCCTGGCATTTGCGAAGATATGAAACCAGCTTCTCCTCCTATTTTACCAAAAGTCGAGCCTGAGGAAATTCCACGTATGTATTGCTGGTATTAGAGTCCCTGACAGGTTGAACTTAGGGATTTCTGTACACAAATTCCCTTTCAGATTGATAATCTTTGGTTAAAATAATTTAATTTTGATTTGTGTAAGAATTCAAGCAATTTCCATATGCCGAAGCCACATATTGCTATATTTTTATAGGCGCCTGACCCACTGTGCTCTTATACTTACGAATTCCCTGGATGCCTAAGAAGCAACTTTGTCAAACGTTCTTCCACGTTCGTATATCTGTATATATTGGGCATACTTTGGATATTAAGAGTTGTTTTGGAATTTTACGAACCAAAAGTGTAATTTATTTATCAATAAGTTCCGTGTAATGAAGAGTTTTTGTGTAATTTTTTATTCACTTGAACGAACATTTCAGAAATGGTCGCAGATCGAAAGTGTGTTCTTTATTTTTAGATCGTTCGCCAAAGATACATATATTCTATTTACGTTCACGTAAAATGCCAGTGTTCTGGCTGTTTTTTGGGAGTTTTATTTCTGTTTAGACGTTGCTTGCCTTAAGCTGCTTCAAATAATTATATATTAAAGTTATCTATAAAGTTGTGAAAATGAATCTGTGCCAAAATTCACTGTTTTCGGAATCGGACTTACACAATAATATACCCCTTACTGTATTGGAATTTTACTCCCCTGATTCCATAGACGAGGAACCCGGTAAATTCTAGGAGAGATCTCTACGCCACACTCCAGCCGTGATAACTCTTTGTTCCTCTGCTATCAATAAGTTTGTCCTATTTTCCAGGCATCACCGTCGCCGATTACCAACCTTTGATTGAAATACCCGGAACTGAGCTAGCGATTGGATCGCTTGTGGAAGTGTCGAGTCCAGGGGCGAACGAAGATCTATATGGCGTTATAAGATGGATTGGCATTCCGCCGGGAATACAAAAGAACGTTCTGGTGGGAATTGAAGTGGAAGACGAGTCCAACTTGAAGAACGTTAAGACCTCAGACGGTAGACATAACGGAGTTCGGTAAGTTTATATTAAATAATACTTATGTATATTATAATTTATTTATTTTTATACATTTTCAAGCTTATTCACATGCCACGAAGATCGAGCCGTGTTTGTCCCCGCCAACAGTTGCACCGCTGACCGTAGGTTTGCCGATGTGGACACTGCCAGCATGGCAGCCAATAGAGTTTCGAACAATCAGGCGAAGAAATTCGGTGTAGCTGAGTGTCCGGCTGTACGTGGATCAGTTCCGCCTTTAGGTAAGAGCTTCAAAATTTAAGAAAGAAAAAGAAAGACGCTAATGCCTGGTTTCTTTAGAAATACACAACTCTGAGGAGCTAGCCAGTATTTGTGGCAAGTTTAAGGGAATACAAGGTCATCATAATTCCTGCTACTTGGATGCCACGCTCTTTTCAATGTTTACTTTCACCAGTGTCTTTGATTCCATTCTGTACAGGCATCCGGGAGCTCAAGTAATAATTCGAAATTTATTATAAACAATGGTACTAAAACTCTTACTTTGTCAGGACATTCGAAATTACAGCGAAGTCCAGAAGGTGTTGCGTGAAGAAATCGTAAATCCCCTGCGAAAGAATGTCTTTGTGCGCTCAGATCGTGTGATGAAGCTTCGCGAACTGCTGGACCAGTTAAGTTCGGTCAGTGGCCTTACCTGCGAGGAGAAGGATCCCGAAGAGTTCCTCAATAGTTTACTCTCGCAAATAATGAGAGTTGAACCGTTTTTAAAGGTGCGAAGCGTTTTAATTGTTAACAAGATTGTTAAAGAGTTTAAACCCTTTTTAGCTAAGTTCCGGCCAAGATTCGTATTTCTATCAATTGTTTGTGGAGAAGGACGACAAGTTAACGCTACCAAGTGTCCAGCAGCTATTCGAGCAGAGCTTTCACTCTTCCGACATCAAGTTGAAGGAGGTTCCCTCGTGCTTCATCATTCAGATGCCTCGCTTTGGGAAAAACTTCAAGATGTACCCAAGAATATTGCCATCGCAAGTTTTGGATGTGACGGATATCATTGAAAACTGTAAGTACTTTAGATGCCTTCAAGGGTCCATCACTATAATATTTTGTTTCGTCTATTTTTAGCCCCGCGGCAGTGTTCACTTTGCGGCAAGCTGGCAGAGTTTGAATGCCGTGATTGCTTTGGAAGCTTGCAAGCTGGTTCTGGCCTCGAATGTACCGCCTTCTGTCCAAAGTGCTTGAAGACCTTTCACTCGCACGCGAAAAGGTTACTTTAATAACAGATTTACTTCGTTTTAGTTTGTTATAAACCCGAATTCATTTGCAGGAGCAATCACGTTTCGAAAAAGATCTCCATTCCGAAGGACTTTAGGATTATGGCTGACCACATGGTTGTCCCGCGATTATATATGGAATTGTTTGCTGTGGTCTGCATTGAAACCTCACATTATGTGGCTTTTGTAAAATCGGGATCTGGTCCAGATGCTCCATGGTGCTTTTTCGATTCAATGGCTGATAGAAAAGGTAATTGTTATCAATTAGCTTTCATATTTTCCAATTTATTTACTATATTTTATACGAAACACTTCACAGGCGAACAGAATGGATACAATATACCTGAAATTACGTGTGTTCCGGAATTAACGCAGTGGCTCACGGACGAGGGGGCGCGATCTATAAATGAAACTTCAACGAACGATAAAGTATTACCTGAACACGCTAAGCGTATTTTTTGCGATGCCTATATGTGTCTGTACCAAAGCACAGATATCATGATGTACCATTAGAACAATCTTTTATCTTTTGATTAAACCATGAGAGATGTAATAAATTTTTGTAGATAAAATCGTACATTTTTGTATTTGGTATTTATCGTATCGTTAATTATCGTAATATTATCCTGCTCCTGCTCTTTAATTATGACTCCGAGATTAGACACTTTTCCATTTGAAATCCAAAGACGGACTGAACTGTAAGTATGGGCATTCAGGGCAGTCGACCGTGCAGGTTACATTTCATATTTTGGATATATACATCGGATTTATATATACATACACACATTGCTCTGGAGTGCTCCTCCTTTATTGGTCGAGCGAGCTAATGGCATAATATCAGCTCTGTGATTGGTTAACTTTAGGGGGAGGATTTTATCCACAACGTCGATGGAATAGTCCGCAGTTGATTTGGAATATCTTTTCAGTTTCAGTTACTTCCCAGACGCACAGCAACAACAATATTCGGTTGATACTTGCAAAAATGCCAAACTCGAATCGAGAATTTTAACTTAACTAACTTAAAGTAAAACTTAACATAACTTAAAATGTCGAAAAATTCAATGTTTATAGGACGCGAGTATTCAACGAGCATTCAATATTATAACGCGGTGTATAATGAATCTCCCATATTCGACTTACAAAGTAATTATATTATTTTTATTTTGTGCTTACTTTGTGACTGTGAAATCAATCAATCAATAATTTTTAAGAATTTTGTTTCTTACAGTGATAAATATTTCCCTTTGTAGTGGAAGTTATTACTCATACTTATTGTGTTGTAAAATTTGTTTTTAAAGTTATTTAGTTATTTGAAATTTGATTTAAGGAAATGCTGAAATAAAATATTAAATTATATTAATTTCAGACACTGAACGTCAAGTTCAGCAACAGATTTATAACCAGAATCATGTGGGCTATGCTCCACCTTCGACTAATCGAACTATTAAGAAAAGAAACACAGCTAACAAAAAGGAGAGGAGAAGAACACAAAGTATAAACAATGCCTTCTCCTATCTCCGAGAAAAGATTCCGAATGTTCCCACGGACACAAAGTTATCGAAGGTAAGTTTTGGAGTCTAAAGAAGGCGAGTCACACTTCTCCAAATTGTTCTAACTAAAATTGCATACAAAAAACCCAACCCTCCGAATAAGGACTTTATAAAAGTGAAAGTATTTAAAAAAAGATGTTTATATTCAAAATATATTTTCGTTTTTCAACAGATAAAAACATTAAAATTGGCCATATTGTACATCAACTACTTAGTTAACGTCCTTGATGGAGACCAGGATCCTAAAGGCGGATTTCGGGCAGAGCTAAAGCCAATGAACCGAAAGATTTGTAGCGAAAAGAAGCAGCAATGTCTGAAGAGCGAAATTCAAGTAAACAAAATTTACACAATTAAATTTATAATAATATGTTATATGTTTCTAATTTTCTAAAACACAATCTGAAGTCCAAAGTTTGCTTTAGTTCAAATAGTATTTAAAATTTTGAATACACTTTGCGGCAAAGGTCGTCATTATTTTAATCTTGTATTTTGTGATTTTGCTAAAATGAAGTTTATACATTTTATTTATTTAATATATTGGAAACATTAACAATTACCTTTACTCGCTTGTCTAACCAATTTTATGTTTCCTTTTTAAAGCTCCTTAACCAAGAATGCTCCTTGGTTATTCTGTTTTATTATTTTTTTTTCAGACTTGTTCTGAAAGTAGAGAGAAAAAACAGATGTAACTTCTGTATACTACAAATAGGGGCGTTTTTATTTCGTTTGTACATATATATATATATGTGTGTACTTTTCTATTATTTCTTTGATTGTCTTCAACAAGATTTAAATATTCTTGGGTTTCAGAATAGATATTAAATATGTTTTTGTAGCCCCAATTTATGTTCAGAAATTTGTTTTCTGAACTTGGGGTTGATTGTATCTCTTTGCTGTTTTTTTTTTATGAAAATATAAAAATAAAAGCACTTGACTTTATAAATGTACTTTATCTGCATCAAAGCTATTTCCCCTTTTGAAAACCGCCGGAAAACATAATTTTGTTTCTTTCTTAATTGAAGTGCAGGGCGGCTACAATATTCGAGATTCGGGTGACCGCCTCCAAGTTTGACTTTATTGTGCAATTATAGGAAGTGATAAACCGCAGGCACATGCAGCCGTAATTGAGAATCCATGCTTATCCATCCACCAACAAGGGTTGGGGTGGGTGGAACATTAACCTAATAGGGCAATCTGGCAATAGAGATACCCACAAGACAAGTGCGTCCGCCGAAGTGTTGTATCAAAAGTATACATGCATATAATCCATTAAGGGTTTGGATTAATAAAGTGCTTCGGAAGAGCGAAGTTTCCTGGGAAACATCGGAACATGGTAAAACTGGGGGAAAAAATAAAATAAGGGGATAAACATTGCATCAATATAATATTAATCTTCTCTTAAAAGCGCTAGCTGTTTGTTTTCTAATATTCAGCCATTGGAATCCTCCAAAAATTTCCTCACAACAATTAAAACCTGAACTACAATTTCTAAATAAAATAGTAAAGTGTTTCTTTAGTGTTTCCGTGCACGTGTTAACTTCTTTTGTTTACTTCTTAATTGTCTATTTGTGGGTGCAACGTTGTAAACAAGAAAGAAAACTATGATCTACATAAATAGAGTTCATTTGAATGTTATGTGTTTCTGTTTCTGTCGATATGTGTTTCTGTTGCAGGTGTATATACACACTACTATTAATTATATACAATAAAAAAATAACATTATCTGCTTTATCTGGTTTTAGTATGCCAAAACTAATTAAAGATGTTCCTAACATTTTATAACAACTAAACTAAAAGCTTAGGCAAATAAGTTTGAAAAAATATCTTAAATTAAATGTAATATATATTTGTTCGTAGTATAAGAACATTAAGTTACATTTAAAATATTAAAATAGAATTTAAATCAATACATTAATGGTTCTTCTTTCAGAGTGTTCTCATATCGGCAAAGGGCCGTACGGGATGGCCACAAGATGTTTGGGCGTCGGAACTTATTCCAGAACATAATTAAATATCCATACTTATTAAATAAAAATTATGTAACCTTTATATATAAATTATTTACCTATTTAAAATAAAATATACCGGAAATAACAACTGATACTTTGTACTTTTTCTTAGTTGATATTCATAAATTTAAAAATGCAAGTATCTTTTTTGTTTACGTAATTATTATTTACCTTCGGCAACAAAAGTAATTTAAACAATATCAGGTTAAAATGAAAGAAAAATCGAGAAAAAAAAAAATTTCTTCAACAAATTTGATATTTACTTCAAATTTAACGATACCATTGAGAATACCCTTAACGAGTGTTTTCAACTATCGATAACTTATCGATATATCATCGACTCACCTTATCGGCTTTCTTGCATCACTAGAATCAATTTTCGAGCTGGATTTGTGTGAATGAAAATAGTGTATTAAGTAATTTTCAAAAAGCTTTTAAAAAGCAAAATTAAGAAAAGAATAAAGACAGCATAATATTAAATATAATGCGAAAAAGGTACTGTGGCCTCGGTCAAACATTTTATCGCGCACGTAGCTGTTCTCTTAGTCGTGAAGACGCAATTATTTATAAATAATTGACAATTACATTACGTACACACATGTTTTCGCGTTGGTATATTGTGAAATTTGTGCCTACATAGTTCGACGAAGACCATTGCCATAACTGCTTTTCCACTTTATGTAACTTCACAGCAGTTATGTTTATTGGAATAGAAAGGTCTCCGAAAATATACATACACACACAACTGAACTATCGTTGAGGGCAAAAGAAAAATGGAAGTGTCATCATGCTCAGAATTGGTGCACTTTCTTGTATAAATTATTATTTATTAGAGCACGTTGCACTCTCTGCTTTTTGCGTGAACACTTTCAAAGTAAATTCTTTTATTACCAACATTATAGAAACGGGAAGTGGTACATTAAAAAAATACAAATTTACATACATATTTTTGTTTTGTTTACTTAGTGTTATTTTCGCCTTTTCGAGTAGGTTTATTCATGCCAATTTTATCATTAATTTGATGACGAACATCATGCCGTCTTTGTATAGTTACTTGAGTGTGCTCTTCAGTTGGAACAACGCAGTTTCAGTTTCTCTCTACATTTAAATATTTCTTTGTGTGGTGTGTTACACGTATTCTTGTTAGTGGCACCTCCAATTGGTATAGGAACACGTTGGAGTAAAACTCTGGTTACATCAAAGTAAAGAGCTAACTTTCGCTAAGCTGTATAGGAATCATGAAATATGTATATCTGATTAGACTATTTTGGCGGGCTTAATACAAAATTTGCTTAGATCATCTGATTAACGGGAAATATGTACATAGTATGTATGTATGTCTACATACTATGTATGTAGTTGATGTACACTTGAAATCATTTTTGAGCGAGTCTATTGGTATCTATTGTTTGTCTTCGTGTAAAATGCCTAGCAACCCAAGGCTGTCCTTACAAAACTGAAATTAAAATGGTTAAATTGTTTATTTCGCTTAAGGAATTGAAATGTTATTTTCTTAAATAATAAATCTTTTATAACGTTATTAATATTTATAATTTTCTTGTCTCCTTTGCAGTTTTGGTTAAGATAAATAAAAGAAAAGACGTTTCGCGGTAAGTAACATAAAACTGTTAATCTTAGTAAGCATACATGTATTGATTTATTTAAAAAAAAAATGTAGATCAATCAAATAAATGCCCATTAAAAGCATTATTTCAAATATTTAACCGTAGAATTCCTTATTCTAAGAAAGGCATTATAATTAACCAAATTTGCTAAAACTAAGGCTATTACACGGGTGCCTCTGCCTTTTCTTTGTTTGCTGCTTTAGTTGTCAACAAATAACATATTGAATTATCAAAATTGTATTGTTTACATTGCACAGATGGGCGATGTCGATCCCGAGACTCTGTTGGAGTGGCTGTCCATGGGACAGGGCGATGAGCGGGACATGCAACTGATAGCACTGGAGCAGCTCTGCATGTTGCTCCTGATGTCCGACAATGTGGATCGTTGCTTTGAAAGGTACTTGTATATATTATTCAAATTTTGCCCTTTTTGATCGCATTCTCTGTCCGTTTCTAGCTGTCCACCACGCACATTCTTGCCGGCGCTGTGCAAGATTTTCCTAGATGAACTGGCACCCGAAAACGTGCTCGAGGTTACAGCGCGTGCCATTACTTACTACTTGGACGTTTCGGCGGAGTGCACCCGGCGCATCGTGTCGATCGATGGCGCCATCAAGGCCATTTGCAATCATCTTGTGGTGGCGGATCTCTCGTCGCGTACATCTCGCGATCTTGCCGAGCAATGTATAAAGGTGCTGGAGTTGATTTGCACCCGAGAAGCGGGCGCCGTTTTCGAGGGCGGCGGCCTCAACTGTGTCCTCTCTTTCATCCGTGACTGTGGCTCGCAAGTGCACAAGGACACGCTTCACTCGGCCATGTCCGTGGTCTCGCGCCTGTGCACGAAGGTGGAGCCCAACACGCCGTGCATTCAGAACTGCGTGGAGAGCCTGAGCACGCTGCTGCAGCACGAGGATGCCATGGTATCCGATGGCGCCCTGAAGTGTTTTGCTTCTGTGGCCGATCGTTTCACCCGAAAGTGGGTGGACCCGGCACCGCTGGCCGAGTACGGGCTCACCACGGAGCTTTTGAAGCGTCTAAAGAGTGTCGGAGGAAGCAGCCCACACTCGGCAGCTGCTGGTGCTGCTGCTCAGCCGGCTGCCCTGCCCGCTGCGTCCACAAACTCGTCGGATGCCATCAATGAAAACATGGCAACAGGTGCCAGTGCCACCAAAGTAAAGGCATCATCAGATACGGCTGCATCCCCACAGTCCATATCCACTACGATTTCTCTGCTGTCTACCCTCTGTCGTGGATCACCGTCGATTACCCATGACATTTTGCGATCGCAGTTGGCCGATGCCCTTGAGAGGGCGTTACAGGGCGACGAGAGATGTGTGCTGGACTGCATGCGCTTTGCAGATCTCCTGCTTTTACTTTTGTTCGAGGGACGCCAAGCGCTAAACCGTGGAGGAGGCGGCAGCGGAGGCAGTAACAACAACCCCAATCAGGGACAGTTGGCGCCACGACCTAGGCGGAACAACACCAACACGGATCGCACGCACCGCCAGCTCATCGATTGCATCCGTTCGAAGGATTCAGAGGCGTTGCGCGAGGCCATCGAATCTGGCGGAATCGATGTCAACTGCATGGACGATGTGGGGCAGACGCTCCTCAACTGGGCCTCTGCCTTTGGTACCTTGGAAATGGTCGAGTATTTGTGCGAAAAAGGTGCTGATGTGAACAAGGGGCAGCGTAGCTCGTCCCTTCACTATGCGGCCTGCTTCGGTCGTCCGGCGATTGCAAAAATTCTTCTCAAATTCGGTGCGTATCCGGATCTACGTGATGAGGACGGCAAGACGCCGCTGGACAAGGCGCGTGAGAGATTAGACGACGGCCATCGGGAAGTGGCGGCAATACTTCAGTCCCCCGGCGAGTGGATGTCGCCGGATCACTCGCTCCTCAACAAGGATGGGAAGAAAGGCACACTAATGGAGCCGCGTGGTGACCCCGAAATGGCTCCTATTTATCTGAAGGTTCTCCTTCCGATCTTCTGCCGCACCTTCTTGGGCTCCATGCTGGGCAGTGTGCGTCGCGCTAGCTTGGCGCTGATCAAGAAGATTGTCCAATACGCGTACCCAACGGTGCTGCAGAGCCTTAGCGAGTCTGGGTACAGCGATGAGGTTCATGCCTCCACATCATCGGGCCAGAATGGCGGAAACCTGCTTATCGAGGTGGTCGCCAGTGTCCTCGACAATGAGGTAACAAGCTAAAAATATATATTGAATATGGGTATTAATCACTGTAATTCCAGGACGACGACGATGGTCACTTGATTGTTTTAAACATCATTGAGGAAATTATGTGTAAGACACAGGAGGAATTCCTCGATCACTTTGCCCGACTCGGAGTATTTGCTAAGGTCCAAGCTCTGATGGACACGGATGCCGAAGACTTGTATGTGCAATCATCGTCGGGAAACGCGGACGAGACGGCATCTTCAGCTCAGAAATCTTTAACTAACGTCGTCGTCAGTCCTCGAGCAACTCTAGGTAAAGTTGATCCATATTTTATAATAAATATTACTAACATAATGTTTCATAATCCCATAGACGATCCCATGGAGGACGCCAAGGAGATATTGCAGGGAAAGCCCTATCACTGGCGGGAGTGGAGCATTTGTCGGGGACGTGACTGCCTGTATGTGTGGTCAGATTCCGTGGCGTTGGAGCTCTCCAATGGCTCCAACGGCTGGTTTCGCTTTATAATCGATGGCAAGCTGGCCACTATGTACTCCAGCGGAAGTCCAGAGAACGGCAATGATAGTTCGGGTAAATATTTAGCTTTTTAAATGAAGAAAATCTTTATACTAATTAAAAATTTATATCTAGAAAATCGCGGTGAGTTCCTGGAAAAGCTAATGCGCGCCCGCTCGTGCGTGATTCCCGGCGTTGTGTCGCAACCTATTCTGCCCACAGCGAGTGCCCTGCGCTTGGTTGTTGGCAACTGGGTCTTGCAATCGCATAAAACAAATCAGCTGCAAATACACAACACAGAGGGGCATCAGGTCACAGTGCTGCAGGACGACTTGCCCGGCTTTATATTTGAAAGCAATCGCGGAACGAAGCATACTTTCACGGCCGAAACTGTGCTGGGTCCCGATTTCGCCTCGGGCTGGTCAACGGCCAAAAAGAAGCGTAACAAGTCCAAGGCGGAGGGTCAGAAGTTTCAGGTACGCAACCTGTCGCGCGAAATCTACAACAAATACTTCAAAACGGCGCAGACTGTCCCTCGCGGAGCGGTCGCCATTCTGACCGATATTGTGAAGCAAATTGAGGTGTCGTTCGAGGAGCAGCACATGGCACCCAATGGCAGTTGGGATGCGACTTTATCCGCCGCCCTCACCAAGCTGTGTCAATTGATACACGAGGATGGGGTGGTGAGCGCCTACGAAATGCATTCGTCTGGCTTAGTGCAGGCTCTGGTGGCCGTACTGTCGGTTAACCATTGGGAAAATAACTCAAAACGCAAGAAAATGCAAAAACAGCGGGTGGCCGTCTTCAAGAAATGCATACTCGAGGACAGCGTTGAGTCCGCGGCAACGAGAACCAAGAGCACGGCAAGCATTTTGATCCAGAAACTAGTGTCCGTGTTGGAGAGCACAGAGAAGCTACCGATATATCTTTACGACACTCCATGCACCGGCTATAGCTTGCAGATTCTGCAGAAGAGACTCCGCTTCCGCTTGGAGCGCGCCGAGTGTGAAAGCACCTTGTTCGATCGCTCCGGACGTACTCTCAAAATGGAGCCCCTGGCCACGATTGGACAACTGTCCAAGTACTTGCTCAAAATGGTGGCCAAGCAGTGGTACGACCTGGACCGATCCACATACTTTTATTTGAAGAAAATACGGGAGCATCGTCCAGGACTCGTGTTTTCGCACTCCTTCGATTTTGATGAAGAGGGTTTGCTGTTTTACATTGGAACGAATGCCAAGACCTGCGATTGGGTCAATCCAGCGCAGTACGGTCTAGTACAGGTCACCAGTTCAGAAGGCAAGACGTTACCTTACGGCAAGCTGGAGGATATCCTCTCCCGAGACAGCATTTCGCTGAACTGTCACACGAAGGACAACAAGAAGGCATGGTTTGCCATCGATTTGGGTGTCTACATCATACCCACAGCTTACACCCTTCGGCATGCCCGCGGGTACGGAAGATCAGCCCTAAGGAACTGGCTGCTCCAGGGATCAAAAGATGGGCTGACTTGGACTACGCTCAGTGCGCATACGGATGACAAGAGTCTGATTGAGCCCGGAAGCACGGCCACATGGCCCATTACGTGTGCAGCTTCGGATGATACCGTCAGGTACCGCCACATCAGGATCCAACAGAATGGACGTAATGCCTCTGGTCAGACTCATTACCTGAGCTTGAGCGGCTTCGAGATCTATGGCCGTGTTGTGGGCATTGCCGATGACATTGGCAAGAGTGTCAAGGAGGCAGAGGCGAAAATAAGGCGCGAGAGGCGGCAGATTCGTGCGCAACTAAAGCACATGACCACAGGAGCCAGGGTAATACGCGGTGTCGACTGGCGATGGGAGGACCAGGACGGTTGTGGCGGCGAGGGAACAATTACGGGCGAAATACACAACGGCTGGATCGATGTCAAGTGGGATCACGGCGTGCGCAACTCGTATCGCATGGGAGCTGAGGGCAAGTACGATCTGAAGCTCGCCGATGGCGAGTATCTGTCCATCTTCGAGGGCAATCAATCGTCGGCGACGGGCCCGATGAAGGTAAGCGATAAGACCAACTCGACGGCACTTACATCACGCAAGTCCAGTTCCACGCCATCCCTGCCCGAGGCCACAGAGAAGAATCAGAACCATCATCCCGAAGTTGGGGCATCCAATCAAACCGTCTCAGCGGATAATCTCGCCTGGAAGCAGGCTGTTGTCGTCGAGACAATAGCCGAGAATGTCTTTGCTTCCGCAAAGACACAGATTATATCGACGAACCAATTGGCAACGGCTTCCTCCAGGGAGGTTCGTGCGAAGCACAAAGAATCCGGGACAAGTCCAATGCATAAGGATAACATAAGTGGACCGTCGCCCTTGAGCCGCGATTTGGAGCACATCTCGGACTTGTCCGCGATCAACAACTCCATGCCGGCTATTAATTCGGGCATTGTCTCCGATCTAGCAACCATTTCCGAGAACTTATCGCTTGCCGATATAGAGTCCAAAGAGAATATATGCAGCAAACCATCGGAGATCCTTCCTCCTGATGTCCAGACCCCCGCTCCGCGAGAGTCGAGCGATATTAAAAACATATCCAACATTGAAGAGAACAACAAGATGAATGCCAACAACTCGGTAAATAAGATCTCCAAGGAGCTTCTGGTAAACTTACGAACCACCAGCAACACAGTCACCCAACTCTCGACCGAAGCGCTTGAAATGATTGACAAGATGCGCGATGGCGTGGATATGATCAGAAACAACTCAAACAACATACTCTCGACGGACACGTTCCCCGCTTCCTGCGCAAACATTGGCTTGAAAAAGCAGCCGAAGGGACAAGGCCTGATTAAGGCAGACGAGAAGAATGCAAAGAAACCCAGTAGTGTTGTTTCGCTGAAGCCAGCAACGGCAGCCGCACAGCAACCGAGTGCAGATCCCCAGATTTCATCTGAAACTGTTCCGGTTCCCAGCCAGATGATGAGCATTAGTGTTCCGAACTTGACGACAACTTCAGCTTCGGAAGTGCCGACCACATCGGAGGTGGCCACGATGCACACAGGTTTGCTGGAGACCTTCGCTGCGATTGCCCGTCGTCGCACCTCACAGGGAACGACCAATATCCAGGACAATCAGATTATGAATGCGGCGGATGTTGTGAACGTTAACGAGCATGGCGGCGATCAGAATGCCTCCGGCTCCTTCCTCGGACACTCGGTAACTAGCTTAGTTAAGCTGGCATTGTCTAGTAACTTCCACTCGGGATTGCTAAGCACCGCTCAGAGTTATCCAAGCTTATCCTCGAATAACAGCATAAACACTGCTCCATCGTCAAATCATCCATCGACAAATACCTCGGCCGGACAGCAATCCGCATCTACCATCAATCACACTCTAACTATGAGTTTGACCTCCACATCTAGCGATAGCGAACAGGTGTCCCTTGAAGACTTCTTGGAAAGCTGTCGAGCACCGGCGTTATTGGGTGACTTGGACGATGAGGACGACATGGACGAGGACAACGACGAGGAGGAGAACGAGGACGAGTATGAGGAGGTGGGCAACACTCTGCTTCAAGTTATGGTGTCCCGGAACTTGCTAACCTTTATGGACGATGAGGCTTTGGAGAACAGGCTGGTGGGTGTGACTACCAAGCGCAAGTCGTGGGATGATGAGTTCGTTCTTAAGAGGCAATTCTCCGCTTTGATACCTGCATTTGACCCCCGGCCGGGTCGCACAAACGTGAATCAAACTTCGGACCTGGAACTCCCTCCTATCGGGGTTGAGGAGTCACCCAAACCACAGCCCAGTGGCCATGAAACCATTGAACAGCCATTGCTTGGCTTAAAGTTGCGCGGTCCAGGAATAGGCGGTATTCCCGAAGTGGAAATCGATCTGAACAACACGGACTGGACCATCTTTAGAGCCGTGCAGGAATTACTGCAATGCAGTCAGTTGAATAAGTTGGACAAGTTCCGAAAGATATGGGAGCCCACGTACACCATTGTGTATCGGGAGGTGTCGCCGGAGGCACAGGAAACCGCCGAGGAGCTTTCGCAAACGCCGGATGTCTCGTCAAAGAGTGGAGCTTCCACATTGTCGCCCAACTCTCCAATGCATCTAGGTTTCACTATAGCGGATAATAACCACATGTGCTCCGTGGACGACGTTCTCGAGTTGCTCACGCAAATCAATGCCCTCAATCAGAACGATATCGAGAATTCAGACAACGAACATGGTGGGGTTCCACTTCTAACCGAAGATCTCTTCATTAGCAAGAAGATCACCAACAAGTTGCAGCAGCAAATCCAAGATCCACTGGTCCTCTCCAGCAACGCTTTGCCGAATTGGTGCGAGAACTTGAATCAATCGTGTCCGTTCCTGTTTCCCTTCGAGACGAGGCAGCTGTACTTCAACTGCACATCATTTGGAGCCTCGAGGAGCATCGTTTGCCTGCAATCTCAGCGGGATGTTACAGTTGAAAGACAGCGGATACCCATTATGAGTCCGCGGCGTGATGATCACGAATTCCGCATCGGACGGTTGAAGCACGAGCGCGTTAAAGTTCCGCGAAACGAGGACTTGCTGAAGTGGGCCATGCAGGTTATGAAGACGCACAGTAACAGGAAGTCCGTGTTGGAGGTGGAGTTCTTGGACGAGGAGGGAACTGGCTTGGGGCCCACTTTGGAGTTTTATGCCCTAGTTGCGGCAGAAATCCAACGCTCTGACCTCTGCATGTGGCTCTGTGATGAGGAGTTGGGCCAGGATCCAGAAAACACCCCGGATACCATTAAAGCTAGCTCCAAGCCCGTCGGGTATTACGTGAATCGGAGGGAGCATGGACTGTTCCCGGCACCCCTTCCTCAGAATACCGAGATAAGCGAGAAGGTCCTGAAATACTTTTGGTTCTTCGGCGTTTTCATTGCTAAGGTACTGCAAGACATGCGTTTAGTGGACATACCGTTGTCCACATCATTTCTTCAATTGCTTTGCCACAACAAAGTGCTATCACGTAATCTCCACAAAGTAATTTCGGACCGACGCAATGGTGATCTCTCTGTCGTGTCCGAGGAAGAATCGGACATTCTCGACACCTGCACCAAGCTATTGCGAACTGATGGCAATAAGTCGAATGCCTTTGGCGGCATTCTATCCTTGGAGAACTTGAAGGAAATCGATCCCACTCGGTATCAATTTTTGCAAGAGTTGCAAAATCTAATAATGCGCAAGCAATCAATCGAGTTTGATGACACTCTCAGCGCCGAAAAGAAACAAGAACTGATTGACGAGCTGAAGTTACACACCCAAAACGGTCTGGAAGTATCCCTGGAGGACTTGGCACTTACGTTCACGTATTCGCCAAGCTCCTCTGTTTACGGATATGAACAGGCCGACCTTTTGCCAGACGGATCCTCGGTGAATGTCACCATCAACAACTTGGAGGCTTACTGCGAGCTGCTAATGAACTTCATCCTGCAAGATGGCATTGCACAACAGATGAAGGCTTTCAGTGATGGGTTCAATGAGGTGTTCCCTCTGAAAAAGCTGGCCGCCTTTACGCCCTCAGAGGCCCGAATGATGATCTGTGGCGAACAGTTCCCCCATTGGAGCCGAGAAGATATTATTTCATATACTGAACCAAAACTTGGCTACAACAAAGACAGGTATGTTTATAACCTTTTCCTGTTAGTTAGCTTGTACTGAGTTCTTTTATATAAATCTTTTTAAACATTAGAAAACGTTTTAAGAAAAGCAAAAGAAATTAAATAATGGTTTTGGTTTTTTTCGCTAGTGTTAAATTTTGAAAAGTTTACGGTAATTTCGACTCTTTATACGTATAAGATTATGTATATTATTTTTAGTTATGATTATCAATTGTAATTTTTATCAATTTAAATATGTTCACTTTCAGCCCTGGCTTCCAACGTTTTGTTAACGTTCTGTTGAGCATGTCGGGCGACGAAAGGAAAGCCTTCCTTCAATTTACAACCGGCTGCAGTAGCTTGCCACCGGGTGGACTCGCGAACTTACATCCCAGACTGACAGTTGTCCGAAAGGTGGATGCCGGCGTTGGTAGCTATCCGTCGGTGAACACCTGCGTTCACTACCTGAAGCTTCCGGATTACCCAACCGAGGAGATAATGAAGGAGCGCTTGTTAACGGCAACTAAGGAAAAGGGGTTTCATTTAAATTAAACAATTTATTGTATTCGATATTCAAGTTAATAAAAATTTGAGCCTTTTGTTATTTAAAACATATTGTTGTGCGTTAAGAACCATTATAAGCGCTTTTGTAAATAGTATAAAATGTTTAACCTCGATCATAATTATTATGCAAATTAAATAGGTTACTTGTATACCAAGATTCTGGTCCATTTTTGTGTCGAAAATTAAGTGGTAAGATGTTTCATTTCTCATCGTTTGACTAACGAGAAATAGTGAGTTCCTGTGCCTGCAGTGATCTACCCTCTTAAAATGTTATGAGATTCACCTGATAAGCTGGTAGTGAGCCACCCTCTGGAAACGCTTAATACAAAAGCACACATAGTAGAAGTAGACAGTAAAAACCTGTGAAAAGAGCCATTAAAATTTGACAATCTCAGAGCAAATTGTTATCTTTAATGTCTGCTGGCTACCTCATTCAATTACCAAATTATTTAAATACCTTTCTCACAAACAAATGTGTTTGTGGCTAATTAAGAACACCAAAAATTGGACCTCGAACGCGGTTTCGACTGTACTTGCATAAATTACTGCTGAAGATAAGATATCAGTGCTCTGTGCATCTGAGGCTTACTATCTTGTAAGGGCACCGTGACGTGACAGTCAAGGTTTTCCTATCCACGTATCAAGATCAAGAGAAATTATGCTATCGTTGAGCTTAATTATTTTGTGCTTATTTCCGTGCGTTTACAATGAGTACCAGTATCGTCCTTCCTACCAAGTCCTTCTGCAAAGAAGGAATAGCCTCGGAGTTCTTGTAGATGCGGAGTGCTATGGAAACATCCTCCAAAGTCGTATTGTTTTAACAGCGGCATCGTGCTTGATAGCCTCCAATGAAACTGAAAATATAATAACAACTGAGGAGGTAGCCGTGTCCTTTAAGAGCCAAGATCTAAGCGAATCGATTTACTTTGTGAGCGGAATAGACATATATCCTGGATTTAATATCACAACTCTGGATAATGATATTGCAATTCTTCGCTTGAGCACACAACTTCCCCTATCAGATCGAGACGATATTGAATGGGTTCTTTTGGCTGATTATGATTTAACCACGGAATCGCCTTTGCAGGATAAAGTTGAATCAACTGTAAGTCTATTTTATACTAAAACTTTTAATATAAATATTTAGTGTTCCCTTTAGCTTCCAGAAAATGCATATCCAGGCTACGGTGTTATTCACGAAAGTAATTTAGTTGGAATCATTACCTTGGCAAAGGATAACGTTGAATATCAGTTTCCCAACAAAGTTACACAAATCAATTCCTACTTAAGTTGGATATATCCTATTTTGCAAAGTGCCGAGACTGCCGACATGCAAAATAATAACTACAGCGTATCTTTACCTTATCGCCAGAGAAAGAGCGCCGAAATGGGTAAGCAAATAAATTGTAAATATTATTCTTCAAATTGTTTATCTCACATTTAATGGTTGCGAAAACAAATATGTTCCGAGAAATTCAAGATATTCTTATTACGTAGAAGCAAGTGATTTCATTAAACAGATTTCGCTCTAAAATAAATATAAAATAAAATATTTAATCAGATTATAATATTTCAAGTTAAATGGGATTGTACACATGCTTAAACTAATTTTAAATATTTTATTATTCGTTTTTTTTTTTAGGTACAGAAGACCTTGAAACAAAGGAAGGGAACTTTGCAAACCCAGAAGACCTATGTAAGGACAAAGAACATTCTTCACTTCCATTTTTATTAAATCAAGGATTAACCAATTATTTAATTTATTTTATTTATTTAAAAATAATAATTATTTTATTACGTTGCCCTTAACAGCGAACGAATATGTTGACTCTGAAGCAGTATCTGAAAAAAATGAGGAAGAGCTCGGTAAGGTCAAAACTATTAATTAATCCCTTGCAGGTTAATAAAATATAATACAGTGAAGTAGTCATTTCCGACCCTATAAATTATATATATTCTTGACCAGCATGAAAAGCCGAGTCAATCTAACCATTTCCGGTAACATGAAAATGTTTACCATTTTTCCACTTTTATAAAATTATTAAAAATCATTAAAGTTGTTAAAATTTTGGAAAATATATATTTTTTTAAATTAGAAACTGGATCAGAAAAACTGAATCTAAATGAAAATTAATGAATTTTTGGCTTAGTTAAATCGCAAACTGTGAGGGTATACAAACTTTTGATTCCCACAATTTGCTCTTCCCTTATACTTTAAGAAATAAATTTATTTTCCTAATCTTAAACAAACAAGCGACGTGTCGACTAAATTTGCTTAAATATCTCTGTAAACAAATTAATACATTTAATAACATTTTTATTTACAGTTAATCCAAATGTTGAATCTGAGGCTGAATACTTTACAGTCGAAGCAGGAGACCTTTGTAAGATTAAAGAGTTAAAAAAATGTTATATTACTATTTAAAATTAAAATTTTTTTCAGTTAATCCAAATGATCAAACTAAAGCTGGATATTATACAAACGCAGCGGACATACTAATGGCTAAAGGAATTTCTTCATGGATATTATTCAGTTTAATTATTTTTAATTTCCAGTTCTTTTTTAATTAGATTTATTAAAAAATACAATATTCATATTTTTATATTCGTCGATTTTATCAACCAAAAATGAGAGGATAATAATATTTTAATGCACTAAAAATTTATTATACAAATTTAAAATATTTAAAATTTAAAATAGTAAAATAAAAATAATATTTAATTATATATTTTGTATTATAATTAAATATAATTATATTGAATTTTACATATTGCATTTTTATTCACTTTTTTTTGGTATATAGGTATCTGGTATTTAATTTGTAGGTATTTGGTATTATGGAGGTGCTATGGTCACATTGATTTTGTCATAACTAAAACAAAAATATAAATAAAAGAGATTCTAAATAATACGCAGTCTTTTTTGACCAAATCTTCCGCCGGTAGAATTCTACACGTGAAGCGCGACAGACATGGGTCATGTTTCCATTGAAATTGATTGCCTGGTTCGCGAGTTAGACAGGTGAGTAATTTAATTACCTGCCGATCGAGTCGCCAAACTAATAAAACTCATAATATTTACATAAATTAAACGCATTGGTAGTCGGTACTATGGCTTTCTGGACTTGTCCAATCAGAAGAATGCTGAATTAAGGAATCTGGTGCAGCAAACAGTAAACAACCTGCAGAACTACATAGCCAATGGACATCAAAGCAACGCAGTTAAGAACACTTACGACCCATCAAGCCGCCCATCATCACTGGACCAAGAGGACGATGGCGACACCAAGCATCTCGACACTGAAACGAAGGAAAAGGCGCTAGTGTCTATCGGCGACGAGAAATCTCAAGATGAAAACTACATAAATGCTCTCTGCAAGCTAGGGCACCTGCACCTTCTTCTCGGCGAATATTCGGAAGGTAAATAAATAATCTGTAGTTAATGTTAACTCAACGTCAAGTGCCACAGACCAGAACGCGAGGACCAATTATACCAAATTGATATCATTTCGGTTAGCTTAAAAAATGATTGCTTTAATGGATTTCCAAGTGTTATATTAGCACTCATACTGAAGTATATATTCTTAGCAGGATGTGGATTTAAATTTCTTATCTTTTTGTTCCTGTTCGGAAAGTAGAAACTTACAAATTCCTTTATTCTACAGCTCTGTCGGCTTACCAGAAGTATTTACGGTTTCGAGAAAATAATTACTGGACAAACCATACATTTATTTATGGAATAGGCGTTGCCTACTTCAAGCTTAGGTGCTTTAAATGGTGAGTTCATTTAGGTTCTCGTATATTTATTTACCTATAAAATGGTATAAAATATAAAAAATAAACTAAAATTAACGTTGGGAAGTGGATTTGCCTTAATTATATTCGATAAATTTAATCGATACATTTCATAGATACAGCTAATTGTAATCGGCCCTAGTTATCGAGTTTATCACATCTCTTTTGTATTGATATTAAATTGTTTACTAAATAGATTCTACGTGAAAACAACACTGCCATTAATGTTATTTGTTTGTAAACGTAACAAAATTAAGACTGGACTATCTAACGAATATTCTATTTACAAAAAGTAGGTCCCGCGCAAGTTGTGTTGAGTTTGGTTCTTTGTGTTTTATAGATTTAAGAAATAAAAAATGGACAAGTTCTAAAAATGCAAATTAACAAAAGAAAAATAAGTGCCGCAAAACTCGAAAGAACATACCAAATATAGCTAACAAATGAGGTTTTTTGCATATTCTGTAATAGAACTCGCCACAGACAGGGCAGACATGTCTGTATGTACTTCAAAATGATGCAGACACTTTTATTGGTAAGCGAAAAAAGGCAATTAAACTAAGCCATGTTTCTTCAGATGAGTTGATTATGCCTAAAAAACCATGAGGACGACTGGAAAGTGTATGTTTAATGTTTTTCTGAGCACATGCAGCTCAAAATGAGGCTAGGCAGAGCCTGCACTGGGCACTGCCCTCCATTGCAACTCGAAGATTATGCGCCCCCTGGCGGCTAGATTCGAAGTCAGTGTGGCCCACTGCTGCATCCTCTTGCCGATGCATTTCGCCTCAAAGAGAAGGTTGCAGATCCTCATACTCTGCAATTGGTTGGCCTCCGTTTGCAGGTTGTGCACCCACTTGGCCAGCACGAAGGCCTCCTCCGAAGGGCGGTACATCTTGATATCGTCTACGCTGAGATTCGCTTGCTCTCGTAACTGTAACGTAACGTAACGTTTATCGAGGCAGAGCCACCGTCGGAGCTGACATGGCTAGATGGTAAGAGAGGAGCTCATCTCCGGGTTCACGTAATGCGAGACTGCCAAGCTCGCCGACGATGATGTGGATGCCATCAAACGGAGCTGTTGGAACTTTCTGTGCATCTGTTGTTGCAGCGAATGCAGGGATGGCTGCAGCTGCTGCTGTTGGCAAGGGCTCTTGCTCATCCATACGATGAGAAGAAGAAAGGGGAAGAGGGTCCTTCTCGAGACACATCTCCATTTTTTATAGAAGAACTCCCAGGATTCATATACGTCGTTTATTTTGCATGTCTTTTCCGTCATGAGAGATGCAACATTTTTCATTACACACACACACTTACGTGTGTACATACAAATAAATGAAATGCCCCCCTTTGAGGTCGTTATGTGAACTTCTTGGTTAAGCGCATTATTTTATTAAAATAAATATACACTTTCCAGCCGTCCGGCATGTTTTTGAGAATAATCAATTCAACAGAAGAAACATGGATTAGTTTAATTGCATTTTTTCGCTTAGTTTATACTTAATATTATACTTTTAAGTATTACACTGCATTATTCTACTTCAATCAACAGTTTTACATGCGCCGCCTGCACACATAACGGTGCGTACGTGACTGCATCAACGTTTTTTTTTCACTTAGAAAAATTATTTGGTTTTGTAACACCATAATTTAGCTTCCAATTTGCATGAATTATTGATGAATTTAGCTTAGACATGTTTTTTAGACTATAAACAAATTAACAAAAAAATTATCCCCACTTTTTAGGGCCATCAAATCTTTTCAAGAACTTTTGTATTTGAGCCCAAACTTTACCTGTGCAAATGAAGCCCATTTGCGTTTAGGTCTTATGCTAAAACATTGCGGCGAATTTCAAATTGCCTTAAAACATTTACAATTGGCGCTGCTTTACAAATATCCATCGACATTTTCCGAGCTTCAAGGTAAGTACTATAAATGTTTTAATCATTTATTTATGTTATTGTAAAATTATCGATTTTATTCTTTTCTATTAAAGTTAAATTTCAAATCGCGCATCTGTATGAAACTCAGAATAAGCACAAGGCGGCAAAGGATGGCTATGAATTCCTTTTGAAAGAAAAGAACATTTCATTGGAATTAAAAGCAGATGTTTATAGGCAGTTAGGTGAGTTATTATTCAATTTAAAGCCTATGTTTCTATGTAGTAAATTCAAATGGCAAGCATGATGTTGCACTTAGGCAGATGCTGCAGAAAGAAATCGCATTTTCAACCCCCGTTTGTATTACTCAGACGAGAATTCAAAGCTTTGGAAGGGGGAAATGAACGCGGATGCAAGCGCTACCCATTCCGACAATGCTTACTCGCGTTAAGAACCTAAAGTTACGTTTCCAAGTACACCAATTTTTGAACTCTTGAATAATATTAAAGCTTGGCGGTATCAACATTTTTGTAGCGCATTTTATTTTTAATTTAATCTTACTTATTTTGTAAAATCTTACAGGATGGATGTACCATTGCGTAGAATGCCTAGGCGAAAAAAAGGAACGTGAAACGTACGCATTAAATTTCCTTCAAAAATCCATCGAGGCCGATCCAAAGAGTGGACAATCATTATATTTACTTGGGAGATGCTATGCGGGAATCAATAAAGTCCACGATGCCTTTCTAGCGTACCGCAATTCGGTGGAAAAGAGTGAAGGAAATGCGGATACCTGGTGTTCAATCGGGTAAATGAACGTCCAGCTTAGTTATCAAACTTAGATATTAGATATTATATATTAAATAGATATTAAATTCAATCATTTTGCATTTGCAGCGTTTTATATCAGCAACAAAACCAACCGACGGACGCCCTGCAAGCATACATTTGTGCCGTTCAATTAGATAAGGATCATAAGGCCGCCTGGACGAATCTGGGTATACTTTATGAGAGTTGTGGTCAATTACGCGATGCCTATGCCTGCTATTTGAATGCAACCAAGCAGATTTCATTCCAAGTAAGCGAAGATCGCAGCATAAGTTTATAGTCTGTTAACATTTCTTGTTACCATTCCTAGAAGTCATCATCATTATTTCGACGCAAGCAAGTAATACGCATGAAAAAGGACTCTATTGGTCTCTCCAAGGGACTCACACAGCGCATCAAGTTTCTGGAGGTTCAGCTCAGTCAAGCACCACTGCCAAGTATTACATCGAAGCGCCGGACACTGTGTTCAATCGAAGAAGCCTGGAATCTGCCAATATCTTTAGAAATGAATTCGCGCCAACAGCAAACCGCACAGATGATGCCGCGACAGATGGCAAAACAAAGTCCAGTACAGGTAAACTTTGTCCGAGTTAAAATTATTTAATTTGATTAATTAATTTGATTTATTCTTCGAAAGGGACCACCACCACCTTACCCGCACAGCCAACTCAGCCAAAGCCCCATACCTGCGAAACGTATTAAGGAAGACGGCCAGCAGGAATTAGTACAACACAATAATCAGACAGCCACGCAACAGAACCAAAATCTAATGAGTATGTTTTATCAGCCAAAACTTTAAGCAGCTTCTTACAGAGTTCATCCCCACAGACATTTCCGAGACATTGAGCCAACGCAACTTGATCGCAATGCCGGGGGAAAGCAAAAAGAATTCTGAACAGAGCGTGGTGGACACCTTTGATGACATCTCGAATGATATTTATAAACAAAATGAGAATATAAAACTGGAGCGTTTAAGCCAAGATGCGATAAGTAATAGTTTAGCCGAAGACTTGAAACATAACGAATACAATGGTGGTGGCAGCGAAAACAGCTCGGATCTAACCACCTCTTTCAAAATACAAATGGACTCGAAGCAGTTGATGTCCTCGGTGAAACTATTGCCGATCGACGAGCCGCCCGTACACTTTACCATTTTGCAAGTGAACGCACCGCCGCCCTCTCCGCCCGATTGCCCACCGCAGAAGCTGACGAGAGACCAGCTCCTGCCCCCAACTCCCTCGGTTCATTTAGAGAATAAGAAGAACGCGTTTAGTCCTCAGTTGCAGGAGTTTTGTTTGAAGCATCCCATTGCCGTTGTACGCGGCCTGGCTGGCGCTCTTAAGCTTGATCTCGGTCTCTTTTCGACCAAAACACTGGTGGAAGCCAATCCCGAACACAGTGTCGAGGTCCGGACACAAGTTCACCAATCGCCCGATGAAAACTGGGACACGTCGCAGGGTAAACGGGTCTGGGCCTGCATATCGCATCGGTCTCACACAACAATAGCCAAATATGCCCAGTATCAGGCCTCCAGTTTTCAGGACAGCCTTAAGGTAACGATGCCCTCTTCTGTAGAGTTAATTACCAGTTAAAAAAGCAACCCACTTTATATTGTATTAGCTTGTTTTACCACAGGATGAAAGTGATAAGGGATTCCAGGGTTCGCAGGCTATGTCGGACTCGGACTCTAAGGATTCGGTTTCGAATTCAACAAACATTGTATTGAAGCGTAAAAAGAACAAGATCAACAGCAAGATGCTAAGGTATGTGTAACCCTTTGAGGATAATTAGTTAACGAGTTAAAAATATGAAATGCTTGTAGATTTGGAACAAACGTTGACCTCTCCGACGAACGTAAATGGAAGCCACAATTAACGGAGCTACAAAAACTGCCAGCTTTTGCACGCGTCATATCCGCTGCCAATATGTTGTCCCATGTGGGTCATGTCATACTTGGCATGAACACTGTCCAGCTGTACATGAAGGTGCCGGGAAGCAGAACGCCCGGACACCAGGAGAACAATAACTTTTGCTCAATTAATATCAATATCGGGCCAGGGGACTGCGAATGGTTTGCCGTGCCCGACGCTTACTGGGGCGGCGTTCACAATTTGTGTGAAAAGAACAACATTAGCTATTTGCACGGCTCTTGGTGGCCCGTTTTGGAGGATTTATACAAGGAGAATATACCGGTTTATAGATTTATACAAAAACCCGGCGATTTGGTTTGGGTAAATGCCGGGTAAGTGATAGTAAACTCTGATGTTTGCTTTATCTTACATTGGTTACCTCTCTTCCTTCTGCAAGGTGCGTTCATTGGGTCCAATCTGTGGGCTGGTGTAACAATATTGCCTGGAATGTCGGACCCTTGACTGCTCGTCAGTATTCTCTGGCCATCGAGCGTTATGAATGGAACAAAGTGCAGGCCTTCAAGAGCATTGTTCCGATGGTTCATTTAAGCTGGAACTTGGCCAGAAACATTAAAGTGTCAGACACAAAACTTTTCGAATTGATCAAGTGAGTAATACTTTGTCAATAGTATTATTATATTTTAAACGTTTTGTATCATTTTCAGAATGTGCTTGCTGCAAACGTTGAAGAACGTGTTGCACATACAAGAGTACGTCAAATCGAAGGGTGTGGAAATACGCTTTAATGGTCGTGGAAAGAACGAGGCCTCCCATTACTGCGGTCAATGCGAAGTGAGTACTTAATCTGGGGATGTTCTTCATTTTCCTTAATATTTATCTTTCTTGCAGGTCGAAGTTTTTAATGTACTTTTTGTCAAGGAACAGGAGAAACGGCACGTCGTTCATTGTCTGTCGTGTGCTCTAAAGCTGTCGCCATCGCTGCAGGGCATTGTCTGCCTGGAGGAGTATCGTCTGTCTGAGCTTCAACACGTCTACGATTCGTTCTCTTTACATAGAACCCAAGGACTAGCATACACTCAATAGTTGTAATACCAGAAACAAATCATTTTTAATAATGCAGATTTAATAAATTGTATATTTTACGACATATTAACTTGAAAATCAGATGTTTTTGTTGCCAAATAACGGATTCCAACACACGAATGGGAGCTCTGACAGTGTCAGTGATGACGATTAAGTCGCCAATCGATTATCTCTGCAATTTTCGGATTAAAGTAACCCTGATTTAACCAAGAAAACATGTTCTTGCAAATACTGTCCAGAATTATGAGAACTCACTGGAAATTCGGCTCGTTGATCGTGTGCACAATATTGTTAGCTACTGGTGGGTCTGCGCAGGAGGATGCTGACGTCGACATCTGTGCTGAGCTCTCAACACAGTCCTTGAGCCGGATTCTGGGGCAGGCATTTAATCCCCGCTACATGAGCATCGATCCGCCAGGCGAACCGGACGAGAAGAGTAACCAGCAGTTGCCCAGCGGCTACAAGCGATCGTCGAACGAACTACCTTTCTATGCGGACAGTGAGGTGATATCGGTCAGTAGCTTTCCCGCCTGGGAGACGAATCACTTTGCCCATGAGGCGACTCCGCATCGCAAGAGTGTGCGGACGAGAAGCACGTTCATGGACCGTGTGGGACATGCACGGATCGATGGGTTCAAGCAGCGGCCCTGGGAGTGCTCCTCAAAGATCAACTGGATCGATTTAGGCTTTAATTACTTTCCGCGCTATATCCGTTCGGTGGAGTGTATTGCCAGAAAATGTTGGTATGATCACTTCAACTGCAAGCCAAAATCGTTTACAATAAAAGTACTGCGCCGCAAGACTGGCTCATGCATTCGAATAAATGATAAATTGATTTTGATCACCGCTGAGAAGTTTGAGAATGATTACACGCAGCTCTGGATTTGGGAGGAGATAGCAGTTAACTTTTGCTGTGAATGTGTCATGCTATACTAACTAGTACTAGCGCCATTTAATCGAATTTCAATTAATATATACAAACACACACTTAAAAATCTCAACCAAACACTTTAATAGCATTGGGAACAACAGATACCTTAATTGGTCTAGCGTCGTACTCCTCCCCGTCGATCGAGTAAAACTTGTCTGCCATTTCCCCGGCGGGATACAGCTGAATAGTCCGACTATTCACCACCAAGCTTGGCAGAATGCTGCTACTCTCGACGACCTGCGGAATTTGCGTGATGTAATCCCATCCTGGCTGCAGTGAACTGATGAACTGGCTCTCCAGCTCCGCAAAGTTATCCTGGTTCTGCGTGCACTTGATGTTGATCTGATTCGCCTCGATGCTGCCCTCAAACTTGTTCCCGCAGTTGTCGTTCTTAACGAGAGGCCGCGCCGGCTCCTCCGCTGGGGTGTTCTTCTTGTACTTGAATACGAATTTGGTGAATCGCCCCGACGGAACAGCGACATCCCCCTGGCGTTGAAGCGTAGCAGCACAGTCGATGCAGCCCGGACAGGGCGGAGTGTACACGTAGTCAGTCTTTAGGCTCCAGTTATCAGCAAAGTATCTAAATGCGGCGGATGCATAATGCCGGAGCGGTCCAAAGTACCAATACTTGTCCTTGGCCGTCTCAATGTCCTTCAGCAGACCCCAAGAGAGCCCATTCAAACCGTATATTGGCTTTAATTGCTGCTCGCCGTCTTCCGTCTCGTTGATCACATCGAAGCGCAAAACGCTCTGGTACTTGCTCTCATCCTTGAGCATCGGTTCCAGTGCTGAGCACAGCGACTTGACATACTCGACATCCTTCACCCCAAAGATATGCAGCTTTTTGGATGCATCCTGGACGGAGCGTCCAAGGGGCAGAACGGTGATGGGACACAGTTTGCCGCGCCTTCGCATTAAACCAGTGACCACCTCCGAGGAGGTTCCGTCGCCTCCAGCCACCACAATGGCATCCGGCAGGGGCGACATTTCCTGGATGTAGGTCTTGGCATGACCAATGTGATTGGTTCGCAGGATTTCAACCGAATATCCAGCTAAATGCAAAACCGGCTCACAGTAGTTTTTGAACTGAAAATAATGGGACTCAACACATGATTTTGGACAAATATTTTGAAGCTGCTCACAAATTTCTCAGATCTCTTTTTATTGGCCACTGGATTCATGACCACCAGCACCTTCTTTGGTCGTTCCGATATAGCTCCCTTGGACTGTGCTTTGGCCGAAAATTCTCTCATATATTGTTCGATTCTAAAAGAGGTTAACGATTATAGTTTTTCGAAGATTTAATGTTTTCTGAATGCATACTCTATGTGGGTTTTCAGCGACTGGAGAGCGTACACCGAGACACAAGCTCCGAATGTGCATTTTTTCCAATTATTTCGTATAACTCTTAAATAATTCATAATTTGGATCTGGAGACTGCAGCACCTGTGTTTTTGTTTGTATAATCAAAAGTTTCACTGGCCGGTTCGATTCTGCAGACAATTTTGCTTGAACTTGAAACAATGAAAATGGAACATAAATACGTTCATCAGGCCTTTCATTGAAAGCATTGAATTTTTTATCAGCTGTTTTTTACATGTGCCCAATTTGTTGACCCTTCGCGATTTTATATCCTTAAGACGCCAAATTATTTATAGAATTTATTAGTAGCTGATCTTCACGGAATAAAAACTATACAACGAAAATCTTATCAGTTTTTTTCAGGGCATGACCATTTATTTCAAAATTTAAATACTATTGCACATTGTCATAAATATCCTCCAAGCCGGGGATATTTCGTAATTTTTCTAGAAACGTGTCATAAGCTCTTTGATCTTCTGCCGACAATTCAACAAGTTTCTGAAAAAGAAAAATAAACGCGAAATTATAAAGAGCTTATTAAATAAAAGTACGTTTGTCCTTACCATCGGAGAAAATATGTGTTCACTATTTTCAACGACGTATCCAACTTTGGCCAAGCTTTGACTAAGACTAGGTAAAACCACAGGACTGCATAAGAACTGTACATGAAGACGTTAAGAAGATGATAATCAAGGCTTTATATTAAAGAAATATTTACATTAACTGTCCCCTCGCCTTCATCGTCTATTTCAATTTCCTCAGCTCCTAGCTCTATCGCGTCGTTAGTTGCCTTATCTTCCAAGCTGGAACCTTGAGGTACCTTTGACGGATCCAACCGAGTCTGGATCAATCCAAAGTCCTCAAACAAATTCCCAACATCCATGAATTCGCCTCTACAAGGTATAATTTCAAAATGTTAATAAAGAACACTAGGAAACGATTGATGAATATTTACCCGGCTTTCTTAATAATTGGCGTCGCATCCATTTTAACACCAGAAAAGTTGTCCGTATAAAGGATGCATATCAAGTAAACCGCTCGTTTATAACGAATGTCCATCCGGTACTTCTTGAGCTGAACCTTACTAGTTTTGAATTTGTTTAGCGTATTCTGTATGGTACCACTGGGCATATTTTGTTTTAAGGCCCTATCTATTTCTGTCCGCAAAAGGGAATTTATTTGCGGATCCGCCGAGTTTCCCTCCTGAATGGCCATTCGAATTTGACGTGAAATCTTTGCAAACAGCGCCGCTCTTGCTCCGTCCTTTAACGCTTTCGTGTGTTTGATATTCGCCCACTTTGAATGGCCCGCCATGCCACGAAATGGCTGGTAGTTTCTTTGAAAAATGCATTTGCCATTTGTGGAAAAACTAAAGGTGCACACATTTCGTAACATTTCTAGTGTTGTGATCTAAACAGTGAAATAGGGTGACCAAATGGGAACCGGTGTAAAAAACCGAATATTTATTATTTAGACCATAGAATGTTTTTCTGGTATTTTATTTTGCCGAGTAACCCGATTTCGACTGTACACTTTTACACATTCCGTTAAATGTGATTTTCTTAATAAAATATCTGTCTTTTTAAAAACACATTAATACATTTATAAACAGGCAATTTTAAACCACCTGCAATTGCACTTGCTTTTGGTTTAGACAGCTCGCAGCACTTTCATAGCGAATCAACTTGTTTTGATGCGTTGTGGGGTCATTGTTGTAATCGTTGTTGTAAACAAAAACGTCAACAACATTATCAATGGTGAACTGCTGGTCATTTTGCAAAGTGTTTGTCAATATCAACGGCGACACTTTTACGAGACCCAACTTGGACGGGCAAACGGATAAAGGAAACTCGGTACTTTCTCCACTTTGAAGTCGATTCAGCATAAAGTCCGCACATCCCGTGAATTGGCTATCAGGCGAAAACTTGGCCACCAGGCGTACGTTCAACTTCATCGGTTGCTCCGATGTGTTCGTCACGCGGCAAGTGAAGGTGAATATAGAACCGATTTTAACAGTGTTCTTCGCATCCACTATCTCCAAGCGAAGAGTGTTGCATTCGAATGGCTGAAAGCAGCAAAAATAAAACTCAGATTATATTAAAATATTTTATTTACTTACCAGTCGCTGCAGCTGACTGGTTTGCAGGCGACCCTTTTCGCCCAGATTCGACCTCCAGACAATGTCGAGCTTGCCAACGTTGTTAAACTGTCGTAAACTGTCTATGTCCTTAGCAATGTCGGCCTTCGGCTGTTGAAAATAAAAGCAATTTATATTTATTTCTTATTGAATCTTAATCGAATGGGCTCTCACCTTAATGCAATAGAGAAACTGGCAGCTGTTGTTGGGCTGCAGCATGTGCTTTACCGTGAAAACAGACTCGCCATTGGGCAGCGTATTTAGGGGCGTCACGGAATAGTCCTCGGAACCATCCAATTCGACCTTTTCCAAACAAAAGGGGCTGGTAGTCACGTTCTGTATCTGAGCTTCTAGGTATATTTCGTCTATTTCAGCATTATAAAACTTGGTCTTCACATCGAGCGGCTTCAGGACTTGGAACTTGAAAAACTTTCGCAGCGATTGTGCATAGCCCGCAGGCGTCGAGTAGTTCACCTCGCAGACAAGACTTAATAAGCTTTTAATTAGATGTTTTTCAGAAAGATTCGCTCTAAACTTACATGTGCGTGCCGATTTCCTTCACCTCGTACCGGATAACATCGTCTATGGTGCCGCCAGGTGCCAAAACAACTGGGCTTTTGGCGTGCTCCTGCATGGATAGGTTTATCCGTGAGTTGTTCGACTGGAGATCGGCCTTAACGGTTACACACTCTACCGGATTCGCAGTGGTATTGTGCACGCAAATGTAGCTGGCAAACGTTTCGCCCAAATAAATGCTCCCAAAGGATTGCGGCAGCAGCAGGACTTGACCAGCTGCCAGTGTTTCCCCGGCCATTCCGTCACCCACTAAATATAGCAAGAAGATAAATAAGTTTAATGGAAAATTCTTCTGTTAGTGCTTACCATTGGTGTCTTGCCGCTCCTGCGCATGGCTTAAGCGCTGCACCAAATCCGTGGGCTCGCATGTAACCACAGGCCCGAGTCCCACCAAAGTGGGACGCATCAGACGCATAACTAACGTAATAAACAGTGAATTCAGTATGTGGATAGGGGATTTTGTGGGCTTTACTAAAATTCACCTTTGAGGGCCACCAAGTGAGCATCTGGATCAACCATTTCCATCTTGTTTTGCTGAATTATATCTTAGTATCAAATATATTTTATGCGATTTTATTTGTGTTTACATCAGTGCGACCAAAACGCACTGGGACTAAAACACCCTGTTTGGTTAAATACCAAATATACCAAACCCCTGTCCATTATCAAAAATATCTCATACACGCAAGGGAAAATATAAATGTTCTAAATATTAAATATCATAATGCATTCCATGTAATCTAATTTATTTTGTAATATTCGACACATATTTACATCACATTCTATTACGTATTAAACTGAGTCCTTGTCTTTGCATATCCTAGATGTCATTTCCTGCAAAGGCTCGAGCTCCTTGGCAGAGATCATGTCGAATTCTTGCACGAAATAATAAAAATGCTTATAGCAAGCATTTACGTGGGCTTCCTGTTAAAAAAAAGAAATTAACTAAATATGGGATAAACATAACTACTTTGCGATACGTACAGCCCCGATGCTCACTAGCCTGTCGAAGTGGTGGATGTAAACGTGGACGAAAACGCGGAAGAGTCGCGTTAAAATTTTACGACTTATTGCTGTAAAATTCTTTGGAAAAGGAACATCTGAAAGGAAGAGTGAAAGTAACGCCCGGCTCTTATTGGTTTGTTAAACGATCGGAAATATTACCAGTGGAGACGGGGAACACGGCTTCATTGTTAATCTGTGACTCAATCCAATCCATTAAATGCTCAATATACTTCTGAGCTGAGAGGGCGGTTGGCTTTTTATACCTTAAATATAACCATAAGTCACAATTTAAGCTCAGTTAAGGTTCATATGCACTTACAGATCTCCATCAGCCCACAGATACTCATAACGCGATCCCCCGGACATTGTGGGACAGGTACTTTCGTTACAAAACTCGGAGACGGTGCCATAAATAAGGTTGATGCGATTAAAAAAGTCGACAACTAGAAAAAGAATATCATAAATTTGTTAATAGTTATTCATTTATTGTATTTTATCAATGCAAACCATGCACAGCTAGCCAGTCGTTCAGATTCTCGCCTTGCGGCAGCCGCACCACTTGCCGCAGATTAATCCCCGATTGCAAACTGGCCTGCGCTTGTTTATGGAGCGAATATCTTATTGTTCCCGAAGCAAACGGCTTCTTCGGCCTGAAAGTCTTGATAAAGCATATAAAAAATTGATTAAGTTACCGAATACTGGCACTGAAGAATTTTTCGCTTGACCAATCTTACCTTGCCTTTTTGAAAGAACTCTAAAAATCCATTTAAAGCCATTTTAAAGATTCCGGTATTGAAGTAAACAAGACGGAAAGCTCGCACATAAGCATGTGTGTTAACGTTTTGATTAATAAATTTGATTAATTAATTAACTCTTTATAAATAATGTTTATGTTTCGTGTTTTGTTCTGTATTGATAAGTCGTGAAATAGAGATGTGAGACCAGAATCGAGGCGAAATTTATCGAATGTTTGACTTGCTCATTCCATCGTTCCGATGGCTGTGAAAAAAGTAAAATCTCTAGTGGTACAAATTGTTACCAAATTCAGCAACCCCAATTTGACAAATTAAATTATACTTTAAAAACACTGAAATTTGGTATCAGAAAATATTTGTTTTTTTATTAAAAATATGTATTGAAGTATTTGGTTAAATCTTATTTGTATGGGATATTAAATCATTATGAGGTATTTTATTCTTGTTTAAGAATACCAATATCCTGAAGCAACTGGTCATTGTTATTTGGTATGACGTTTTCATTCAATTGTCTATTCCATTGTATTAACTGCAATTAAAAAAGAAAATAAATAAATGTTGTTTGATATAGCAAACAATTTTATAGGTATACCGACGCGCTCCAGTTCAGCACGCAATGCAACCACGGCTTTCTCCCGATCCGCTACCAATTCCTCAAGGTACTGATAGCGCAGCTTCTTCCGTGCCCTGCATTCCCTAGCACTTTGACGACTGCGTTCTAAAAATTCCAATGTGATTAGGTTAATAAATAAAAAAAGTTATTTCAAATAGTATTGTCATACCTAGTTTGGCCTTTATATCTAATTTTTCTGTCGAGGTCTTCCTTCCAGGTTTCCGTCCTCTCTTTCCACATTCCTTACGGGTCTACAGGGTAAACGAAAAATGTTTAATTATTAATACAAATATAAAAAAATTATAACTTGTAATGTCTTATCGAATAATTTACAAAGTTTCTTTAATTAACCCTGAACAGAATACGCTTTTTGTTTGCTTTCATTCGCATACTCATACATACATATCTACATACTTGCATACATACTTATATGGGAACTTTACTGCGCATTAAAACAAACCACAAGTAAGAAACTTATGTTGGCTATAAAATATGTTATTACCGTTTGTACTTCCTCGGTGATAGACATTTTAATACTTTGGCACTCCATTTCTGCCATTTTTAACCTCTAATAAATGTTTAATGTTGAATGTTTATTTTTCTTTGTTATTATGCGTCCTTTCGTAAATACTCCAGAGATGACAATAACAAATGATACAAAACCAACCAAATCGTTTGCATTGACAAAAATGGTCTTTATTGAAACAAACAGAATGAAACACTAAATATTATTGATTATATATATGAAATAAGTACCAAAAGGAGTTTTTAAAATAGAACAGCAAAAATTTTATAACATTAAAAATATATTTAAGAGCCAAATTCCTTAATTTTTATTAAGTAACTATATTACTAAAAAACAAATCAAACAACGGCGTCATTAAAGATTGTGTAAAAACACCGTATTATTATTTTTTTTTTTTTAATTTATTGAAAAGGTGACTAAAAACATGTTATTTAATTTTCTGTCTACCTCAACTAATGGTAGACAGAAAATTAAATAACATGTTTTTAGTTTTTAGACGTTTCCCTTTAAGCTAAATTACTGAATACTTATACGTTTTTTGTGAAGCAAAAACCCCGATGCTGTTAAATATGAATGTAGGTGAACTAATCAGAAATAAAACTAAACTTAATAATAATCCAAGTTAGCTGTTATAAGTTGTATTCGATTTTTTATATTTGCCAAATTTATCGGCTAAATTTTAGTCATTCAGTCGTATAAGGAATACAGAGTCTAATGGAACACTACTAACTATAAATATAACGCCATTTTCGCCCCGATTTCAATGTTTCTAATACAACACTATTTTTAAATATTGGCACTTTTGCAACGAGTTTAACCACCCTGGTTGAAAAAATTGATATAGATACATACTACGCTAAATTATCCGGTGGTGATAACTTATTGATTATTTATTTTTCAAGGCAGATATCTCTTGAAAAAGGGATAACATACATAGTAAAATGTCCAGTATGGGAGATCAGCGTGGGACCCGAGTGTACGTGGGCAATCTGACCGACAAAGTTAAAAAGGACGATCTCGAAGGAGAGTTCACAAAATACGGCAAGCTGAATTCAGTTTGGATTGCATTCAACCCCCCGGGCTTCGCCTTTGTGGAGTTTGAGCACCGCGACGATGCCGAGAAGGCATGCGACATACTAAATGGCTCCGAACTGTTGGGCTCCCAGTTGCGTGTGGAGATATCCAAGGGCCGCCCGCGTCAAGGTAGGCGTGGTGGCGGCTCCGTAGAGCGCGGACGGCGCGGGGACTTTGGCCGGCACAGCGCAACCGGAGGCAGCAGCAGTGGCGGCGGCTTCAGACAGCGTGGATCCAGTGGATCCGGCCGACACACTGAGCGCAGCTACAGCTCAGGACGCTCCAGCTACAATGGGAGAGACGGTAGCAGCAGCGGCAGCTTCAATCGACGTGAGGTATACGGCGGGGGACGGGACAGCAGCCGCTATAGCAGCGGCAGCAGCACTGGCTACGGCCGTACCGGCGGCCAAGGAGCTGGACGCTTCCGTTCCCGATCTCCGGCTATATATCCTCGATTCTAATAACAACAACACGACTCATAGTTGCTTAAGGCTTACATATGAGTAAAGAATAATAAATAATAACTTAAGTGCGACCGTCAAACGTACCCCCTCGAAATATTTAAAATTGTAGCATTTGATCGTTTTCGATCAACAAAAACCATCAAACAAAAAACTGATAGTCGTCGTTTCTTCATTATTTATTTAACAAATTGCGGGTAAAGTGTGTACGCGCTTCGCCCATAAAAATGACAATTGCAAGCACCTAAAATTTAAGTTATTTAAAGTAGAGAACTTAGTAAGAAAAAGCATACGTTAAGACTCGAACTACATACGTCGAAACCAAATTCTAGAAGTACGCAATTTTAATAAAGGAAATGCGTCAAAGTTTTCGTATACGTACACAAGCTTTCGCAAAATAATTGGTCAAAAACTTACAAGATTTCTCTAAGCAATTAATCGGTGATTTTTATTTTACAGACTTGCTTGTTTTTATGTATTTAAAAAGTCGAAGAACTGCTTGTAAAAGTGAAACCTCACATGCCCGGGTCTTGAGAAGGAGAAGGTGGAGATGAATGGATCGATCTAGTCCTGTTTTTTCTCAGCTGCGTAATAACCAAGGATCTGTAAGGATATGCTCACATGTTTGCCTTTATTCGCGTTATATATCTCACGCAAATCAGGGGGAGTTTGCATGCCGATAAACATTATTTAAAACTACTTGTGACCATGGTAAGACAAGGTACTGCAAGGCTAACATAATAAAATTCGAATTCTAGGATGTATCCCACACATAAAATTTACTTTTATTCCTCATCAGGCTGTGAATTGACTGCGTTTGATTTTATCATTTGAAAACTAAAATTTTCTTGTATACTTATAGCTAGTTAGTTAATATATTAAACAATTATCAGATTGAGATCATTATTATTACCTTGAGTGGAAAGAGTAACGTTTTTTTATTATTTTATATATTAACTGTCTTTTAAAAAGACTTTATTTTGTATAGTATTATATTGGAACGACCAAATTGAGATTCATTGGATCGCAATTAAAATATTAATAATAGTCTAGCAATATTCATCTTATGAACACTTCTATTAGTTTACTTACATTTCCCATCTATTTGAAGCAATTTTAGTGACTGCAGATACATTTTTATAAACAAATTATATATATAGAAGGCAGATGAATAAAAGAAACGGAATTGGTTGTTACGGCAAAAAGTTTGTTTTTCTGTCATAAAATCTTTTCTAAAACACAAAATTTTTATAAACAATAGTTTTTGTGCAAAAGGGTGGTGATCAGGAATTAATCTGTTGGGACATAAGGTTAAAATATAATGAAACTATTAACAAATATTTACCTTAAATTTAATCACAATTTTCTCTGTTAAAATATTAAGTTACCTTCAACAAACAAATATTTTCTTTTTAAATCGATCTTTTCAAAATACATAGTAAAATTTTACATCTTTGTTGTACCAAATATTTAAGCATAGTAAAATTAATCGAAAGAATCGATGTTCAATTTCGTCAAAAAGGCCTCTTGCACGTCGATTTCGTCCGTGTATTTGTCTCTTCATTTAGTGGGCGTATTGCGGCTCTTAACACCCTGTGAATTTCTCACCTGGTCAGGATGCGCATTCGTTAGGCTGGTGGGACCGTGCGTTCCCACTTTTCGGATTCAGATACATAGAATGAGGGTCACACTGACTATCGATAACAATTACTTGCTAGCCCTAAAACTACTGTCACCGCTAGATTTGTGGATCTCACGCTTGATAAATTAAAATACATTTAACAGAGCATGAGCTATTGTTTAAGTTTTACACACAATTTAAAAGTTTTTATTTGGAATTTCGTGGCTTAATGTATAACATGTGATAACTTTTTAAGATGCAGTAACAGAAACTCGTTCGGTTGGAACCCAAATTTATTGACTTAAACATACCCACAGCACACACATACATAACATACATATGTATTAAAGAGTAGGCCCATATATTCGTGGTGCCTGTGCTGCTGCTGATAGTGTAAATGTGTAAAATGTCTGTGGATTCTGCTGTAAATATGTTTTTATTTAAACAAATATGTACATAATTGCACGAAAAATCGGTGCATATATGCGCACATGCCCATGCATATCTGCATATTTCTCTACATGCATATGTGTGCTCTAACTACAATACATACCACCATTCGCAAACAGTTTGTCCAAAAAGTGTGTGTCTACTACAAGATAAAACAAAAAGAAACGAAAAAACAGTCGCTGTTGCCAAAATCCTGTCGCTATGTTAAGTAATTTCGATTAAATCGGTGTTTTCTAACAAAGATTTGGATTTTAAATTCGATTGTTTGAAAACGAGCGCAGTTTCGTTCGGTACAATCAGCGCAACCAATTAAATTCACCGAATTCCCAGCATTGTGCATCCGACTTCAATAAGAACGCTACAAATATTTAACATTGGCCAGTTGAACATTAATAATTCGGCCAATTAATGTATTATGTTGAGAGGAAAATGATTATTTTGTTTATCATTGATAAAAATCCCCAAAAATGTAAGTATGGTCATTCACTGAATTACTGAAAACATCGGCAAATGAAAATATCGGTCATACTTTCCGTCATTCAGCAAAATATCGCTAAAAATATCGACTGAATTACTGAAAAGTCAATCTGGCTAAGAAATACCCTTTCGCAGGCTTTGGTGACAGCTTTGTTCTATAGCCTGGCATGTGTCACTTGTTCTGCAAGGAATACTAAATCATTTACTTTGAGACGCAGATCTTCCTGGGCCCAGATGTGCAATGTCCGTGTGGCGGAGGATCTGGTGCTGACGCTGGTCAACCGGCCGGTAATGCGCGACAAGTAGCAGCAGTTCGCCTTCAAGAACTAGGTGAAATCACACCCGGAGCTGCGCTCCTGAACTCAGCTACCAGATCATAGAGCAATCTCTCCAGAGATCTCCGGCAAACAGGCTGCACGGGCTTTAGTTTTAGCTTCGATTATTATCTTCCATTTGTTAAACTTCTTAAGTAATCGAAAGCATTGTTCTTGATTTGTTCCGACATTTTCCTCGATTTCTTAAACTTTGACATTAAAAGCTGTTCCTGAAAAATATCAATTGACTATAGTCGATATTTTCAGTAATTCAGTCATTCATTCTTATAGGGAATCCCTTGAATGTATATACACTGATTGTAATGGGTTTTAAGATGAGGATGAGGGCCAGCTTGTCGTCTCCCATTTAAATCTTTTACTTTTTTGGAAGCCGATCTTCTAAATCCAATAAATTGTATTGGAGATGCCGAGAAGCCTTCTTGTTTCAAAAGTAAAAACTCTTTTCCACATAATACACACATTAGAATATGTAAGGTCACAAGATCTAAAGATTTCACCTGTCATTTTGTTGAGGATCCTACAATACCGATCACATTAAGAAGCAATTTATGTATTACTAATTCTTTCATTTTCTTTTTGCATTGCAGAGCCACAAACATTGAATGGAATGGAAATGGAATAAATAGTTGTTGTCGTAAATGGATTTCCAAATAGGTTTTTGAATGGATGCAGCTAAAATAATTTGATCAAATCTTTTAACTTACAAAACTATGGCAAACACCATTTCGTTAATGTCGAACGTGATACGCAATGTAGTGAGCAAAAAACGTATACGATACAAGGAGAAGGGATACAACCTGGATCTTACTTGTAGGTTTAACAGTCATTTTAATTAATTATATGGTTTTAATATACTATTTCCAACTCTCTCTCTCTCTCTTAGACATTGACGAACGCATAATTGCCATGGGTTATCCAGCGTATGATAAAATAGAGGGAATATACCGAAACCGTCTTGAAGATGTATACAAGTTTCTGGAGGAGAATCATGGCCAACATTACAAGATATACAATCTATGCCAAGAGCGCCTAGAGCGCAGCTACGACATCTCCAAGTTTCACGGGGTAAGACGCTCACTGCTCCCTCAATCTGCATACTGATCATACCTCAAAATGCTTACAATATTAACGATTACAGAGAGTTGGTATCTATCCGTTCGAAGACCATAACCCTCCAACGATCGAGTTAATACAACGATTTTGCAAGGACGTTGACCTGTGGCTAAAGGAAAACGATTCTAATGTTGTGGCTGTACATTGCAAAGCGGGTAAAGGAAGAACCGGTAAGAAAACGTGTAATTTTCATATCCCCTAAAGTTACTAACTGATCTCCCCCGTAGGAACCATGATTTGTGCATATTTACTGTATAGCGGATTGAAAAAGTCCGCCGATGAGGCATTAGCGTGGTATGACGAGAAGCGTACAAAGGATCGTAAAGGTGTGACAATCCCATCTCAGCGTCGATATGTTCAGTATTTTTCCAAACTAGTTTGTTCAAGTGTTCCATATTCGAAAATAAGCCTTAACGTAAGTATTATCCCAATTTAACTAATTTGACTTTAGCTAATAATTTATTGTTCTTTCAGGTCTGTGAAATACGATTCTCGGAGTCAAATTTTCTGCAAAATTTAGGAAAGGTAGAATGTTCAGTATCTGTATTAACTGACTCACCTACAGAAAATGTTAGGCCAGAAGTAAGTATTGTTCACTTCGTTATAAATATCTCAAATACACTTAACTCACGTTTTGTGGTGAAAGTCTTGTGGCTTACGAAATCCCTATTTTCCATTAAAAACTTAAGATGAAAGCAATTATATATTAATAGAATCTGTGTAGATATTTTGACGCGATAATAGATGTTTTGTTTAATATATCGTATCATTGTATTTGGAAACAGATTAAAAAATAAAATTTTACGTTTTTACCTAATCACAATATTCTTATTTACTTGCAGAAACTGGAAATCTGGAAGATTGATTTTCAGAAATCATTTGTATTGACCATTAGTCCACCTTTTGCAGTTGCCGGCGATTTAAAATTTGAACTAGCACAAAAATCATCAAGAAAGATTTGTCACTTTTGGCTAAACACATTTTTTGTGAAAAATTCTTCAAGTATGTTAACTTTCAAAAAAGTTACAACGGACATTTAATTTATATGTTTTTTATAGATTGTGAAGTCGAGGGAACAGTTAACAAATATATCCACACCTTAAGCAAATCGGAAATCGATGATGTTCACAAGGACAGGGAACATAAATCATATTCAGATGATTTCAAGGTAAGTTTATAGAAACTTCCCCGTTTGCAAGAGTTTAATGATTGTTTTTCTTTATTTCATTACAGATTTCAATCATATTTGAGGCAGAGAATTATTGCAATGATGTGCAAGCTGTGCCAGCTGAACAACCATTAGAGTTGGAGAAGAACGACAACGTTTTAAATTTTGAAAGATCCAGCAATGACGGTCTGGCTGCCAACTGTTTTGTTAAGAAAAAGGTCCTGAGTGCGATCGTTAATGAGAATAATACATCGAAAAGTCAAACTATAGAACCGTTGTTGGATCATAAGGATCACAATATAGTTGTAAGTGTGAACACGTTTTGCGGACAACCCAATAATATGCTTAATCTATAAATCTAATATCCGTAGACTAAAATTCAATACGACACATCAGCCAATTCAAAAAACACTTGTTCTTCTTCGAGCGCGTCTAAACGCAAACAGCCCAATAATAGCAAGCCTCTTTCATCCAGCTTGAATGATTCCAGCACAAGAGAGGATATAAGAAAGAATCATATGTATAATAATCAGCCGTCCATTAAGAAAACCGATTTAATCACATGGCAGAATAGCGAAGTTCATACCACCAGCTCTTCTGACACTCGAAGTATAAATGAGAATAAGAACATCAATTACAATTCATACATCACATGTAATCAATCCTCCAATCCAAAATTCAGCTGTGGCACCGAAGAAGGCGAGGAAGATTGGGAATCCGGTGAGTTTTCCGACTTGAGTTTGCCATAATACACCTCCTGCCCGACCCGACACAAATGATCTGATCTGAAAAATCTTGCCAGCTGTCAACTCCAGTGCTCGATCATTCCCGATTTTTTGTTTCTTTTGTTTTGTTTTTGTACAATTTAACAGTAAAAATAGTATATATATCGCCTTCAGCCCAGCACTTGGCCTTCTCTTGCCACCCGGAGCACGCAAATAACGTTGGCAGGAAGCAAGTCTGTTATTTGCGAGCTCTGTCTCTCTCCTTATATATCGTCCACACACTTATATTCTTATTGACTTTGCCAGAATAATCATCCGAGACGATTTAAAAGACTTCTGGCTGAACGATCTCTTATTTTTTGCTGTAAAAAACGAAGCCACCAGAACTGGATTGCATATATGTATAATATATATATAGAATAATGGATTTATATGTCCCCAAGACTTTGAGAGCATATATGCTGGCAGATAGGCTTTCCGAGATCTGCTCCCTTCCTTTAACCGGGGAACTGATCGCGAACAGTCGGGCCCTGCACACATCTGTTTAGAATGTAAAGAAAATAGGTGAGTGAGAGCTCAGGCCTGCGGCTTAAGAACTAAACTAATCCGTATCTACATACCGTCGTCTCTCATCAAACATCTCTCACTACTTCATGAATACTCTGTAGAAGTGTCCTGCCTCAATTAAGCTGTGGAAACAATACGGCGACGCATGGCGATGCCAAACGAAGACACATTAAAGCTAATACCTTTCTTTCCAATGTCGATTGTCCAATTTATAGTTTAGAATTATGCTTCATTGACACCTAAATAGAGTCCTTTAAAAATAAACCCCAACTAAATCGACACATCTTTTAATTTAACAAAATATATGTATGTTTCTGTCTCACAGTCATCTTCATCCAGTTTACATTGTCTTAACTAATATAGGAAATTATTATTATTAATATTTTGCCTTATAGCTAACACTAAGTCTCTTTGATTCTAATGGATCTTTTTTCCTTTATTTCGTTTCAGGTGAATCGACATACCTGTAATCAATGCTTATTACGGACTTATAATTCTTGGTGATTTAGCAAAGTAATTAAAATTGCTAAGTAATTGGCTAATCTATTCGAATTTGTAAATATATACTGTATGATATTTATTTAAGTAGTTTTAACAATTATTTTAAATAAACTCATGTACATTTTGTATTGTAGATTTCATTCGAACTTTGGGTTTTTTTGACTAAGGTTTTAATATTTCAACTAAGAAAGGTGAGCAGTGCAGGGCGGAAGAATGCAGAAAATATATAGACTTTCAAAGGATATTATGTGTGGCAAAGACATTTGTTTTAAAGGCTACAGCTGATGTATTTTTTATATGAATTTTAAATCCAATTATTGCTTTAAATAATAAATAACACCCACATGAATTTACAAAACTAAAAAGGTAAGAATTTATCACGGAATTTTTCACGGAAATAAAATTTTGAATTGAATCTTTAAATATCTTTAAAAATAAATATCTTAAATCTTTAATAATCTATAAAATAATCTCTATTTGAATTCAACTTTATAAACCTTATATATATTTTTGTCTTTTTCAAAAATATGTTAAATAAAATTCAACTATAAAGTGTTTCGATTCCATGTTCCAAATTTCTCATTCTTTGAATGATGCCCAGTATGTTGCTACCTTGACTTTCCTTATATTATTGTTGTGTACATTCGGCATCAAAGTTTCACAGGCATTTTGCAGCTTAACGTCAAGTATCTAATTTTAACAATGAGTAATTATTCAGAGTTTTTTAAGAATGTTTTTAGCGACATAAGCCGCCGTTCTGCCTATTCGCAAATGCTGATTGGCGTAACCTCAGGATGGTAAGTGTTGCATCACTGCGTCCACTCCCAATCAATAAACTTCACAGGGATAATGCAATTCAGTGCATTTTTTTGTTACCCTTTTATTATGCTTATGCTTTTGTGATTACATTAGCTGTAAACATATATAATATATATGGCAGGCTAGAGGAATCGCGGTCTTCTGCATTGTGTGGTTCTATGACTTCATATTGCCGTGATTCATTGCCGCATAGCCTTTTTTGTTGTTGGCTTCTATGTTTGCAGAATAAAGTGATTGTTGTACAGAAATATTATGTATTTATTATAAATAATTGTTTCATAATTTCACAGGGCCACTGGATTCACAACAATGAAAATTGGCAAGTTTGCCGCCTTTGCCGTTGGCGGCAGTATTATTTTGTTGGAGATCGCACACCAGGAGGGTCTCATCAAAATAAATTGGACCAAGCTGGATAAGAGCGTAGACAGGCTGGCCGACAAAGTTGAATCGTCGCTGGGTCGCGAGAAAAATTGGAAAGAGAAGGTAATAATAATAAATAAATAAGGCACATTTCAAGGTCACTGAGAGAATATTTTTTGCAAATAAATTTGCAGACCGAACGATTTGTGGACAACAAATTGGATAAGGCCGAGAGTCTGCTAACAAGAAATGGCAAAAAGGCAGCCAAATGGTATTCCAAGCTCATTGGCGATGAGGAAGGACCCAAGATCAACGATCTGCACATCTTTTTGGCATCCTTTTTCGGTGGCGTTGCTCTGGGCATCGCCACGGGTTAAATGAGTTGTCACATGCCACAAATAACACATTTAAATACATAAAATAAATACCATAAGGTTATTAAAAGCAAATCTCACTAAATAAAGAACAAAAAAACGAAACAATCTGCGACGTAAAATGCGCCTTCCACCGACTTATATATTCAAAATGTTCATTTTTTTTTATTTTACTCAAATTCTTAGCTCCTACTTATATGTTACAGTCCATTCTTGTTCAAAATACATATGAAAGTACGATACGTTTACATTTCTGGATTACTGGTTTTAAAATGGCCTTCGTGCCAGGTTTTGAGACGGTTCGAGATATCGGTGAATGTCGGACGCTTCACTGATTGTTCATGCCAGCACTCGATCATCAGTGAATATACGGCAGTGGGACAGTTTTCCGGAGCGGACAGCAGTTGTCTTGAGCGGATTAAATTGATCACTTCCTGATTACTAAATCCGTAATATGGCTAGAGTAAATTAAAGCTTAAATTCCGAGTCTTAAAGGTGCAATACTTCGATATTTACCTGCATTCCATAGCTGTAAATCTCCCAGAGTACGACGCCAAATGACCAGACATCGCTTTCCGTGGTGAACTTTCCATATAATATCGATTCGGAGGGCATCCACCGGACAGGTAACAAAGACTTTGACTGAACCCTGGAGAAAAAAGACGATGTTATGGTAATGTTCACTAGTAAAGCAGGCTATTTCAGTTACCGATAGTAATCCGAGCTGTAAATATCCCTGGAGAGTCCAAAATCTGAAATTTTCACGATCAATCCCTCGTTTACCAGGCAGTTGCGAGCCGCCAGGTCACGGTGAACGTAATGGTGTGCCGACAAGTACTGCATTCCCTCGCTGATCTGCAATGCTATCTGCAGGAACTCCAGTTGTGACAAGGATTTGCCTTCGGTGGGTGAGTTTGAGATGAGGAACTCGTGCAAGTCTCCATTGGCCATGTACTCGAAAAGCATGCAGTAGGGCTCCTTGTTCAATACCACTCCCAAGATGCAGACTATGTTCTGATGCTTCAGGTCCGATATCAGTTCGATTTCCCGCTTAAAGTCCTGCTGTGTTTTCAGCGAGGCGTTCTCCTTCAACGCCTTGATGGCGACCGTAATCGTACTTTTGTTCGGCTGCAGAAGCTGTCCCTTGTAGACTTTTCCTAAAATATTTTTCATGTTTATGTATTGGTTCTATCTTCGATGTCTCAATAAACTCACCAAATGCTCCTTCGCCCAACTCTTCCAGGAACTCAACATCTTGGAGTGTAAAATGCGAAATTCTCAACAGCGTATTTCTCTCAATTAGCTTGGAGCTCAATGCAATATGATCGGATAAGTTTCCTAAATTGGCTCTGGTATTTTCCTGGGCGGAATTTAGCTGCGAGTTCCCATAGATGTTCTTATCGGCGCTGGGTGTATTGATCTATAAAATATATATTGTATTGCCAAAATGTATTCCTATATCTTTGTGGAGAGATATATAAACTTACATTATGAATATTCCTCATTCCGTAGTGCATGATTTTTCGACGTTTAAATATTATAATGGCAAATATTATTATAAAAATCAATATGGTGGCTGCTGTCGTCCCGATAATGCCAATCCAGATCTTATCGGCACACTTGGGTATGTCGCAAGGCTCTATAATTCGCTCTTGGGAGGAGTCTACAAAGCACCAGGGGCTGTCTTCAACACTTCCGGGATTTCTAAGAAGATATAGTAAAGGAATGAAATATTTATTTTATGATGTTTCATTATCCTCAAATTACCTGCAGTAATTCTGACCGATGAGCTCGGGAAAGTCGGAAATTTCCTTCATCAACCAGGACCACCGTAGGCATGGCTTTCCGGACGCCGATACGTTTGCTACTCCTCTGTAGCTCGAACCGTCCTCCCAGTAACAGTTCTCGGTCTTGTCCACCTCAATGGTTATGCCCAGGGACAGGCAATCCTTGTGTTGCGGCAACCTTTGGCAATCCTCGACGCCAACCACTCCAATTACCGGATGACGTTTGGCAATGGCATACTCCTTTTGGCAGAGTTCGTTCTCCAGGAGCTCGCACTCCTCACGACAGATGCGCTTGAGGTTCTCGGACTCTCTCGTTGGCGGGTATTTACTCGAAATATCTGTGCTGAACACATCTTCGTAAATGGTGGATTTTTTCTTGAAAATATTTATGCTTTTGATGTCCTTGCTCTTGGTTCTCTTTCGCCGTATAGTAAAATTTGAGTTCTTAGCGTACTGCTTGGCGTTCGTTGCCACGTTGGCGAAATACAACAGATTTGTGCGCTCCGGAGTTCGGCAGATCGGCATCGAGCTAAAGCACAAACTTGGCAGTGCATACATTCGACAATTCGCATTCATATCTCTGCATAATAAGGAATTAGTAAGGATTTAAACTGAAAAGTGAAAGAGTAGACCTACTTTGATTCCTTAATAACACCATAGGCAGCCTTCAGTCGCTCCTCCAAGGAATTCATGGTAAGATTCGGTGATACAAAAACATAGGCATTGCTGAGGACATCGCGGCAAATAGTGCCATTGTATAAGTGGCAAATCCCTGATGATTGCTGAAACCTGGGGGAGAAAATATAAATTATCAATGATAAATTTTAATAAAAAAAATATATACAAAAACTTCTATGAAATTATTTTAAATGTGTTAAAAGATTTTTTTAAGGGTGGTGCATTCTTCTTAAAGCATATTCAATCGATTTGTTTTTTACTAGAATAATAATTTAGCATTCAGACAATTGTCTATAAAGGAATATTCTATTCTCTGTATCATTTACTTTGTGCAACTTTAAAAAATAACTAAAATAAAAGAAGGAACAGCTGATTACCATGGAGACCAAAAAGTCTCATGAATATAAAGAAAACGTTTGTTTGCTTTTTATATGGATATAAAAACCTACCCGTATATTCCAGAGCCAACACTATTGGTCGTCTGCACCTTTCTTGTGTTTAAAATAAGGACGAGCAAAAAGCTCACAATAAATGCTGAGTTCTTGGTCATTTTGCAAAGCTCTGGGCCAAACATAATACAAAATTCTTTGTTATTGCAATTTACTAATTGACATTTCGACCCTGCGGAAAATATTTTTGTATTTGTCCTTTCGCGAAAACTTGATACATTTTCATCCCTTTGCAGGAAATGGGGTTGCTATCGGCTGCCTATCGACGTATCGATATTTTCTTAAACTAAAATCCAGCATTCAAAATTTATTTGTTTTACATTGAATAAAATAAAAATGTTAAATTTAAGTATATATTTCTATTCTCTGGACACCTCATACTAATTTTTGTATCTATTGATGGCTTATCAGTAAATAAAAGTGCCGAAACTTCAGTAAATATTTATAAATTAACACAAAATGATAAGAAACAAAAACAGAGGAGCGTTTTCTCCATTGAAAGGGAAACATTTTGCGTTTAATATCAACAATGTATTTGGTACGGAGCACAATTCAATTAACGAGTTACCATTTAATTATCACCTACAGATTTCTGACGAATAAATGCCAAACTTTTGGTTACTCCGCTGCACTGTCCACATTTTCCGACGAAAGGAAGCCAACGATGTCAAAGGCGGCTTTCTCGCTGATCCAGAAAAGTCCTACGATTAGGGCTTCCAGAATACCAATGACTGCGCCAGCGCAAATATCCAAGACATAGTGGCGTTGAAGAATAAGTCGCGAGATCGCCACACTAACAGCCCACGCAGTGATCGGCATTAGAAATACAATGTGAAGTGGATACAGCTTTGCGAAGAACAGAAGCACGAAGAACGCTCGGGAGGCGTGACCGGAGGGAAAACTGAACTTGTCCGGACCTATTGTCATCATATCCTTGCTGGCCACCGGCCTGCGTCGCCGCACGAGTGCTTTTAAAACGGCCACGACAACCACATCGAGTACTAATCCAAAAAGCATATTCACTTGCATCTGATACAAGTCCTTCGAGCTGAGCAGCCATATGAAGGCAATCCACGATGCGAACCAGGCGATCCCGTCGCAGGATATTTCGAGAAATCTACTGTGTATCCTCAGAGATTTGAAGAACGACAGGTTGGACACAGCAACCACAAAATGCTTTGACACCTGCACATCCTTCTCCAGTAGGAATTTAAGTGCCGGTGATGACTGCAAATCCAAAAATGTGATTGTAGTTTTTATTACTCTCTGAATCACCGGGCTTACCGTCTTCATATCGCCAGGTTGTCGGTTGTCTATTGTTTTGTGTTTATTATTAGTGATGCAATGACAGCGCTACTTTCCAGAAGTGGCATTCGATTTTTAGTCGATAAGAAATGGTTTCAGTGTTTGGGAACGATGGGGTATGAAACATTGAATTTTTTTATTATTGTCATTTACTCTACACCACGAACAGGACTACTTTTATAAAATAAGTTAAATGGTTTTTTATTCTGCATATGAATTTGCTTCTCTTTCTTCATATTTATCCGAAATATGAGGTAATTTTGCCTCCGTGTTATTGGCCCTGCTCGACTCTGGCCACACCAATTTGACTTTGTTGTGATCGAATATTCCAATAGATTTTCGTATATTGTATCTATGTACAATTATTCTGATGCGAATGTGCGGAACATAGTTATTTCCATAATTTCCAATATCGCCACACAAATCGGAAAATGCACGCTACTCTTGGTGCCCAGTGTTTAGAATAAGAAACGCGTAAAAGTCGATTTTATACTTCGATAAGAGAACCTGTACATTTCTTGCATTAATTGGTAAATAAATATTCTATTACGTTATTCCCATACAAAATCCAGACTCCGGAACTCACACAGACGTGTAATAATCAATACTGATATAAAAGACAATTGTGCCGGTAATGAAAAAATTATTGATATTTAACAAAAAATTTCATCCTCCAGAGGTGTATGTACCCACATATGTATGCGCATATATACATATATCTAACATTTACAAGATATACATAATGACATTACCAGGAGGCCGCTATCTTGCCCAAAGAAGACGCACGCACTTTCATTTTTAAATACTTTTTAGCCAACTTATTCCAGATAAATTCGGTTTTATTTTTTTAAAGAGACGTTGGTATCTATGTAGTTTACATCTTACATAGCCGCAGCCGTTTACAATCTTCCCCAGTGCACATTGGACGTAGGTACATATTTACAGGCAGCGCATACATATGAACTTATGTACATCGAAGTGGTCCAACATTCCGTGCTTTTATGTTTAAGCCGACTATCGATTTTGAATAGCTGGCCTGTGCGTGCGACGAAACTTTTTCCGGGCGGCAATGATTCTATTTCTTTTTGTTCTTTTTTTTCAATCTGGCTCGTGGATTCCTTTATCTGTTATCACCAAAGGTGTTCCGTACATGTTAGGTGTGCACAAGACAGTTAAACTGATTACCGCCTCAGTTATGCAATTGTATTTTTTAAATGTAACTCAAATGTAATATTTTCATTGGTTGTTTCCTCAACTCTTGGAGTTTCTGGGGTTTTCGCAAAAAATCGCCCCACACCACACCATTAAGTCTGCCTCCCCGCAACGCCCTTCGTGACAACATAGGCCCATTAAATGTCCACAACATTTGGCTCAATACGGCGGCCAGTCCGCCAGCGAAGTTAATGTTTTCCTACCCCATAATCCACTCCGAGAGCAGTTGTTATTCTGACGGAATATTCTGAAAACTACCCCACTCCACTTAAATAGCTGGAGAACTCTAGGCAGTGAGGGCAGAAAAATTAGTATGTGTATCTATTTAAAGAAGTAGGGCTTTTATTGATTTATTTGACTCGAATTGAAAATTGCAATTTACTTTCAGGCCGATATGCTCCTTGCTTTCAACTGAAAGTAACAAGTAATCCGTTTCAATGATGGCCGCACAGCACCAGCACTACACCGTTGAGGTGGGTGATACCAACTTTACCATTCATAGTCGGTACATTAACTTGAGGCCCATCGGTTCCGGTGCTCAAGGGATAGTATGGTAAGTGGATCTCTATTATATCCTTAAAAGTCCCCTTAAGCCAATCAATATAATTGATTTTTGAAACACTGAGATTTAAACTACCAGCTTACTTTATAGAAATTTAATTGGAATTATGGTACACATGATAAGATATTATTAAACATTATTTTAGCGCTGCCTACGATACTGTTACCGAGCAAAATGTGGCCATTAAAAAGTTATCTCGACCATTCCAAAACGTTACCCATGCCAAGAGAGCTTATAGAGAATTCAAGCTAATGAAGCTTGTTAATCACAAAAACGTAAATATTTAAAGGCTGGCGCAAAATGGCAATACAAATGTTAATCATATTTCTCTATTAGATTATTGGCTTACTAAATGCTTTCACTCCCCAAAGAAACTTGGAGGAGTTTCAGGATGTTTATCTTGTCATGGAGTTGATGGACGCTAACCTCTGCCAAGTTATTCAAATGGATTTGGATCACGATCGGATGTCGTATTTGCTTTACCAAATGTTATGTGGAATAAAACATTTACACTCAGCTGGAATTATACACAGAGTAAGATATGCCAATTTTGTATCAATTTCATTTCCTCAAATGCTCTCTTCTCACAGGACTTAAAACCATCCAATATAGTTGTAAAGGCAGACTGCACTCTAAAAATTTTAGACTTTGGTCTTGCACGCACCGCAGGCACCACCTTTATGATGACTCCATACGTGGTCACCAGATACTACAGGGCCCCGGAGGTCATTTTGGGAATGGGTTACACCGAGAACGTGGATATTTGGTCCGTGGGCTGCATCATGGGTGAAATGATACGCGGAGGCGTACTCTTTCCCGGAACGGATCATATAGACCAGTGGAACAAAATTATTGGTAAATAATGGTGCGCATCATTGGGATCGGTTTGATCTACATTATTCGTTACCTTTTCAGAGCAATTAGGCACACCTTCGCCCTCATTTATGCAGCGGTTACAGCCAACCGTCCGAAACTATGTAGAGAATCGTCCTAGATATACTGGATACTCATTTGATAGACTCTTTCCCGATGGATTGTTTCCGAACGATAATAATCAGAATAGCCGCCGGAAGGCTTCTGACGCTAGAAATCTTCTCAGCAAAATGCTCGTCATTGATCCGGAACAGCGGATATCGGTGGACGAGGCTTTGAAGCATGAATATATCAATGTTTGGTATGATGCTGAGGAAGTGGATGCTGTAAGTAAACCAAATGTATATATGGTTTATATCTAAGCTGGACAACTAACTAAATATTTACATTTTCAGCCTGCTCCGGAGCCCTATGATCACAGTGTTGACGAGAGGGAACACACTGTGGAGCAATGGAAGGAGCTAATTTATGAGGAAGTTATGGACTACGAAGCACACAATAATAGAACGCGGTAGAAATCGACTTTTTCCTCCTTAGTCAGTCATAATAAAAAACTAAAGCTTACCAAACAATGCGGCATGTGTTGTTAAATTATTACAACAAATAAAATATTCAAATTGTATTTAAAAATATAGTAACCATTAAAGAAATAAAATCAATACGCAAAACATTATAATTTCTTACTTTAAGCGCCAATGAATTGTTTATTCATCTGACTGTTGGCTTGGAGTTCTTGGACAGGCTCAAATGGATTCCAGATCGGCTCGCCTGTCAATCGAAAGTACTGTAAATGATATGCAATCGGTTGCATAGGTTTTGAAACGCGCTTGCGGACTAAAATGCAGTAAACGAATGTCTCCTAAAAATAAATAAATAATCATTTCTGCTCTTGTTATCAAGAAAAAAAAGATATTCATTCATTTTTAATAATCATAATTTTTTTAAATAAATATTAAAAAAAAAAAAAACAATACATGGTACATTATAAAATTAAAAAACATTTAACAAGTGCGTTCTCGTAAAATTATTGCGAGTGGTTTCGATAGTTGCCATGCATGACGGAAAAAAACACCGAAAACATCGGTTCTTCATTAGCCATGACATATATGTCAAAAATTTTCAGTTCTTAATTTTTTTGTGTTTTATTTAAACGAAGATATAATATTTCATACAAAAATCTAAATTACTCACAAAAATAATTTTATTTACAGTGGAAGGCTAAAGTTACGACCTTTTATCACTAATAACAATTCTAGCTATAGGGCTAGTTCTAAGATCAAACAAATTCGCTCGAAAAAAAATTAGAAGGCTCTTCTTCTTTCCCTTTTCAAGCTTTTTTTTTTTGTATAAAGTTTTGATTCTTAAACATTTTTTCAAGCAAATTTTTTGTATGTCAGTACTAGGCTATAAAAAAAACAATGCCTCCTTTGCAGTTGCCGTTGTTGTTGTTCCAAACATCGATAGTGAGAAAAACATCGATGTTATGGGAAAAAACCAACAATCGATAGTGCTTCGATGTATTGCCAGCCCTAGTTTGATAATAAAGAATTGCGTTGAACAATAATAATACAAATCCTTAATGTATCGAACGGAGTAATTGCAATTACTGATATTTGAAGTATTTGTGCGGCAAGCAGGAAAATACTTTAGGTAATGCACGCAATTAGTTAATTTGCTGGCGAGAAATAATACGCCATCCATGTGCGTTTATGTATATTTGCACGACATACATACAGGGCGAATAACTCGTAGATACATATGTAAGATTTTTTAGAATTCCTCAGATATACATACGTAATATATATTTATGATGCCCATCTATAAAACAAAATATGTACAAGCATACATATGAGTGTGGGTGTATAATGAATCTAGCCTCATTGGTTGCACTTAGGCATTACGCAGAAAAATTGAAATAAACAAAGTGTACAGTGCGGGCCAATTATGAATTCCATCGCTTACAACAACTCGCCGATTCTAATCTTTCGTCGAGTAAGCGCTGGCTCTGGCGCTGCCGTGCAATTATTGACATAAACGACGTAATTGCGTACTATGTATGTGATGTTTGATGTTGATGGACGGCAACGCAAGGCAAAGACAAGGATGTTGTGTTGATGTTAACGTGGGTGGTATCAAAGTCGGTTCTACAAATGTACAGTTTTCCTGTGTGATTAGCAATGTAAATGATTTTACAAATCTAAAATACTCCAAATGATGTTCATCCGTATCCGTTCTAGACAACAGTGAAAGTGAAAGCAATTTGAGATCAAAACCTAGGCTCAGTTTTACATCATTGAATTTACATCATATGTTGGCTGCGTACATTGCAGGAACAATGGCATCAATTTCGGACGACGGAATGGTCCTCAGCGGCTACCAGAAAAAGTTGAAGACCATGAAAAAGAAGTTCTTCGTTTTGTACGAAGAAACATGCAACACCACAGCACGCTTGGAATACTACGACACGGAAAAGAAGTTCCTGCAAAAGGCGGAGCCAAAGAGGATTATCTATTTGAAAAACTGCTTTAATATCAACCGCCGCCAGGATACAAAGCACAGATACGTCATTGTGCTGTCCTCCAGGGAAGGCGGCTTCGGCATCGTGCTGGAGAGTGAGAACGATCTGCGCAAGTGGCTGGATAAGCTGCTTTTCCTACAAAGGAATATAGCCAACACCAATGGTCAGGTGTTTTCGACATATGGTAAGTCTCTCATACTACAAATTGGTTTCTTTTTTATTTAATCTTTTAATCTTCACACGTAAAATTTGTTGCAGACCATGTCTGGCAAGTAATTATCCAGAAGAAGGGACTGGCGGAGAAGGTTGGAATCACTGGAACCTATCATTGCTGCCTTACCTCCAAGTCCCTGACCTTTGTTTGCATTGGACCGGAGAAGACCCCTAACGGCGATCACCGAGTTGCTAGCATTGAAGTTCTTCTCACAACGATACGGCGGTAAGGAAAGCTCTTTGCAAATGAAACAAGCGCTTAATATTTAAATATAATCACTGCAGATGTGGCCATGCATCACCGCAATGTATTTTTTACATGGAACTCGGCCGGCAGAGTGTTTTGGGCTCTGGCGAACTTTGGATGGAAACTGATAATGCTGCGATAGCGACAAATATGCACAATACGATATTAAGGTAAGGGAACACTCTTAGAGACCTTTCTTAATCAGTATTAATGTATTTTATTATATTTTTGCAGCGCCATGTCAGCTAAAACCGAGTCGAATGTTAATTTAATAAATTCCTTTCAAGCTAGACCAGATTTTAGTAATGTGCCAATGAGACAGCGCTCATCGTCGGCAAACGAAGCCTCAAAGCCCATAAATGTTATTCATAATCGCCAAAAGTCACTCGAACTGCGCAATTGTAGTTCCCCCCATAATTATGGTAAGAACTTGTAAAGAAAACCCACGTTTCCCAGTTACATATAAGTTTAACACTTTAGGCTTTTCGCGTGAGAGATGTGACAGTTTACCAACCAGAAACGGCACCCTCAGCGAGTGCAGTAATCAAACATACTTTGGATCGAATCATGGACTTAGATCCAACACCATTTCTGGCATCCGTCCGCATTCGTCATCCAACAAGCACCATAGCAATAGTCCAACGTTCAACATGCCATTAAGATGCTCCGAGTCCGAAGAGTCGTCGATAAGTATAGACGAATCTGATGATAATGGCAGCTTTAGCCACTACCGACTAAAGTGAGTTAAGAAACACATATTAAAGAGCTTAAGAAATGCATATTAAAAACATGTTTCCACAGCACTCGTTCGTCGAAGAGCGCTATACCTGAGGAGAACCTTGATGACTTTGTTTGTGCCGAATCCAGCAAAGTCACTGGACTAAGTGGTGAGTTAGACATCAAAATGTTAAATGTTCAGCGATAAATTTATGTTTACTGTGAGTTTAGAAAGTGACGAAACCTATACCATGATGACTCCCATTAAACCAACCAACGACGAAAGCGAAAAGGTGGAATTGCAAAGGTCTGAAGATGCCAACTTGCATTTCAACTTTCCCGAACACATGTCCGAGAAACTGGCCAAGAATTTAGATTTGGATTCGGATAATCAGTAAGTATACAACATCCTTTATTTAATGGTTGGTTTTCACTGATTTCTCATGATCCTTTGCTTACAGGTGCGGACGTCCCATTCGTGCCTATTCTATAGGCAACAAAATTGAGCATTTAAAGATGAATTCACGGCATGGCTATATAAATGATACTGGGCAGAATTCGAACCGCGTACGAGCTTACTCGGTTGGTTCTAAATTGAAGATACCGCGATGCGACCTGCAGCGCGTTGTCCTCGTCGAGGACAACAAGCACGAGTTTGAAACGAACAGGAGTCAAAGCAACATTGCCAGAGGTGCCGGCTCTAGTACGGGCCGCGAAAAGAAATCAACGAGTGCTCCGCTCTTGAGCCTGAAAACACAGGTAAACCCAGACCGAATGAGTGACTTAATGGAAATTGACTTTTCGCAAGCGACCAATTTGGAAAAGCAGAAGATTATCAAGAAAAATGAAATGCCCAAATATATTGAGAACACGTTCGCGAACAATATAAGAAGTGATAGTTCCAATTTAACCCTGAACGCTGCCAGTCAGAAGGACATCTTCAATGGAACCAAAATAAGTAATCTACCAGCGGCGGCAGCAAGCAGCTCAGAAGACGGTTATCTGGAGATGAAGCCAGTGGGAAATACGAATATTTCCAGTACAATTAGCCTTCCCATTAAAATAGAAAAGCTCAAGCTAAAAGACGATGTTCATAAAGTTAGTTCATACAACATAAGTCCTGAAAAGTCCTGGATAGAACCGAAGGCCCCCAAGAGCGCCGCCGTTCCCGCTTCCCTTGATGAAAAGGCTAAACCTGTAGAAAGTAAGACTCCCGATGAAAAACAGCCCGAGCTTCAAAGCGAGCTTGAAAAGAAGAATAATGTGAACGAAGTGAAAGTAGTTGAAAATAACAACCTGGATTTGAGCAGCCACGATGAAAAGAAACTAGTTCATTCGATAAGTAGCGAGGACTACACACAGAAAAAGGATAATGCAAATGATTTTACCAACTCAAACGAAGTTGGCTACAAAATTCTGCAGATTAAAAGCGACAGTTCCCTCATCTCCTCGTCGAGAGCCTACCAAAAGGGCATAGTCAAGGATAACCTCGAGCGACAGCAACGACTCACGGAGAGTGTTAATACAATTCCTGATAAAACCACAGCCAAAACCTATCCATATTCAAAGACGGCCACCACAACGGCAGACTCGAAAAGCGCCGAAACGTCGCCGCAACCCAACATTCTGCAGAATATATCTGATTTGAATTTCCCCGCACGCTCGTCGTCACGCATATCCCAGCCGGAGCTTCATTACGCCAGTCTAGATCTTCCCCATTGCAGCGGCGGCCAGACCACAGCGAAGCATCTGAAGCGAGGTTCGCGGGAATCTCCAATTGCCTTAGGCCCCGAAGACGGTAACACGTATGCGAAAATTGATTTCGATCAATCGGACTCATCTTCCTCCTCATCGAACATATTTAATACGTAAAGTTTTCAAGCTTATTGACTACATATATATATGTATATGATTTGTTTATAATATTGTACATTTATTGTAAATATTCTCGGACAAGCAAAGCTTAAAATTTTTGGATGCTAATAAATCAATTTTATTTAAATTAAAATAATGAATGTATTATATCTGGGGATGGTATCATCAAGGACTTTTCTTATCATTTGAAAGCTGTAGCTTAGAGTAACTCCATCGTTTCCCCTGCGACACCATCACCTTAATTAACTATAAAAAGGAAATAAAGAAAAACACACAATAGTTTTCAATTCACCAAGTCCAAAAAGTTGACTAGGTGAACCATTCAGAATTTATTATTGAGTTTTAATACAATTTGGTTTTCTGAAATATTTCATCCGGCTTTTATCGATTTCATTGATTTTTACTCTACTTCAGATCCTAGTATTACAGTTGCTGCGTGCATCCACATGTTTTTTTATTTGTTGCATCTTTTATTTGCTAACATTGCCTTCCTCATTTGCCGAATTATTTAAATCACTGTTGTTTCCAGTTTCGCCAGCGGTTGCGGCACCTACATTAGCCACGTACAGGGCGGGGTCAATAACCTTGGGAATAGGTTTTATTTCGGTGCCAAGTTCCTTTTCAATTCGATGCAGATCAAACCTATCCTCGTACGTTATCAGATTGATGGCAATACCTGTAAATAAAAAATTGTACAACAACAGATTAGTAAAACTTGTCAACTTTTATTGCATTTCAACTCACCCAAATGTCCAAATCGTCCCGAGCGACCAATTCGATGCAAATATGTCTCGGCCATTCGCGGGAAATCGAAATTGATGACCACATTCACGGCCTGGACGTCTATGCCGCGGGTGAACAGATCGGAGCAGACCAGATTTCGGCACAATCCCTGACGGAAATCGTGAAAGACTCGGTTTCTGTGCGCTTGTGCCATCTTGGCATGTATGTAGTAGCAACAATAGCCGAGCTCGGTGATCTTTTTAGCCAACAATTCAACCCGTTGCGTGGAATTGCAGAATATAATAGACTGGTTGATCTGCAGCTTCGAAAACAATGTATTTAAGCAGTGTACTTTTTGGCGCTCCTGCACGAATGCATAGTACTGGGTGACACCCTTCAGCGTTAGCTCCTCCATCAGGTTAATTTCGTAAGGCTCGCGTAAATGCTTCTCCATAAAATTCTTGACGGTCAATGGAAATGTTGCGGAAAATAGCAAGATCTGTGGATCCTTTGGTAGCTTTAAAATAACATGATCCAGCATGCCTTGAAAATCAAGAGACAATAGCTTATCGGCCTCATCCAAAACTAATATCCTGCAATGCGACATATCGGCAACTTTCTTATCCATCAAATCTAATATTCGTCCAGGAGTCGCGATAATTAATTGTACTGCAAACAAGAAGAGTTGACAACACACAACCGAAAATGTTATAAAACTTACAACATACCTTTTTGATAAATACGAAGAATGTCATCCTTGAGAATGGTGCCGCCCGTTGTGACCATCACCCGGATATCCAAGTGTTTCGCCAACTCAATACAGATCTGTGAGGTTTGTAGCGCCAACTCTCGTGTGGGCACCATAACCAAGGCCTGGATATAGTCCTTGGTTGGATCGATTTGTTCTAAAACTGGGATGCAGTAGGCTCCGGTTTTGCCTGTACCATTCTTTGCCCTGGCCAGCACATCTTTTCCACTTAATGCTATAGGAATAGCTGCTTCCTGAATTGGCGAAGGGCGCTCCCAACCCTTCTCGAAAATACCCATCAGCAGTTCTCTTTTAAGGCAAAACTCCTCAAACTCGTTACCTCGCGTGTCGGTCACATCCTGTTAGGGAGGCAAATATATTTATTAATATTATATATAATATTTCATTGTTTTTAACTTGCAGTTGTTTTGAATCGGTTGTCCTTTGGCGGTAGCTTCAGCTTCGATTTCCAGCCCATATCGTCACTAGTGTTCCCAGCAATTTGAAGATCATTTATAAGCCTAAAATGGAAATTTAAAGTACACATTTACATAACAATTATAAATAGGATAATAACGGAAAGACAAGTCAGCACATGTTATTTTCCTTCATGAACCTAGGTATTTATATTAATTATTTATGTCACTTCAGTTTTTATTTAATGTGTTTAACAATCATAACCAAAAAATAACGGTTTAAAATTTAATATGGCAGCCCCCAGGGGCTGAGTAGCTGTTAAATCTATGTTACAAACTTCGTTCTATTCAACATTCAACATTTGGTATATTTTTCTTTCTGTGCAGAAAAGCCGTCCAGAACCGCAACTTGTTTTTCGGGCCGTGTCCACGAACGCACATGTATGTACATACTGATGTAAAACTGTATCTGCATATGGCAGTTGATGCACCTACATCTAGGAAATAATGTAGCGTAGCGTGTTTACGATTTTATTTATTAGATAACAATACAGAGCGATTACTTTTGTTGATATTTAATTAAGACCTCTTTGAAAAACAAATAGATACACACATACATACGTATGTATATACTTTTTTAAACATACGAAAGCGGTACAATTTTTGGAAAGCCGCATTGTATTTTTTTCCGGCCACACAACAAATTTGTGTAAAAGCATACATGTAAGCGTATGAACATAGATGGCTTTTGCTAATTCGTCATATATAACAAATATTAATAAATATACAAACCCTTTGCTTGTTAAATTAGTGTGCCCAGAATTTAACTTTTCCGTCATCATTGTTCTCATATATTATATATTCTACTTTCTTTTAAAATTTCTAAACTTTCTCAATATTGGCCGACTGTTTAAGTTGCTGCAATTGCCGATTTATTTATATTGCTCACGTATTCAACTTTGCGTTTCGATAAAAATTGCGTTTAGCTACAAAATAATCAAGTCGCCTTACAACATGCTATCAATAATACAAATTTCATTGCCTCTGCAAACATTTTCAGAGAATGTGATATGCTGACATATTTAAAGCAATTTCTTTCACATTTGGAATGGTGAACTGAAACAGTCTTTGTATTAAATTGTAGTACTCATGTGTAATAAATCTCATTTAGTTTTTAAGTACATATAGTGAATATTAAAAAAAAAACAGTCGTTAAAAAAATTAATTTGTATATTCTGCTTATAAGTCGTGAAATTTTATATATTACATACATATGTTTAATGAACTGTCTCAGGTGAAGTAGACGAAACCGGGGGAAGTTAAAATTGTAAAACTATTTAAAAACAATAAAAATAAAACAAATATAAATTAAAATTAAAAATACTTATTTTTTTTCCAAAAGATATAAATAAAAAAATATATAAGAGATATAAGAGTCACCCATTGACAGAATAGAGTATTAATTACTGACTAGTAGGAATTGGAACAAAAACAAAAATATCGATTATTATCGATATTTCCGAACACAGCTGACAATACAAAACATACAAAAAGTGCTAGTTTGTGTCACCAGAAGAAGGTGAAGCTAAGGCTTGGTGACGATTTTGTAGGTCCCGATATACTGGATATTATACTTCACAGATGTCTATAAGATACATTCTTAAACGAAAACAGTAATAACAATTTATAAATATCCATTACAAATTATTCAATATTTAAATTAAATAAAATATGTACATAAATGTATTCAAGTAAATAGATTATAAGCTATGTATATTATGCTATGCCAACTTTACGTCTGATTGATTAGAATACCCTAAAAAATTATAAAAGGGATAGGGTTAAAGGGATGCCGCCAAACTTTCCGTAGAATATGGCCCAATGTGCGCAAACAAGAACAAACTTGATCCGACATGCCATCAGGGACTATTGTGTACAAAGACATCAATTGGAATTTGTGGAAATATATATATTTACGCACGTACAATAAATATGTAGTCATTAGCTTCATTTATAGCCGGTGTGTGCTCCCAGCATGGCAAGTGTTTATCACTCCGTGGGGCATGAGAGCCTTCTTACACATTCGTACAAGGCAGACGAATTTAATTTCATTAATGTATTGCCTATATACTTAGAGGACTTGTACCACTGCCCGGGTGTGTACATAAGCCAAATGTGTTTACTCATAAACAATTCGCGTTTGCTCGCGAAGAGGAATTGCGAAGACGCTTAGTGCTCAGTTCGGTAAATCAACCAACTGCATACGGTTCGAATTTTATATTGGCCTCCCGATAACGATTCAATGATAAGATATGAAAAGTCCGTTCTAAAGAAAGATACAAACATTACACAAGACGCCCTGAAATTGGTCATTGCAAATCAAAGTCAATCCGTAAACAGCCATGATCAACGGACGAACTGTAGTATTTCTGATTTTAAGTGGCATTATTTCAAAAGGGTGCGCCGTTCGAATATGTTGCACCCCAAATTCAATATTGTTCAAGTACCGCGACGCGAATAACTCGGATATTTACCAGTGTGCTTCCAATGGAACCCTAAACCTTAAACAATTTCCGGTTCCGATTGAAGTAATTGGCGAAATGATAGCCCCACAAGGCCTAGGATTAGAGGGACCGGAACCGCCCCACAATGACTCAGATAACCTCTTATACGAGCTACCAAAGTGCAAAAACGTTACTATTCTTAACGTAACTGATCAAAGTGAAAGTTCGTTGCTATTGAAAAATAATTCCTGCGTCGGGCAATTAGACAAGCGAAAGCTCATCGTTTTGTCTTGTGAATTCGAAAAGAATGTGTTGTCTCAAAGTGTTAAATATGTAAACAAGTGCTGCCCACTGGGCTCTATTTACGTTTCCGAAAATAATACGTGCATCGTACTTGGCGAAACCGATTTCTTTGTTTACTCTTCCATCATCAACAATCCAATTATATTTTTTGATAACTACTCCCTGCAATGTTCGGATAACCAGGCCTTTGTGGAATACACGGTAACCGCAAAAACAGTCAAATTCAGTGAAAATCTGTTGGTTTGGAAGGATGGATCGAACAGCTTGTCACTATCGAAATTCTGCATAGATGCCATATATAATGGCTACGAAATTCCATCGAAAAAAGAGTATTCTTCGGACCAAAAGTTCATAGTTCAAGCGTGTCAGGACAGAAAAGTCTGCCAAAGATTACCGTGCATCCGCCGATGCTGTGGCGAAGGTGAAATGTATGCCAAAGGCAATTCCAGTACCTATTGTAAGAGCGACGAAACTAATGTTGAATTCCAGGGTTTTCAAAACCTCAATATAAACGCCAACTTCTCAAAGCCACCAGGTAAGGCCTCTATAGATCATAGTTTATGTGATTGTGAAAAAAATGAGCTAATAACTTACGAGGAATTGCTCTTTAATGATTTTTAATTTCTGGTAATTATCGATTAGCACTCATTGATTCGGTAAAATAAGGAAGGAAATTCGCTATAGCCGCCGGATCGCTTTGATAGCTTCCATATGTTTGGTCACCTGTTTCACTTAAATTTAGGCAAAAAGCTTAAAATACACAATACATTGGTGTATATGTTTATAGTTTTCAATGAATGAATAATAGAATTTATCTATATTTTCTTGAATTGCATCCTGATAAGTCATTAGCGTTGTCACCATTTCGTCATTTTAATTATCTTTGTTAAAATTTGTTATCTGGTAAAATAAGCCATTAAAAGTAGCGCCTACACATAATGTTGGGTTAGGTCAAAACAGCGACATAACATTAGTTATCAAAAAGTAAAACAAGACGTTGCCGAGTGGGATCAGTTTGTAAGATTGAAGTTAAGTAATAAAAGCAATTTTGTAATATCTCCTAAGAACCCTAAGCGGACACTATTCCCTGAAATATTACTATTATTACTTCCTTTTAGAATTTGGCATTCTTCATAGACTACAGTGCCAAAAATTTCGATTGGATCCAGATAACTTTCCAGACGATGCGCACACAATAAACTCCTCCGATGGATCACTCATTATTCAAAATACTCGAAAACGCTATACGAATACTCAATATTGTTTGGAACGAGTTCGACCAAATCAAAAGGTAAATTTCTTTGTAAAAAATTGAAAATTACAAATTAGGAAAGTTGTAAAATTTAACCCAACTAAAATAATTATTAATTCTTTGCCTCGGTTTCTTTCAGAGCAGCTGTACACTTTCCTCTGTTTTGACACAAAGGTAGTTGGAAATGATAGCCTTCGTTTTCGAATGTACCCGATTGGTCTTCTTATATCCTGTTGCTTCTACGCCATGACTTTAATTGTTTACATTTCTATTGCAAAATTACGGAATCTTCCTGGCAAAATTCTAATTTGCCTTGTCATCAGTCTGTTTTTGGCATATATGAGCATAGCGTTGGGTCAATTAAAGCCCACATCCAATGATGACGTCTGCTTTTTTTCTGGTAAGTCAATATTAGCCGAATTAATGGTCAACAAAGAGGACTTTTAATGTCCTGCTGGGTGTGAGTGTGTAATTACAGACTACCGAAAGCATAAAATCAATAATTACGACGCTTTTTTCAGAGTTCTAATACAAATATTTTATTGAAATCTTTATGAGCGTCGCTCATAATAAACTATTTACTTTTACTTAAGAGAGAAAGTAAATAATTATTTAAATGGAAATTTTATGAGTTCTACATTTGTTCGAAAAATTAATATTTTAAATATCAAAACAATATAAGCGAAAAAAGGAATAAGTACTTTAGTTAAAATAAAAATGTTCCATATATGTAATATTCAGCGCGATATTTTTATTTATATTATTTTATAATATATTTATATTTGTTTTAGGATTTTTCGTATATTTTTGCTTGATGGCAGCATTTTCCTGGATGAATATCACTTCCTTTGACATATGGAAAACTTTCGGGTAAGAAATAGGATAGAAATATTTAAAATGTTAAATCAGTTAAATGCGCTTAAATAATACAAAATAAAAACCAAATTGCAATTTATTTATTACTTAGAATACCTGAACTGTAAATAATTCACTCTCATATTATGTTGCAGATCAACGAAAATAAAAAGCTGTGAAAAAAGCGACCAACGAAGGCAATTCATTTGGTACTCCTGCTATGGCTGGGGACTCCCCACCTTGTTAACCGCCATTACAGTGGCCTTTACAAAGTCCAATGTTCTGCCCGATGTTGTTCGTCCAAATTTTGGCCACGGTCGCTGCTGGTTTACATGTAAGCAACTCTGTCTAAATCAAGAGAGTATCAAATATAAAATCCTTGTATATTTTCCAGATGATTCTTTTGGGTCAGCCAGCTTGCTATTTTTTTCGGGCCCCGTTGGAATACTTTTCATTTTCAACCTAATACTGTTCGTGCTTACCATGAAGTATTGCAATAAGGTGAAAAACGAAATCTACAAGATGCAGAGCTTGAACAGTGATAAGCCCGTGCTGAAGAGACGTTTCTTTCAAGATAAAACCCGATTTGTGATGAACACTAAGTTGTGCTTTGTAATGGGCATCACATGGCTTTTGGAAATAGTTAGCATTATATTTTATGATCACAAGAAAACTTTCTTTTGGACCATAAGTGATTCGTTCAATGTTCTCTTGGGCATATTTGTGTTTTTCATTTTCGTTTTCAAGCGACGAATTTGGAATGAAATCTTAATGAAAATCGGTAAGTTCATACAAAACAAAATCTATTTCATGGGCTCTTGCTTTCGAACCCTGATATATTTGATCAAAAGCTAAAACTTATTTAATTAATTTGTAATTTTTAATGCAATTTACAGGCCTGCAAGCGGACACTAACGTCACGTCGAACAGAACTCGAGTGGGTCTGACCAAATCCTATGCGCCAAGCAGCACTGCGATGACCACGCTCAGGTCGTCGCCTGGCAGTTGTGAGCTGGCGCGAAAAACCTCAACAACGACGCAAGCAGAACATGAAATTATGCTTTAGATGCTTTAATAATATGTATTATATTACATATTTATAATTTGTGAAGCTTTATGAGAACTAGTCCCCGCACTTTAAAACCTAATAATACTTTATAGTTTAGCTGTGAGCCGAAATATTACATTTATAAGTACTTTTTACTTATTTTTTAATAAATGTGTTTAATATATATGCGAAAAGCCTTTAGTTTAGTTTGTATTATCAAAATATTTATTTAAATGACACCCATTCGTAATGAGGTAAAAATCCGAATCTGCGCTCGATAAATTATACACTTTTCTTAGATCTTGTTGAAGGCAGCAATGTCAACGCTCTGAACAAAGTCTTCCAGCTTCTCGATCTCCTCAGTCAGCCAGTCAATGGACACCTTGTCGTCCTCAACCACGCAGGAGATACTGAGCTTCTGGATGCCAAAGGCAACGGGAACGAATTTGGAAGCACCCCACAGCAGGCCGTCGAGGGTAATTTTGCGGATCTCAGTCTCCATGACCTTAAGATCGGTTTCATCGTCCCAGGGCTTGACATCAAGGATGATATTTGACTTGGCGATAATGACAGCTTTCTTGGATTTTTTGGCAGCGTAGGCCGCCAAACGTTCTTCTCTGATGCGCGCAGCCTCCTCTCCCTCCTCCTCGCTGTCCGAGCCAAAGAGATCGACATCATCGTCGTCGTCCTCCTTCTGCTCCTTCTGGCTGTTTGCTGGTGCTTCTGGCTTCTTTGCCTCGCCGTTGGTCAATTTCAGTTGAGCCTCGACCGTATCCACGCGCTTGAGCAGGGCATTGAAGAGCTTGGTCAGTGTGGCAACTTCGGATTTCAGTTCCTTGTTCTCGCTCTCCAGATGAGACAGTCTGCTGGCGAGCGGCGAGCTGGAGCCATCGTCCAAGGTAACTCCGTCAATCTGTAATTAAATGAAGATCGAGTTAAAAACTAATAAAAAATACTATAAAAATTCAAAAAATAAAAATTTTGGATAACAGATCAACCGATAAAAGTAGTTTTTGCTACCTAGGAATATTATTAACATACCGAAAAACAAAAAACATTAACGGGCGTTTAAGAAAAATGATAAGGAAGGCAAATGGGTATTGGCAATAGTTACCTTTTCCAATGAGTTCTGTATGTGTTCCCTAGCCTTTGCAATTTCGCTTACTAAGGGGCTGTAGTGGCTGCGATCAGTGACCTTAAAAACAAGACAACACTCTTGATTACTCGTTTAAACTAATGGATTGATCAATAGCGAGAATAAAAACTATACAAGCTAGCTAAACAACAAAAGGAATCATATTTTGTGAAAACAAAAGATATTGATAAAATATATTTCTTGTATGATGGAATGTTTAAAACCAAATATACATATGCTTGTGACAGGCGAAGTGTAAGGGCAAACATTACTTTAAATAATAAGAACTGGATAATTAAACATTATTTTAATAGTTTAAAAATAAATTTTGTTTGTTGCCAGGCTGGAGGAAAATAATCAGTAATCATACTTATCAGTTTACAATAATGTAGGCGTTTGCATGCCTCAGATAGATGCTACGATGCCGGTTCTTAATTATTCTATTAGACAAATATAGCTAAATTCAACCCTGATAGTGATTTTGCTACATCGAATTGGCTAAACGCGATTTTTTTTATTTTTATACTTTTGCAGGGTCTAAAAAGCCAATGCACCTGTTACACACAGTTACGGGAAATATACTATTGTAAATACAGACTTTTATAGACAAAATTACTTTTGCGCATTATAATTCAAATAGGTGCACCTAAATCAAATGATTATTATTCAACTGTACAAATTTAGTTCTCTTGCCCAATGTTTCGCGAAAAATTTGGAAAACATTCCAGTAACCGGGCCACGTGAAGTGTACAATTAAATACTATGTATGTACACATTTCTAAAATGGACTGTTATAGTTACCTTTTGGGGGCCCTCGTAGAATCGCTTCTCGGCAGTATCATATCGACTCTTGTCAGTCCAGAATTTATCCAGTGCCTCAACTTTCATTTTAAGTCTTTTGTCTTTTGCTTAAACACGTTGCACAATTAATAGAATATTGCGATAACTGCAATAATATGCCAAGAATTATCGATACTTTATACAATAGTTTCGCACTTCATTTTCTGGGACGGATGGGATGGAATGCCATTACGGCGAGCTGAAACAGCAATAAATTGTGCGTTCACACAAAATGCGTACCATAAACAGATTTTTAGATAAGCTCATTTTGCAACTTCGTCTGCCGTTTTATTTAGGGTAAAATATTCATTAAAATCATTAATTATTATACTATTTCAACATGGCTTAATCTTTTTAAAAACCTTTGTTTATTTTCATGAGTCCCAGCGGATGAATCAGCTGTTTTCTGATGAGCTCGAAAAATCCAGTTATAAAAAATGCCAACAACCACACGGATGAACAGTGAAAGACGACTGTTTCAGTGCTACTGATTTAATTTAATTTTTTCTTAAAAAAAAAAATCTAAATAATTACTTTCCTCAATACCAAAGAGCTATTTTGTTGTCGATATTCACTCAATATTCTTAGGGCATCACTAGTGAGATATATGATTATTTTATTTTGTTTAATAAAATATTCTGAAAGACACCTTCAAAAATAAATAAATTTTATATATGTTTTACAAAGTCAAAGAACATACATCATAATCCAATTTTACATCAAAACGTAAAAATGAGAGTTTTTGTTCCGATTCCGCGTTTCAGTTTTATTGGTTAATGTTATTTTCACAATCGAATACTACATTCGCCAGTGAGATCTTACTTAAACCATTCGATATCATCTACAACAAATTAATTTTTTACGAAGAAAGTGTTGTGTATTGTTACTACTATGTTATCATATTTGTGATTGTGGATCTCTCCTTGTCTTGCGTTCTGTTAATCATTGCGAATTTTTGGTGCGTTTCTATAATGGTATAATTTGCACAGGGTTATTGGTTTATTTTTCGTGATGTGTACATATATGCAAGACCATAGCATTGAGCATTCCAGAGCAGCTAATATAATTTTGTGGCGAAAATTTGTTCTGCAACATCCAGCTGAACAACATATTTACATTTAAATCATTCATTTAGGTTTAACGACATTGTAATTTTGCTATAGTTTTCGTCGAGTGTATTACATACACTCGTCTAAATCAGATGTGGTATTTATACCACAGCATATGAAACTGTGTGATTGCTCCGTAAAACATATGACTATTTAACAGTGTTTATGTACATATTTTATTCATAGGTGCCAGTGTGTGCGCGTGCCTCGAAGGAAGCAGCTAGGCAGCAAAAGTTGAATTTGCCAAGTTATTCTAGTTCCCTTGGTATACTTTGGATGTTTGTGTGCGTGTGGATACATTCATTCGTGGCTTTTGCAGCAAAGCAATCTCTGCTGTAGGACATACATCTTACGGGACGGGTCGTTTCGCTAGATAATCTAAAATAACGGGATTTGTGGTATAACTACAATTTCTAAATATGAAACGGAGCTCAAATTCATAAACTCGAATCATTCACGAGCCTGGTCGCCAGGTTCGTTAAGTGGAATGAATGGTAAGGCGTGTAACCACTAGGTTTTGGTCTAAGCAAGATGGCAGCGTTTGCTGCATAAGCCTCAGCGCACGGGAACGGGGTCATAGCCTAATGGCTATGAAAAGTAATAGCCAAAGAAAAAGAAGGGAAAGAGCATAGAAAATGTAGATCTATTGTTATTGTACGATTCCAAGCCGAAAACGCACGATGAAAAAAGTGTGGCCGTATCTGTTAAGGAAATTTGTACCTATATGGGAAATATGTATTCATGAACTTTTACCTACCTCCAAGGACTTTAAAATTATCTGTTGTACCTCCTTAAAGTCAATATTTCAAAAAATTTCCTCCCTCCCTCTCTCTCTCTCTCTCAAACAGCTGTTCATCAGCTGTTGTCTCTTTTTGTTAATTCTGGCGAAGTTACGTAAACATCCATTAAATTCTGTCTGCCAATTAATTATAATAAATTTAGAACTATACTTAAGCTCTTTCAATAAAATGATCAAGGAAAATATAACAAAATGGCCGCCAACTTCTACGTGCGCCAATCGATAAACGCAGTTTCTACTGATGTAGATACAAAAAAACAAAAAACAAAATGGCTACGCTACCCTGAAAGACCAGAGCTAAGGTACGCTTGGGTATACATACACAGAGAAGAGAGTTGCTGGCGGACGCTCACAGACAGACGTAGTATAAGAGTTAATCTCTTTATTAGCAATATGGCTTTTTGATCAAAAAGAAGAATTTAAAAGTCATTCAATCATCTCCATTGAACGATTAAAGATCATTCTGTCAATATGGGTTTTAGGTACCTTAAATCTTAGTTTAAGTTAGCGACCAGTTTTCCTAATCGCTGGTCACCAGATGTTGTCTGCTCTTTGCTTGAGCCTTCAGTGATGACTTCTACTTGGAAGGTCCCTGCAGTACCACATGTGATCATTAGGACAATGCCAAACGTTTCGATTTCGATTCCAGAAACGATGCTCTAATTTAAATTCTTATCAAAACGGACTCTCTCGCTCTCTTCTTTTCTCTCTTCACAAGCAGGTTGATGACAGTTCGATGAATAATGCTGGTGGATCATCAATAAAATAAGGTGGAAATTCATTGATCTTTGTTGACATCAAAAATAAGAAAAGCTAAACAAATTTTGATGATTAGTTGATGAATCATTGATGAAAAATGCATGAATTTTAGGTATAATATGTAGATGAATTTATTACTCCCCATGTTAATTTCATCACACAGTTTTATGGAAATTTATTGACGGTTCCTTAACAATACTGAAGTTTTTATTTATTACTAAGTTAGGGTTTTGTTTTCCTCTCTTGCTCTACCTTTCTCCTTTTCACACACAGCTTTAACACACCCCTTAAGGGGACTATACCAATTATGATTTAATTAACTATTTCTTCTTATTCTTGTGTGATTTCAGTGACAATGGATGAAAAAGATAAAGCTCAGCACAACATGATATCCAATTTACCACTTCTGTTTGCTAACGGGTATCCGACATCCCTAGAAAAAATAACGGAGCCGCAACTAGAAAACTTTATTCCATTCATGGTGCAGTGCTCATTAGGACATATAAACTTACCAAAGAAAGTAGATTGCAGTGAACCAGAATGGTGGCCCGAAAATGCGCCATTCGAGATTCCGTTGAAAAAGCCGAAAGCGTTTGTTGGGGTAAGCTTTTTCTTAACCTTAACTTTTATAGGGTTAAGTGTATTAGCGTTTAATTAAACCTTTGATTAAACCTGTCCGTATTCAGAGGGCGTAACCGATGTAGATTTAATATCAATTGAAAGAACACCCAAAGATATGCTATAATTTTAATTAATTTAAATTAAGACTCTAGTTTCATTGTGATTTACTCTCTTTGTAGAATTGGATGGAGAAAATGAAAGAGATTGTGGTTATTTGCTATCAATTTCACAAAAGCCTATTCCTATTAAGATTTTGTAACGATTTAGCTGCATACGAGCATGCTAGCTTGAGATTTATAAACAATTATAACTCAACGACATCATTGTATGACAGAAGAAACAACAAATTGCTGGTTACATTTCGCAATGAAAATATGGTAAGTCGCAATTAATATTAGATAAACTACAGTGCTCACTTGCTGAATATATTTGCAGTCGTATGACAGACAGCAAAAGAATAGAAAGTGCTTGTTGCTGCAAAAGAATAACAACAGTTCATTAAATGGGAACTCACAACATATGATGGTTGAGCCACCACCCTTTGATATTTATCTTTGCGACAACTGTGATGCTGAACTTTATTCGAAAGAAGCTATACTGGTAAGCTAAATATAATAATAATAAGTAAGACTCTGTAAAACAATATAAATAACGTTTATGGCATGGCAGGAACACGAAAATATCTGTTGCATGGAAGACGATGTTATATTGTGTGATTCGCCAGAGCCACCAGATAACAACAAGTGCGAAGGAAAAAATGAGGATGACGAACTGCGCAATGCCTTTCTTCTGAACTTTGCCCTGCAATCTAAGTTTTCCTCCGACGCCAACAGCTTATCAAATGAGAAGCAAAAAACATACTCATTCAGTGAAGAAGCATCGACGGAAACAACGAGTAGAAGCCGACGATTGCCGTCACGAAGGAATCGCACAGTTCATTCGTTCAGTCGATGCTCGTTTATCCCAATATCATCACCTGCGGGTCAGCAATTATTAAAGACGACGAAGCAAACGATATCGATGGATTACATTTCGGAAAGGCAGGAGCGCTTGGATCGATTTTGTTACACGCCCTTAATTGCCAAGTCGAACAACTCATCGAGGCAAAAGATTTTCGAAAAGAAATCGGGCAGCATGAACGTGCACTGTACATTTAAGAAATCGCATGAACACAATTTTCATATTTATTCATTTCCACGACGTCAGTTTGTTAAACGCCGGGATACAACTGAGAACTTTTTGTTTTTGAACTCGCCGCTAATCAAGCAATGCCGTCCAATTTCAGTTAGATTGAAAAAGATATCGGAACAACAGATGGTGATGGAGGAGCAAAGCCAGGCTGCTGCAAATACAAAACTAAACATAAGACTAACGCGCCACAATTCGCTCAATTCGCATTGGAGGATCTCGCCATCGAGTGAAGTAGTTGTAGACACGATTGACTTGTGCTCGTCGGAGGACGACGATGACGATGATCAAAGGAGTACTAAAGTGCTTGGCTCCGATGCGCTAACTATAATCAAACTAACGCATAACAACAACAACAATAGAAAGTCTGGCAGGCGAACTATTGACTCAAGTAAATGTCCTCCGGAGCCAGAATCATCGTCGGCTCCCGATAACAGTTCGGTCAAGCCCTTGCAACAGTCGTTATACATTTTTTCAAACTATAAGGCTAACTCGGTATTTAGCCGTTGCACTGTTGACACAATTACAAATCATTCATTGGTTAGCTCGCTAACCACATCGAATACCTTTGCTGACACGCAGGAGCAGCACAGGAAGGAATACAATCAAGAGAATTGCAATTTTTCCAAGAAATTGGTCCGACTTACAGACTGGTACGCCCACTCGGCGGCGGCGGCGGCTAATACGGAGAAGAGCCCATCAAACCCGATCACTACTGAGAGTAGTAGTACGTTTGACACAATCTCCTCGGCAGTTCAGCCGTTCAATAGCACGGGGCGAATAATTTCCATTGATTTAACATCATAGATATATTCTTAATCTAATAGTTAAGTTACTAAATTGTTATTTTGCGCAGGATAAAAATTAAAGTCTAGAATTATCATATTTGAATAAATAATTTGTTTAAATACTTTTATATTTAATGATGCATCTTTTTTTAACCTTAAGAAATATTCGGTCCGGGATTCAAGGACAGGGAGAGGATCAACAAAGAGTGATCACAGAAGATCAAAAACGATAAGTCCTTTTATAAGTAGCGTGTCTAAAGTTGAAAATTCTTGGGGCTCCCAAGTCATAATCTGATGGCAAGTGTGGGGAATAGTGTGCTATTAAAGCTTTAAAACTGTGATGCACAGGCAATACATTGACATGCGGGAGGTGGATATACATCGATGTTCCTAGTCGGCAACTTTATTGAATTAAAAAACATTAAAGTTTTATATTTGCAGATATAACAATGTTTTAAATAAATACAAAAAATGGTCAAAAATGATAGTCTCCAGAAAATATTAATGTTTCAAAAGAAAGTGTAAAAACATCGATTATTCTACATACATAAGTTATCGGTGTAAACAGAGGCCGGCAGAAAAAAAAAATTGCTCATTCTTTTTGCAAAAAATCAAGCAGGAAGCGCATGCTACATGATCAATTACATGAGCTTCAGCATGCTTTCCACCATTTACTCAGTTTACTTATTTATGGCGGCTTAATCAAATAATAACCGCATTCCATTGGACTATTTTACCATACATATGGCATAATTTACTTCCGCCGATGATTTGATATGTATGTTATCGATTATTCATTCGATAAATTGGTCTTCGCATTTTTAGCTTTAAATGTAAATTTGCGCACTTCTATGTTCTTTTTATTTCTGGTATGGTGTTTGAAAATATTACGACAAATACAAGGATTTTGATAACTAATATAAATATTATGAAAATATATCAAAATCAATTTTTTTTCCTGTTTGTAAACTATGTAAGGCGTACAGTTTAACCGATTTCAAGGTAACGATGGTGCTTTATTTATTTTAATTTGAATCTGTTAATACATATGTATATATTTATTTAATGCACAAAAATAATTATTTAATTGATTAAATATAAATAAATTATTGACCTGGCTAGAAAATAGCTAAACAACCACCAATGAATGCGATATTTTCCCTCGTAAAACAAACGAATTCAACGATTAAAATGTAAAAGTGCACGGCACACCCTGTGAAATCGCGGATTGCTTGCTTTCATATCTATGAATTAGTTTGGTATGTAAAGTCGTATACAAGAAATGGTGTTTGAAACTAAAACGATTTTACTGTTTCTCATGGTGTCGTCTGAGAATTTTTCGCTATTAAATAATTAATTGATGAGTGCGTAAGTTGAAAAGTTCATTTTGGTTTGTAATTGGCAAGCATTGTTTAATGCTGTGTGTTTAAACTGAACTAAACCTATGTACATATATATGTACACAAAATTTTGCAATGTGTGACTGACAGCAAATAAGTTTTGTTAAATATAAATAAAAATGGTAACATTAGTTACAAGGTGCTCTATGGTGCGCGAATCAATTTACGAAAATTAATTATTGATTAATCTATCGGCATAAGACCGCAGCTTTACGCACATACATATATAGACGTACATATATTAGGCGTTCGGAACGGAACGAATGTTTGTACATACGGGTGGCAGCAATGCAAAATGGATCAAAAATTAATTTCGAATTGGAAGCAAATGGCAAAGATGAAATTGATAGGTTTTAAGCTGCGATGACTTTTCTTCACTGCTCATATTGTTAATTGCAGCAGAATCTGTTGAAATACCAGTTCCCTCTAGTCATCGATTGAAAAAAATAAATATTTTATCCAGTGTCACTCATAGAGTAATCTTCGTGCATCATATTCTTAACTGTTTGCAAATTTATGATGTAAAAACTGTCAAGAAAGATGTCTTAGTTTAATCAATTTCTTTTTAATTCAAATTATGTTTATATGATTTTAGATATATTTACCTATCACTTGCACATTGTGGATTATATTTTGACCAACGGATATTTCATGGTCGAGGCACTACGATTATGGAGTTCTTACAAGTTTGATCTTCATATTAACGAGCTTCGAAAGGTTGGTCCACACAAATATAATGCCAAAAGTTTAACTATGCCTTTAGACCTTGTATAAATAAGTAACTATATACTCTTTCTTTTTTTTCTATTTTCAGGGTTTATACTATAAACAGGACCTTTATGCCTTTTACGACTTAAGTCAGCAACATTTTTAGCAATGAATGCAACGTTCCATTCATATAGAGACATACTAGCGGCACATCATCAAGACTCATCTAGTCCCGAGAACTTTGCCCCCATAGTAATTGATTATAGGAACTCGAATCACACTAAGGACATTGTCGAAACCAACTCGAATATATCTTCGTCTCAGCTATCGTTCATGGACGAATCTTCAAACGATTTCAATAATCAACAGCTTATTCACTCTAACTCTCTTATTAAAGTGTGTGGTGGTTGTGGCGGTAAGAACTCGTTAAAAATAACAAATAGTCAAAAACTAATGGTATATTTTAATTTAATTGCAGATAAAATAAGTGATAGATATCTTTTATACGCTCTAGACAGATACTGGCACAATGGTTGCCTTAAATGTCACTGTTGCGGCGCAATGCTAGCAGAGGTGGGCTCCAGCTGTTTTACGAGGCGAGGCCTGATTCTTTGCAAAAAGGACTATTCCAGGTATACTTTCATTATTTATGGCAATTTATTATAATTGAAAATCCTTTGAAAACTCTTTACAGTATGTTTGGCTGCTCTGGAGTTTGTTCTGGTTGTGGCGAAACTATTCCTCCGAGCGAACTAGTAGCGAAAGCCCTAACTGGCATAAATAATATTGATTTACAAAATCAACAAAAACAAATAATTAATTGCGTATTTCATCTAAGGTGCTTTAGTTGTGCTAAGTGTGGATCAAGTCTGCGCCCAGGCGACAGGTAGGTGCATTGTTCGACTATCAATCAATAAATTTAATTAAATTTACTTTTTACAGGTATACTATGTTAGGAGCAAGCTTGGTGTGTGAGCAGGATTGGCACAAATTACTTAAGGGGCCCGCTAACTCGAATGGAACGCTCGGACAAAGGAAAGGAAAGGTGGGAAGGCCGAGAAGATCAAAGGACTAATCAAATTTAAATGTCACATAAAATATATACATATATTTTAGAACATAGTTCATATTTTTAAATTACTTATAAAAATGTAATTAAATCATAATATATAAAATATTATGTTGGTTTTAGGAGACCTTTTACAGGGTATCATTGCTGCCAGGTAGTTTTTCCAGTTAAACAATTATCTCCGTTTTTAATTATTCTTTTTATTGTCGCCCAAAACATTCTCCCAAATATCTTCACACGAATCGATAACTGTCTGCGGCGAGGATAGTTTGTGCTTCATGAAGAACCCTTGAACTTGAGCGGGACTCGTTGAACGGCCAAAGGAACTTCCTCTTTTAGCGAATTCCTCCGCCTTCGTGGACTCACTGTTGCCGAAGAAGTTCTTGAACATTTCCTCCAACTGATACGGCGTGCAATAGCCAATGTATTCCTTGAGGTCGATTCTGCCCGGACGAATTAGGGCGGGATCCAAGCGATCTATGTAATTGGTGGTCATGAAAACTATTCGAGCTTCCGTCGATCCCACGCCATCCAAGCAGTTGAGGAGTCCGCTGAACGTGATCCTATTTAGGCCATCGAAAGCCGCCTTTTGCTGCGAACTCTGCTCCCGCGACACGAAAGCGGCGTCAATGTCCTCCAGCAAAATGATACTCTGTTCCGGGGCCACGTTTAGCAGGTGGTTAAGTCGATCGTCGGTCAAGCCCCTTTCCGACAGATTCAGTAGGCAAACACTGTACTCTAGCTCGCCAGCCAAGGCAGTGATAAAGCTAGACTTTCCGCACCCTGGAGGTCCGTGTAGTAGATAGCCCCGGCGGTAGGGGATTCCTCGTTGCGTGTACCACAGGGAGCTCTTGATGAAGTCCTGGCAATCGGATATTATCCTCTGCGAAGTGCCACGATCCAAGACCACCGAGGCAGTGGGACGCCGTCGTCGGGGATGTCCGAAGGGTCTCCATTCTGCGCCCATCGCCGTGTACAGCACCGTTTTGCCCTCTGTGGCCTCCAGTGCCAAGAGCCGAGCCTCTTCCAGGATGTCAAAGTAGATTTGTTTGTTGTTGCCAAAGGCCGTCAGGGTCACCGTTTCCCACGGAACTCCCATTTGCAGATCCAGAGTTTTCTGCTCCCTGGTTCGCTCCACCTGAATCCAGTTTCCCTTGTAGTTGAACAGATGCTTGCCGATGCTGGGTATAAAGTCATAAGTGGTCTTTATCTGGCCACTGTCGCTCTGCAGAAAGGTGGTTTCCACACTCAGATGCTGCGTTTTGCGGGCTCCTCTGATTGTAATCCATTTCAGAAGCCACTGGTAGGACTTGTCCCGGCACGGCACTTCCAGCGTAATCATGCAATGTCGCCGGAACAATATTAATCCGCCTTGCAGACCCTTCCTTAAAACGGCAGCTGCCGCTCCAACGCCGAATAATCCGAAGCCAGCACCAAAGTATGGATTGGACGATAGACCGGAGACAAGATCTGGCAGAGTCATTTTGCCTGAAAAGAAGGCATATAAACCAACTGTTGATTATCTTTAAATTATATATAACACTTAAACTAATCATCACACTCTAAAATCTAAACTTTCCATTTAAATTCTTTCTAAATATAGACACATTTTAGTGTATTATAAAAATCATACTTTATTCACGTTTAACTTTTTAATCTATTAAACGAAGATCGAAGTAGTGCATTTTCGTTATGTAATTATCAAAAATGGGAATTCAAGACCAAAAAATGGCAGGGACGAGTAGTCCTTTAGTTTGATCATCCTAATGATTATTAAAAATGTAAAACTTGTCATTCACAAAACGGAATACAATTCGTTTTTATAAAATAAGAAAAAGAATAATAATAATACCGGCATGGAACAGTGTGCCCACAATTCAATGAACGTAAAATACCTTGCAATTACAGAAAATGGAATGGTGGAATGTGAAACATAAAGAGGCTTTTTACATTTAATTTATTTAAACTAAAAATAATGCATTTTTGAACAAATTAAGATAACATTTAAACCTTATTAATCGCAGCATGCTTTTAAAAAAAAAAATTAAAAAAAAACCTTTACATATTATTATTTATTTACTTTGAAATAAATCCTTTTGATCTGTGATGTTTACGTTGTACGAGAAGTTCCGAGTGTCGGAGTTTGAAATCTCAATTTCTTCAATCATCTTTGGATCCTTTTTCTGTACTTCTATAATGCTTTTAAACATATTTGTAAAATACAAATGGAAATAAGACAGATATAAGTAAGCCGTCTTTGGTACCTCTTGCTGTACCTTTTCCTCTAGACCCCATATCCAAACTTCCAAATTCCTTTTACAAAAAAGTCCAGATTAAATTTAAAGAGCTAATCCTTTCAACAAACTATGCTTTATGATTTGACGATAACCAGGTTAACATTATGAAAACCAATGGGAACAATATCTCCCAAACCCCCCAATGTTAATAGCTCGTAGTTCCGGTATAAGAAATATGCAAATGCATGACAAAGTTTATTTTAACCTCCCATCCAACACATTTTGAATGCTTAAGACGACTTCGAACTCCTCCACTGATTAACGTTCCTCCGTGGCCACAGCGACCTGAGGATCCCTTGGACCGGCATCAGCTTGATCCGATGTCGATGGGCGATTATCGTCATCGTCGTCACCAGGTCGGCGCGGATCAGCAGGAGCACCCCTTTGCTTGGCCCATTCAAGGTACTTGGCGTTCTCTTCCTCCGAGAGAATTTTGAATGGCTGATTCTTGCCGACGATGGCTACAGTGATGCTCTAAATAACAAAATAAACACTTACAGTTGAAATTTCAATACGATTCTCTAGGAAACTTACATACTGAGATGGAGTGTCGCGGCTCTGATGCTCATCAGTGGGCAAGGTACCTAGAATGGCGTTGATGCCATGACAGATGATGTCATCCTTGGAACAGTCCAAGAAGCTGTTCAGATTGCGGTCCAGATAGGTGCGTGCGCTTTGGGAACGTGATCCAATGGAATTGGCCTTGCAATTAAAAAAGGTCGCCGAAGGTGTGACCTGATATATGTGCGGCCCCTTTTCATCGTAGCCGGCCACGAGCAGGCCCACTCCATACGGACGGCGATCGTAGCGCTGAGTGGTTGTCTGCATTTTGTTGCCCAGGTTCTGCATCAAGCGGGTCACCGGGTAAGTGAAGTCGTAAGAGTGTTTGTAGTTCAGGCACTCCGAGCGCAAGTACTTGCTAAGCACACGAGCATCCGCAGTGATACCAGCAATGGATATACCCAAGTGGTCGTCGATGGGGATAATCTTGCGTTGGGAAGCCGACAGCTCCGATGCCGGCTTGCACAGGGCGACGAGCACAGCGGTGTCCCGATTTTTTAGCCCAACAGTGGCCGTGCCGAGCTTCACGGCTTCCATGGCATACTCCACCTGATGCAGACGTCCTTGGGGACTCCACACAGTAACATCACTATCATATTGGTTGCGGAACTGGAATCAATTCGATTAGTTTGTTTTAAAGCTATTTAAAATAAGCTTTACCATGACTTTTGTATTAGAAGCCGACAAAATATGAGAATGACAAGTCGAAATGCTCGATAGTTAGTTATGGACCGCCGTTTGAGACAAACAAACAATATATCGGAGAGATGGAACTTTTTGACATTTGCCTAGAAAATGAAACAGTGGAAAAAATACTGCCTTTGGCGCTGTTGCAAAAAACTTACTTTAAATTAAATTTGTTAGGTTTTTTTTTTAATAATTTACTTTAATTCGTATAAACAGTAATAATTAAGAGGGCCCTAGACCTATTAAATGAGCATTCATTTTAGTTTAAAACTTTTTCTTTTTGTTTTTTTGTAAAAACAATTTAACTCCTTAAATTGGTAAAATTAAATTAATAAAATGCTAATTTCAAAATGCATAGCTTCCGAATTTTGTAATACGAAAAATAAAATCGTAAAAGTGCATTCCAGTGTTCCCGTTTCCAATATTCCCTCGTAGCGACGTAATTATTCGTATATCGGTTGCATTTATTCGATTGATTTGAAAGTTACTCTAACAAATTCTCAATGGGAGTGTTTACATTTTAATTGTATATTTCAGTTACAAATATCACACTCTCCTGTTTTGGCTCTCCTGATTTGGGAACGAGGGTTAGTAAGCTCCAAGTTTAGCTGAATCGAAAAGGTTATTTACGGGTGAATCACGTCAAAAAATGGTGGCTTATTGACTAGTGAACTTGCGACACAAATCAATCAACAAAATATTGTGAAAAAAAGTGAAATTTCAGTTCGGGCTGCTAGCGAAAGTGTTTGATTAAATTAAATAAAGGAACCTTTCTAAGGTGACTTCATAAGTATGCACACGCACACACACATATACCCCTGGGGATATGTAGACGAATATGGGGAACAAAGAAAACATTTTTATTGGCTCGGCGCAATACTGATGTTTACAATTAACGATTTGCTGAAAGTGATAGCTAGCTAGCATGTCTCTGGTGAACTTGCGTGCCTTTTATCATCGGGCTACAAGGTCCCTGTGGCCAGTCATATTTAAGAATGCAGTGACACCCGCATATCAATAAGACTCTGAGGTAGCAGCAGCAGCAGCAGCACAAATACATAAAACATTGGATCCGTTGCGGAATTTTTATTCCCTGCTGCCGTTGCTACATCATTTGCGTATTGCCGTGGAAAAGTGCTATCGAGGTAGTATCGGCTATTGCACCGTCAGCTGTTGTACATAATGCACATAAGTACATATGTATGTATGTATGTATGTGTGCATGTACACTCCATAATAAAATTACCCATTCCATTACCGGGCCACTAGTTGCATCATCAGTTTCCCAGTAGCTGTAGCCTTAACCAGTTACCGGGCAAAGTGATTTAGCGCGAAATATAGCATATTATTGTCCAAGGGCGCCCAGCTCCGCAAACTCCCCTGCGGTCCAGCTGTATGTATGTGCGAATGTACATAGTTTTATCGTTCATTGTTATTTATTTATGTTTACATTTTCTTAAATGTGAGAAGTGGTTTCTAATAGCTCCGATTACTAAAGCGAATCAACTGTTTATATTCTTATTGTGACTCAGAAAGCCAGACTTTGCTTTGATATGAAGCTATTCAACTTTCTTTGTATTTTTATTTTTATTGTGAATAGGTTATCAGGATTTTTTAATTTGCGACTGCAATATGCAAAGTGCTTATCATTTTTAATTCTACAAAATTATGCTTAATTTTGCTTATATTATTTATACATTTATCATTTATTCTTGACCTTCGTTCTATATAAAAAATAAATATTTTACAAAAAAATGATCTCTTAGTTTTGTTGTTTAACCTAATTGTTATGGAAATTAGCTGGATAAGCTATCCAACCAGAAAAGCTCATGATTACACTAATAATATTCAGACTGAATGGACTTTAAAACCGAGCGATAAACTAGTTAATCGCTATAGTTTCATGTCACAAGGAATTATTCCGTATTTCGCTGGGCATCTGGAAAGTCTTGGTGGAACTTCCATTCTCAGATTCCAAGTGTTCCAACAGCCGGATACACCGACTCGCTTATATCCATTACGCGAATAAATGTTTATATAATTGCTTCGAAAAACGCTTTCTTCTCTGAATTTCAATCAGATTTCGCATGAACCCAAACGATAACTAGCGGACGGAATTATTTTCGGTTCAGCATCCGAAGGGAACTGAGATCATAAGCGATCAAAGAGTGTACTGCAATGTTATTTCTTTTATCTACATTGTAGTTTGTTTACTAAAATCATTTTCGGTATATTTACAGATATGCAATTGTGATAGAATGCGGTCACCAATTCCACTCAGGAGTACTGCTTTCGGAGTGCACATCCTCTTCGCCGTTGTATTCTGCACTTTAATTCAATTATCAAAACAGGTGAGTGCAGTTAAAGGTGTTCAATTTCACCTGTGGAGTTCGCAGACCGAAACACACAAAAAAAACCCTTATTAGGCAAAGGAATACGTGAGCGCTTAGTGCTTGCACTGCATGATTTTTCCTTCAAAAAGTGCTAATTACGAAATATTAATCGTTGTAAGCTCAAAAAGACTGTGTAATTAGCTGATATTGGCCGTGAAAAGCGCCTGAAATCTGTTCTCAACTGTTTAAGTATACCTGCTGCACGCCTGACGTCATTCATAATATACTAATATATCCATAAAAATAAATGCGAGTGAGCCAAAACAGATGCAAGCTAATTTCCTTTCAAACAGTCAAAATATTTGTTCAAAATGGCTGTGTGGAGTGTGTGAAAAGTACGAAATATTCGAACTAGAGGTTCAGAATCAGCGATAGAAACATCCGAAGGAGTCATTTCCGAACCTATAAATCATATATATTCATGATCAGCATTAAAAGCTGAGTCGATTAAGCCGTGTTCGATCGAAATAAAAATTGCAGAGCATCTAAAATATCAATTTAAAGTCTTTAATGCAAATATTTTAGATCTCCTATAAAACTCAAACTGCGAATGATTCCCATATGATTCTTATATATTTTGATTCTTACTTCAGTGGTATAAGCTTTGTCTTGCCGGAATTCTTGTTTTTCTGAAAATATATAGAATTTTTTAATACTTTTTGATCGTGGTATCTGTGACGATACAACATATCGTACTTTTTCTCTCGATAAACATCTCAGTTCTTATAGTTTAAACAACCATAACTTTATGTGGCAGAAAAGGTTAATGGTTAGATCGCTCTGTGATCTCTGAATGTACTCGGATTATTATTTTGTTTAATGACTTTTATAAACAATATTATTTTCAATGGTTTATTTAATTCATGTAATTCAAGGACTGTGTTTGGTATGGCGTTTGCAATACCGAGGAGACGGGCCACAGTCAAAACTGTCCCTACAATGGCACAGCCAGGGAAATGCCCAAGGACGGTTTGGAGTTGCTGAAAGAGCGATGTGGATTCTTAATGGAGAAAAGTGGCAAAGAATTTTGTTGTGACAAGCAACAGGTAAGATCTCCTCAACTGCTATTAACTCCTGCATCAATTGCTAAAGATATTTTTCTCATAGGTGGAGATCTTGAATAAAAACGTTAAGCTGGCCGCCAATTTTTTGGATCGATGTCCGTCCTGCATGGAGAATCTCGTTCGGCACATCTGTCAGTTCACATGTTCCTCACAACAATCTGATTTTATGCATGTGGCGGCCACGAAAAAAAATAAAAAAGGTTGAGTACTAATGACTAAGTTCAGCGTTTATGCGTTAACCTTAATTTACTAAAAGAGGTTTACGTTCTTGTTTAATTTTAATGCCAAAACTGACGTCAATTCTCTTTCCATTTTAGATATTTCCTACATCAGCGCCGTAGATTTGCATATATCGACGGAGTATATTAATAAGACTTATAAATCATGCTCTCAGGTATATCTCATCTTCCAATGAAACTAAGAACACATTTTGCTAAATACTTATTGTATTCCCTAGGTTTCCGTGCCGCAAACAGGTCAATTAGCTCTTGACTTAATGTGCGGCGTTTACCCAGCATCCCGTTGCAATCCCACAAAATGGTTCAACTTTATGGGTGACGCTACCAGCCCATATGTTCCTTTTCAAATAACGTACATACAGCATGAGCCCAAGGACAAGAGCAACGATTTTAAGCCTACCAATCCAAAGACCATACCTTGTAATCAGGCGGTCAGCGTAAGTAGTTGAGATAATTAGTATAATTTCATATGCATATTATATTATTCGAATTATTTGTTATAGAGCGAACTGCCCGCCTGCTCCTGTTCGGACTGTGACCTATCCTGTCCTCAGGCCCCGCCTGAACCGCCGCCGCCAGAGCCGTTCAAAATTGGCGGTCAAGACCCTTATTTCGTAATTATGGCGGCCGTATTTATTGTTGGAGTTTTGGTATTCCTTATGGGTTCGTTTCTCTTTACGCAAAGTTCGTCAATGGGTGAGTTTAAGTGTGCGTTTTTTTCTTGTCTTAAAAGTTTGAGTTGATTTTTTTCTCTGAGTATTCAAAAGTCATAGGATTAACCTTTTTCTAAACACTTTTCCCTCTCTTTAGACGACAGCTTTCAAATTGATGGCAATGATGTTACAGATGAAGAGGCTTTCAGAGAAAACGATTCATATTTCGACAAGCTGGGAGCTAAAACGGAATCATTACTGCAAAATGTATTCACCAAATGGGGCACATTCTTTGCCAGCAATCCTTGGATGACTCTATTCGCTGGAGCAACGCTTGTCGCGATCTTGGGCTATGGCGTTACGTACATAGACATAACAACCGATCCGGTTAAGCTATGGGCGTCGCCAAATTCAAAATCGCGACTTGAGCGAGAATATTTTGACACCAAATTTGCGCCATTCTATCGGCTTGAACAGGTAATAATATAAGATTTTCGTTAGATAATACATAAACTTTTATAAATCTTTTGTAGGTCATTATCAAAGCGGTGAATCTGCCACAAATTGTTCACAACACCTCGAACGGCCCATTAACGTTTGGTCCCGTCTTCGATAGAGAGTTTCTGACCAATGTTTTGAATCTGCAAGAGGGCATCAGGAAGATTAACGCCAACGGGACAATGCTGAAGGATATATGTTTTGCGCCGCTATCGGATGATGAAAACGAAATAGAGGACTCCAGTTGTGTGGTTCAATCAATTTGGGGCTACTTCCAAGATGATCCCGAGCGGCTGGACGACAACGATGAGGATAATGGCTTCAATGTGAGTGTAGCAATAAGCTCTATTCAGTTTCTAGGATGTAAAACCATATCTAAATTTCAGGTCACCTATTTGGATAATTTGTATCAGTGTATCAGCAATCCGTACCTATGCCTGGCTCCTTACGGCGGTCCTGTAGATCCGGCCATAGCCTTGGGTGGCTTCCTCAAGCCCGGCGACCAGCTAACGGGAAACACCAAGTACGAGCTAGCAAATGCTTTGATATTGACCTTTCTGGTGAGGAATCATCACAACAGAACGGACTTGCAGAAGGCCTTGCAGTGGGAGAAACAGTTCATTGAATTTATGACCAACTATACGAAGAATAGCAGCAGATCCGAGCACATGGACATTGCCTTCACATCGGAGAGATCGATAGAGGACGAACTCAATAGGGAATCGCAGTCGGATGTCCTAACGATATTGGTTTCCTATCTCATTATGTTCATGTACATTGCGATCTCCCTGGGTCATGTCAAGGAGTTCAAGCGGGTTTTCATTGACAGCAAGATTACCCTGGGCATTGGCGGTGTCATCATTGTCCTGGCCTCAGTTGTATCATCCGTTGGCCTCTTCGGCTACATCGGCTTGCCGGCCACCCTGATTATTGTCGAAGTTATACCCTTTTTGGTGTTGGCCGTCGGCGTGGACAACATATTCATTCTCGTTCAAACGCATCAGCGGGATCAGCGCAAGCCCAATGAGTCGCTGGAGCAGCAGGTTGGCCGAATACTGGGTCGTGTGGGGCCCAGTATGCTGCTCACATCGTTGAGCGAGAGCTTTTGCTTCTTCCTCGGCGGCCTTTCCGATATGCCAGCAGTGAGGGCTTTTGCCCTGTACGCCGGTGTCGCCCTGATCATTGACTTCCTACTGCAAATAACCTGTTTTGTTAGCCTTTTTACTCTGGATACCAGGCGAAAGGAGGAGAATCGCATGGACATTTGTTGTTTCATCAAGGGAAAGAAGCCTGATAGCGTTGCCAGCAACGAGGAGGGACTTTTGTACAAGTTTTTCAGTAGTGTCTACGTTCCGTTCCTGATGAAGAAGGTGGTGCGTGCCAGCGTGATGGTCATTTTCTTTGCCTGGCTCTGCTTTAGCATTGCCATTGCGCCCAAAATAGACATTGGTCTGGACCAGGAACTGGCCATGCCCGAAGACAGCTTCGTCCTGCACTATTTCCAGTCCCTGAACGAAAATCTCAACATTGGGCCGCCAGTGTACTTTGTTCTGAAAGGCAACCTGAGCTATACAAACACATCGGTTCAGAACCTGGTGTGTGCCGGTCGATATTGCAACGATGACAGCGTACTGACACAAATCTACCTGGCCAGTCGGCACTCAAATCGAACATACATCGCCCGTCCGGCGTCCAGTTGGATGGATGATTACTTTGACTGGTCGGCGGCGCCTTCCTGCTGCAAATTCAATCCTGCCACTGACGACTTTTGTCCACATCAAGGTGAGTTTGAGAACGTAATAGCCAAGGATGAGTTTCTAATGAAATTTTAATAATTATTTCAGATACTTCCTGTTCGCGATGTGTGATCGGGAAGAACTCGCTGCAGCGGCCAGATGAGAAGAGCTTTGAAAAGTTCCTGCCCTTCTTCCTCAAGGATAATCCCGATGACTCGTGCGCCAAGGCCGGTCATGCGGCCTATGGCGGAGCTGTTCGATACTCCTCCGCCAGTGAACGACTGAACATTGAAACGTCCTATTTTATGGCCTATCATACGATACTAAAGACCTCGGCCGACTATTTTCTGGCGCTGGAATCGGCCAGAAAGATATCGTCGAACATCACCCAGATGTTGCAGGGCAGACTAATGTCGAACGGAGTTCCTATAGAATCGGCTCTGACCGTCGAAGTTTTCCCCTATTCAGTATTCTATGTTTTTTACGAACAGTATCTGACCATGTGGTCAGACACTCTGCAGAGCATGGGCATCTCCGTACTTTCCATATTCGTTGTTACCTTCATTTTGATGGGCTTCGACGTTCATTCCGCGTTAGTTGTTGTGATCACGATAACGATGATCGTTGTTAATTTAGGTGGCCTTATGTATTATTGGAATATTTCGTTGAACGCAGTTTCCTTAGTTAATCTCGTTATGGCCGTCGGAATATCGGTCGAGTTCTGCTCGCACTTGGTGCACAGCTTCTCCATTTCAAAGTCGATCACTCAGATCGATCGAGCGGCGGATAGCCTCTCGAAAATGGGCAGCTCCATCTTCTCCGGCATCACGCTGACCAAATTTGCAGGCATACTAGTGCTGGCCTTTGCTAAGAGTCAAATATTTCAAGTATTTTATTTCCGCATGTATTTGGGAATAGTTGTAATTGGGGCGGCACATGGCCTGATATTCCTGCCGGTCTTATTAAGTTATATTGGTAAGTTATATAATTCTACTTCAGTCTCAAAATATTAATTAATATTTCTCTTTTTTTTGCAGGGGCTCCTGTAAGTAATGCTAGACTTAGGTACCATAGACAGGCTGCTCTCGATCAGGAGACAGCCCTCGCGGGAATTCTATAGATGAATACACATTAGTTATATTGCAATAATCTCAAAAGAATATTTTAAATGTTAACTGGTTAAGGTAAAATAAATAATCTAAACGTAATTGTGGTCTTTATGTATTCCTTTTTTTGTTACCTGTATTGTTATTCTTTCGTTAAACGTAATAAAAAGACTCGAATACCAAAGAAAACATCCATTTAACATCCGATTTTGTTATTTTTTATAAACGTTTGTACTTTATTTATCATCTTGTGGGTATATTTTTAACGAACGGCACAATCTCCTTAATCCATTCGATGGATATTTCAGAGACCTGGCGCAGAAAAGTTTGCTCAGTCTGCACTATTTCCGTGAAAATTATATAATTCGGCTTGTACTTGCCGTGAAGGACACTCGATGGGTGAATTTTGGACCGGATGTTGCCGGAAACGGTTACATAAAATCCATCCCTTTGTAGGACGGCAATGTTTTCAAAAAATCCATTTAAAATACATTTTTTCAACATTTCAATATCATCGGAACTGTTTAGCGCCAAATCCAGTCCATTGCTTATTTCGGTCAACTGACGGCGCACATTTCGAGCGTAAGTTAGACTTCGTAGATTTAAATAGTTGTCGTGACACCACACCTGCAATTGGGAAAGATAGATTAATATTATACTACTAAATTTTAATGTCAACACACACATACTTTTGGCTTTTCTGTTTTTAAAAATGCATTAAATACATTGAGCAGCGTCAGGTGGTCTCCGTGCTTCGACTGAAACTTGGCATGAGCCAGGGCGGCCATTTCGTTTTTATCGCTGTTCGAGATGAAGACATGATCGCTGGAAAGGACTGAGACCAGGCTCAGGATTTCCTCCATGCAGCCGAATGTCGATGCCGTTAGCAGCAGCTTGGAGTATTTCGGATCCAAAGGATACTGCACCATTTGACGGCCCAACGGCGTTATATGCGAAACCGAACCAAGCTTGATCGCCCCCAGAGCGTCCAGGCTCTTGTAGGCGCTCCTCAGGCCCTCCTCCGACGGAGCGTCCAGAAAATCGAAATTATTGCAGTCTATATCCAAGGCTAGAAGCTGAAGCACCATGGCCGTAGGGTTTGTACGCAGTATTTCTGGCTGGGTGGCCTCTGGAAATGATTCCATTTCCTCTTTCGTATAGCATCGATAGCAAGTTCCGGCCGAATCACGACCTGCCCGACCAGTTCTCTGCCAGGCTTGAGCTCGGGATATCCGCACGGATTTTAGGACATCCAGGCCGTCGGCAGAGTTGAACGATTTTTCTTTCACAAAGCCACAATCGATGACACACCGGATGCCCGGTATGGTAATTGAGGTTTCAGCTATATTTGTGGCCAATATCACCTTTCGGATGTTGGCCGGCGTCGGTGCAAAGCATTCCAATTGCTTGGCCTGCGACAATTGGGCGTACAATGTGTATACGCGGAGATCCGAAGTTCCAGTGAGGTCGGTCTAAAAGTAAGGAGACATTTCACATTATCCTTTTACTTATAGCGCCAATTTAAAAAAAAAGAACACTTACCTTGGCAAGCTGTCGTATCTGATGGGCTAGTGCTTCAATTTCCTCTTGCCCTGTTAGGAAGATTAAAACGTCATGGCTGTAACATTAAATGCTAGCATTTAGTGTGTGTCTTTCGCGTAAATTAAAACCAAGTAACTTAAAAAACTGTTGGAAAGTATACCTACTTTCTTGGCGTGGTGCGGTGGATGTGAAAGAGCGTTACCAGCACGGAGTGAACATAATCCTCCTGCTTCTCCTTGGCATGCATCACACGAACGGGAAATGTTCTGCCCTCCAGGTACATTCCGCGGCAGTTAAAATACTTTCCGAAATGATCGATATCCATGGTGGCGGATGTGACCACGACCTTTAGGCTGCCCAGCTTCTGTCTGCGCCTCTCCTTTTGAGCCTCTTTCACAATGCCAAACAACAAGTCGGCGTTCACGGTGCGTTCGTGAGCCTCATCCAGAATAATAACAGAGTACTTAAGCAGTAGTCGATCCTTGATCGATTCCCGCAACAGGACGCCGTCCGTGAGGAAGCGGATTTTCGTACGCTTCGAGGTGACATCCTCGAAACGAACTGTGTAGCCCACGGTGTCGCCTATGCCGCCGGCCAGCTCCTGAGCCACGCGCCTGGCCACGGTAATGGCCGCCACTCGTCGCGGCTGCGTGATCCCAATCATTCCGTTCTTGGCATAGCCCGCATGCAGCAGGAACTGCGGGATCTGTGTGGTCTTGCCCGAGCCCGTCTCACTCATGATCAGCACCGTGTCGTTGAGCTCTAGCTCTTTGAGGATTCTCTGGCGGCAGTTAAACACAGGCAGCGACTTTTGGTGCTGCTCGATGGTGACTCGCTTGCTGGTCAGCAGAACAGGAGCTATCGTCTGCCTAACCTGCTGTGGAGACGTCAGGTGGATCTTCTTCTCCATAATGGGACTGATTGCCATTGCCTCGTGCTTGCGCTTAATGGAGAACTTAACCGAGGTAGCGCCACCCCCATTTTCTCCCCTGGTTGTGGCCATATATTTGGACTCCATTATTTACAGTCTCGTCGCCCAGCACGTTTCTAGATTGGGATTTGGAAATATGTAAACAATTAGAATCAATGAAGGTCAGCCTGAATGACACCAATTAATATGCGCGAGCGCGGCAACGTAACATTTGACAATGCAAATTACATTACCTTTTAAGACTACTTTTATTTAAAACAAATTAACCCTGAAATTATTTTACAAAACTTGACACACGGGGGAGCAACAGGCGTAAGTGTTGCCAGATACAAATTTGGCTTTTCCCTTAAAAAATCCCAACAAGTTGAAATTTCCCCCAAAAAAATCGACATGGGCATCGTTCCAATTCCATTCTTATTCCATAGAATTTATGGATATTCTAGTGCGGTCACACCTTTTAAAAATAAAAATTTGTAAACATTTTAATTTTTTTACCTTTTTAAAATGAAGTCCGAAAAACTTAAAAGAAACTTTTGGGTATCCGCCGAAATCGAGTGCATGCTCAATTTGATAAAGGAGGTCAATAATTGCCAGGGCGCTCTGTCCACCAGCACGACGCAGTATACATTTATTCAAATTGCCAATCAAATGAAAAAACATGGCTTTCCAAATAAGTCTCCGACACAAATTCGACGGAAATGGTTTCAAATGAAAAGCGCTTACCTGTGCTACAAGAAGGGCAATGTCGACCGGCTGTTTCTGATACCCGAAAAGTTTAGAAATGTTATAGCCCAGTTTGTGGAAAGCGGCGAGAAAATTGGTCGTTCCAATCTCTCGACCATATCGACGGGAACTCCGGCTATCCATCAGCAAGAACGTTAGTGTTTCATTTATTATTTACTTACCTAACATATATTATAATTAATCTTTTTCCCTCAGCTATTGCCGAGGAAGACACTACCACTATGGATAAGTTTATGAAACAAATCAGAAAAAACAACAAGAATGTGCTCTCGGAGTTTGCAAAGCTGGAGGAGTCCTTATTGGAATACGAGCACAAGTGTCAATTTATCCGAGACAAAAATATAATAAAGCACCTTGAAGTTAAATAGTCTATATTAAGTAACTCTATGTAATTAATTAATTATTTTAGGTCCATAATATAGCATTTACTAGTTTATTTTAAACAATGAAATAAAATGTGTATCTATTAATCTTGCAAGGGATTTAAAAAATTACAGAAATGGGAAGGGGGTAGCAAACAATAAACATTTGTTTATTAGTGGCAACAAATATGTAAATAAATACGCCCGTTGTATTTTCAATATGAGCAATTATGCTACGTTATTCTCTCACTTGAAACTGGTTTCTTATCATCTTATTAATCTGTGGATATATACAAAACATATTAGCCCAACTTCTTGGGTAAACAATGCCACATAATTAATTCGTCAGTAGCTTCCAGCTGGGCGACCGAAATGGCATTGTATCGTTTTATAACTTTTAACATGTTTGGCCTTTTAAAGTCCTGAATATAGCCATAAAAGGGACTCGGATTTACCAATTCAAATAATTTAACTACTTAAGGCCTAATCAACTTATTTGGCTTGGAGAAACCGCCTCAAATGCGGAAAACTCAATTACTTAATTGCGCTGCAAATATACAAATAGAAATCATTGGTATGTACTATACATTTCTGTTCACAAACTAGTTTATTTTTTTCTTTTAAGTGTATGTACGGGATAAAAATTGGCAAGCAATTTAATTTGGCCCAGAGTGCGTATACATAATAGTTAATTTTGTATATTATATCTGCTTGAAAGATCAGTTAAACTGTCGTATTTTAATATACATAAAGCCACAGATATTTATTCAGCAGTGTATTATATTTTGATATTGTTTTAAACAAAATGTCGCGAGTTAATGTACGCTGAAGTACTTTCTTCTTATATACACAAGTGGCAGATTTAATGACGTGAGAACAATTTCGATATTCAAATCAATTAGAGTTTCAACTCTTCTCTTCTACAGACCCAGACCTTATTCTCTTTGTCTCTCTTCCCTTCTTTTGGCCATTGTTTGCCGAAGCCGAGAGCCTGGCTTTAACAGCGTTGCCATTTCTTGAAACTTTGTTAAAGCCAGTCTTCCACAATTCCACCGTTCCATTGTGAGATATCTCGCGATTCGGATAAGTTTTCTTTTCGCGATGTTTAGAATTAATAAAGATTTTAAATATGAAAACGTTTAAATATTTTGTGTTTCATCTATGACAAAATTAAGTTAATGAAAAAGATCATTTTTCTAAAATTTGATTCAATATGTATAATGTTCCCTTATATTTTTAGAAAAAAATGTTATCTATAGCATGGATTATCTTAGTAAGTAGCTCTTTGTGCAACAGCCTTGACAATGGCCTTGCCAGAACGCCTCCAATGGGATGGCTGTCCTGGGAGAGATTTCGATGTAATACCGATTGTGTCAATGATCCTGATAATTGTATAAGGTAAATGTTTACGCTTTTAAATAGTAATTAAAAAATAAATAATAAATAATAATAAATTGTTTCTTTTTTTTTAGTGAACAGCTTTTTCAAACAATGACTGATATAGTAGTCGCCGATGGATACGCATCAGTAGGATACGAATATATTAATATTGACGATTGCTGGCTGGAGAAACACAGAGCCCATGATGGAAAATTGGTTGCAGACCGGAAACGGTTTCCCAATGGAATGAAAGCTTTATCGGACTATGTGAGTATCTTGATAAATACATTTCGAAATATTAATCCAAGTATATTTATGTAAAAGATTCATTCAAGAGGACTGAAATTCGGCATTTACGAGGACTATGGGAATTATACGTGCGCAGGCTATCCTGGCATTATTGGCTATGAGGAAAAGGACGCAGAACTGTTTGCGGACTGGAATGTGGACTACGTAAAATTAGATGGTTGCTATGCACTGCCTTACAATATGGATCGCGGGTATACGAACTTTGGAAGACTCCTAAATGCTACTGGAAAGCAAATGGTGTACTCCTGCAGCTGGCCAGTTTATCAAATATATGCTGGTATCCAGCCAAATTATTCGGCAATTCAATCCCATTGCAACTTGTGGAGAAACTACGATGATATCCAGGACTCGTGGGCGTCTGTCGAAAATATTATAGATTATTACGGCAATAATCAGGACTTGATAGCTCCCAATGCCGGTCCTGGCCATTGGAACGATCCTGATATGGTAAAATTAATTTATTTAACTATCTTATAACTTATGAAACAATGTTTAATTTCAGCTAATTATTGGTAACTTCGGTCTAAGCTATGAACAAGCGAAAACCCAATTCGCCATTTGGTCCATCTTGGCTGCTCCACTTTTGATGTCTGTGGACTTGCGAACGATTCGTCCGCAATTTAAGCATATTCTACAAAACAGAAAGATAATTGCCGTGGATCAGGATCCGCTTGGAATACAGGGTAGACGGATATATAAGCACAAGGGAATTGAGATTTGGTCGAGACCTATCGGACCGCTCTACCAAAACTTTTACTCCTATGCAATCGCATTTGTGAACCGGAGAACCGACGGCACGCCCTCAGATATTTCAGTAACCCTAAAAGAGCTCGGACTTATCAATTTCTCTGGCTACAGAGTAGAGGTAGGCTTATCCCTTGCTTTTTAATTTTATGGAAATTCGATTAATTGGAAATTTTTTCAGGACCTTTACGAGAATGTGGATTACGGTGTCCTGTATCCCAACACCAAAATCAAAGTAAAAGTGAATCCCTCTGGAGTGGTCATGCTGAAAGGAGAAGTGCAGTTTCCAGTTGAATTGTAATATAATTTGTTAAACAAGCTTGCCTATAATTAACTTTAATTGATACTATTAATTGTCAATAAACTTTAATCAATCCCATACTGACTACTAGCAATCAATGGGGAACATATCTATATCTATTACTTAAATCCAACCTAACAAAGCACATAAAGCTTCATTCGAAAGAGCGTCTATTTAAGGATAGATGTGTCCTGCAGAAGCACATTCGCATTCGGTAGAGTTCCCGTTCAATTGCTTCCAGTCCCCAGACTTCTCCAAGTCTTTTGATAAATAAAATCTTTTTATATTAAAAAGAAAATTATTATTATAATTATAATTAATAATTAATTAATAAAAACTATTCGATGGAAAGATCATCTGATGTCCAGCTTAAGATCATATGCGTTTACATAGGCGCTCAACAGCACTTTTCGTAATGTTATGATCAAACACATGTAAAAGCCGGCCTGGAATGGAATTATTGAAAAAACAGAAGTCTTATTTTCCTGTCGGTAAGAGTTAATGAAAGTAAGTGAATATATATTTTATATTAAGAAGTTTTGACAGAAAAACTGATAAATATTACTACTTTAGGACCATGAAAGGGAAAATCTGCCGGGTGTGCTTGGAAAGTTCCAAAGATCTCATTGACATTTTCCATGGAAGGCGAAAACTGGACATAGCGGGCATGATCGCTCAGTGCACTGGCTTCGAAGTTAAGCCAGGGGATTCTTTACCAAGAACCATTTGCGCGCCCTGCCTGAAGGATGCACAAAATGCCTTTGAGATACGGCAGACCAGCGAGCGGAGCCACCAGTTCTTTTGTCAGGTCCGCGATGAGGGAATTGAAGAAGCCTTGTGCGCCTTGCTCGAGGAAGAGGACTGGGAGATTCCCGAGTTGAAGAATACTGAGGGAGAGAGCACCAAAGAAGAAAGTCCACCAAAGAGGAGAAGGAAGAGAAAGAACAAGGACAAAGCTCAGAGGGACAAATACCAATGCACCCAGTGTTCGAAATCCTTTCGCCGTGAGGCAACTCTGCGATACCACGCGGGAGAGAAAACCATTGAGTGCTTGCACTGCCCCAAGAAATTCGTCAACCCTACTGTTCTCGAATCACACATCCGCACCCACACGGGAGAACGGCCGTACCAGTGCTCCCAATGCTTAATGTCCTTCGCTCAGCGATCTACTCTTACTTCACACGTCCGGACGCACACTGGCGAGCGTCCGTACAAGTGCACCCAGTGCTCCAAGTCATTTGCGAAAAGCACGGATCTCCTGCGTCATGAGCGCACTCATGCGGGAATTCGCCCGCACAAGTGCTCCTACTGCTCGAAATCATTTGCCCCAAAGGCACATCTCACGGATCATGTTCGCATACACACGGGCGAACGACCTTTCCAGTGTGCCCATTGCCAGAAGGCATTCCATCGAAGCCAACAGCTGCAGAACCACACCATAGCTCATACACAATCCTTCAAGTGTTCTCATTGCCCAAAACAGTTTTCAACCAAAGCATATCTCCAAGTGCACATAAAAACCCATTCCTCGGAGCGGCCATTCAAATGCTCTCTGTGCCCAAAGTCCTTTGGAAATAACAGAGCTTTGAAGGAACATAAACTGACCCACTGCCAGGACAGTGCCTTCCAATGCTCCCTCTGTCCGAAGGTTTTCAAAACAAATAGATCGTTACGCCGACATGGGCTTAAACATAACGCTGGAGAGAATAAAAAATAAAACTATAAAATCTTAATATGCATCTTTTATTAAGGGGAAAAGAAGAATTGAATTAATTTAATGACCGCAAAACGTTTGCCGGGAAAAGCAAATTTAAAAATGCGATTCAAATTTATTGAAACTAACTTATTAACAGATCATATGTTCATGTTCCTAACAGAAATACAGGGTGTAGTGTGCACTCAGAGATGTAAACAAAATTGTAAACAAACGGAGGTAAGTTGGCTTATTTCTTTATTTTTGTCGGTTTCTGCTTAAGTTGGCTTTTAATTTAGGCAATGGAAACCGTGTGCCGCGTGTGCATGTTAAGCTCCGCCGCTACATTAAACATATTCGATGGAAAGGAAGAATCTGGTGTTTCCATTGCGGATATAGTCTCTCAGTTTATGGGATTTGGAGTCATACGTGGAGACTCATTTCCGGAAACCATTTGCCCACCCTGCCTGCAGGATGCGCGGACTGCATTCAACAGAAAACAAGTGCAAGGTGAAGAAGAAATCCATTGGATAAAGGAAGAGGTCGCTGAAGAGGATTTGCTGAAGGAAAATTTCAGCCGAATATCAGACTCTAAGCATGAGAAACCTTTATCTGCGGAGAATAATTATCTGCACGATATTCCTGTCAAACAAGAAGATGACAAAAAAGGTGTGCCACATTCCATCCATCCGGATCTGTTTGATTTCAAAGTAAAAAACGAGCCAATTGAGGATGACCAGCCGGATGAGGGTACTTCCGAGGGCCCAACTGAAGAATCTAATAGCGAGGAGGACTCCAACGCATTCGCCTGCCTTGTGAAGGAAGAGGAGGAGATCGAGGAAGATAAGCCCAATAGTGACCAGTCCTTTCAGTGTCCTCACTGTCCAAGTAGCTACACACGAAAATCGAGCCTCAACGTACACCTCCGTAAGCACACTGGAGAACGGCCCCACAAGTGCTCCCACTGCACAATGTCCTTCACCGTAAAGCTTCAGCTGCGCGAACACATTCGGATTCACACGGGGGAGCGGCCGTTTGCGTGTGGCCAGTGTGCAAAGTCGTTTAGGAAAAGGACCGACTTAAAGCGCCACAAGCGCACTCACTTGGAAGTTCGGCCTTTCCAGTGCTCCCAGTGCTCAAAGTCCTTTGTGAGAAGATATCGTCTGGTAGACCACGCTCTGACACACACCGGGGAGCGACCTTTCCAGTGTCCTCATTGTCAAAAGAGCTATATGACCAATGCTATCCTTCAGTCACACCTCGCCATCCATACGGAGTTAAAGCCCCACCATTGTTCCGAGTGCCCCAAAGCGTTTAAAAATCGACGGAATCTTCTGGATCACATCCGTAACCACGCGACAGAGCTGCATCTCAGTTGCCCCAAGTGCCCCAAGACCTTTGTACATCCCAGCAGTCTTCGCACCCACCTTCTCGTCCACTCGGCCGAGCGGCCCCACGAATGCCCCTTGTGCTCAGCGGCCTTTACTCTGCCAGCTGGCCTAAGGAAACATATGAAAACGGATTGCTACAAGAAGTTGATTCAGTGTCCGCAGTGCCCAGAGTCATTTAAGCTTCCCGAAATGCTCCGTGAGCATATGATCTCTCTTCATCCGGAAGTGCCATTGGAGACCATTCCATCGCCTCAAGAGCGGCTACCCAAGTGCACCGTTTGCTCGACCACCTTTACTGAGAAGCGCAACCTTCGGAGACACATGAAAAGGAAATGCTATAAATATCTAAACTATTGCTTGAAATGCTCAGTATCTTTTAAGAGTCCCGAAATGCTGCAGGAGCACATTATCTCTGCTCACCCATTAACACCCATAATAAAGGAAAAGTAAATCTAAAAACAAACAACTAATGTTATTTTTTTTGTTTTGTTAATGAATATTGAATAAACGCCAGGAAACATTAACGAAATCTAAATTTAAAGAAAGCGGCGGTTTTCAAATAAATTTATCGATATTATTATTAAATGTTCCTGTTACTAACAGCATAACAGGGTGTTGTGTGCACTTGGAGGCTGTAAAAAGTGTAAACAAACGAAGGTGAGGAGTTGTTTATGTGTTTTTATTTTTGCTAACTTTAGTTGATTTTAGGCAATGGAGACCGTGTGCCGTGTTTGCCTGGGCTCAGGCGAAATGTTAAATATATTTGATATGAGAAAAGAGTCCGATGTTTCTGTTCTGGATGTAGTATCCCAGTTTATGGGCTTTAAAGCCACTCAAGGAGACTCGTTTCCCGAAACCATTTGTTTACAGTGCCTGCAGGACGCGTGGACTGCACACCACAAGTTGCAAACTCAAGCTGCAAAGGAGGAGAGCTATTTGCGAATAAAGGAAGAAGCCGCCGAAGAAGATTTACTGGAGCAAAAAAGCAGAATACCAGACTTTGAAGATTTTCTTGTAAAGCAGGGAGAGAACGGCGAAGACTTTGATGTAACAAATGAGCCAAGTGAGGAAGACATGCTGGATGATGATATCAGCGAGGGACAGACTGGGGAATCCAATACCAATGAGAGTTCCAGCTCATTCGATTACTCTGTTAATGAGAAGGACGTGGAGGACGAGTTTGCCGAGAAGGAGAACAAGACAGATAGCAAGGAATCCAATAAGTGTCCTCATTGCCCAAACACCTACATACGAAAATCGAGTCTCAACATACACCTCCGGAAGCACACTGGAGAACGACCCTATCAGTGTTCCCAGTGCCAGAAATCCTTCACACTAAACAGTCAGCTCCAGAACCACATTCGGATTCACACGGGGGAACGACCCTTCGTGTGTGCGCAGTGTGCAAAATCCTTCAGAAATCAAACCGCTTTGACACGCCATGAGAGTACCCACTTAGAAGTTAAGCCGCACCAGTGCACCCATTGCTCCAAGTCCTTTGCAATAAAATCTCGTCTTATTCGACACACTCGTATGCACACCGGGGAACGACCTCACCAGTGTCCCCAATGCTTGAAGACGTTCACCACCAATTCGGGGCTTCGGGAGCACATCGTCTCACACAAGGAGGAGAAGTTGCACCAGTGTTCCAAGTGTCCCAAGGCGTTTAAACATAGGCGAACTCTTGTTGATCACTCTCTCGTCCACTCGGGAGCGCGGCCCCACGAATGCAAAGTGTGCGGTGCGACTTTTAATGTAAAACAGACCCTCAGGAGACACATGAAATCGGATTGTTTTAAAAAAATGATCAGGTGTTCGCAGTGCCCCGAGTCATTTCGGCTCCCTGAAATGCTCCGGGACCACATTGTCTCTGTTCATCCGGGAGTATCATTGGACGCCATTCCAGAACGTCCCAAGTGCGCCATTTGCTCATCTCACTTCTGTGATAAACAAACCCTAAGGAGACACATGAAAAGAGTTTGCAACAAAAACCTTACAAATTAACTAAACTTATAGAAATATGAACAGAAGCTGATGGCTGATATCCATACTGTAGCTTAGTTTGGAATTAAGCATACAAATAAATAAATGAACAGAAGCATTTTAAAAAGACAAAATATCGATATACTGATAGGTTTAGATAACAGCGATCGCGCCTTCACAGGGTGGCTTGTGTGATATGTAATCTCAGTATAAAAAAACATCTGAACTAATGTTGATAATTGATAAAAATAAAACAGAATTATAGGTAAAAAAAAATACATCCGTAAAGTTTGGCTTAACTCCTTACAACTAACAATTAACAGGATCATGGAGGGGATCTGCCGCGTTTGCCTGGCAAACCCCTCAGGTGACTTGGTTGACATATTCGATGCCAAGCCCTCGACTGGAAACTCCTCCATTGCCGATATGATCGCACAGTCCACCGGCTTTGAGGTTCGACGTGGTGACTCCTACCCAGAAAGCATTTGCCCTACTTGCCTGAAGGATGCGCAGAATGCATTCAACATACGGCAAACCTGCGAGCGAAGCCACCAGTTTTTCTGCCAGGTGCGAGATGAGGGCTTTGAGGAAGCAGTGTGTGCCCTGCTTGAGGAAGAAGATTGGGATATGCCGGACAATGAATCAAAGGATTCGAAAACGGATGATGGAGTGACCTACGGAAAGGAATCGTTATTTAAGTGCCACAAGTGCAGCAAGACCTACAAGCTAAAGGTGGAATGGCTGAAGCACAAGAGATCCCATTATAGAAACTTCATCTGTGATATCTGCTCAAAGACATTTGCAACTAACCCCGAGCTGCAGATACATATGAACACCCACACCGGCAAGCGGCCCTACAAGTGCACCCACTGCCCGAAGGGCTTCGCACAAGATTCCACACTGCAGGCACACATCAGGACGCACACTGGCGAAAAGCCGTTCAAATGCAATCAGTGTTCCAAGTCCTTTACCAAGTCATCGGATCTGCGCCGGCACGAACGCATCCACGAGGGCGTCAGGCCACACAAGTGCTCCGATTGCTCGAAATCGTTTACGAGGAAGGCCCACCTTCAGGATCACATAAAGATCCACACGGGCGAGAAGCCCTTCTCCTGTCTGCACTGCTCCAAGACATTTGCGCTGAATTGCTCACTCCAAATCCACAGTCGTACGCACACTGGCGAGCGACCGTACAAGTGCTCCGAGTGCTCCAAGTCCTTTAGTGCGGCCAGCACGCTCAAGGATCACATGAAAACCCACTCCCAGGCAGGATCATACAAATGTACAGACTGCTCGGCGACATTTACGCAAAAGAGGGGTCTTCGCAGACATTTGCTAACTCATAAAGAGTCTGATGATTCTGATTCTGAGTAAAACTCATTTAAAAAGAAATTAAAGTATTATGATTGAGAATATTGTTATTTCATTTAGTTGACGAGGAATACTAACATTTTTGTGCGTCCGTCTGCGGTAGAGGCTCGGCAAAGTACCGGTCAATAAAAAATCAATAAACCATTTAAATTAAGCCTTAAAATATTTAATTTTCAGTTTCAGAAATGTAATTTTGAAAAATTTGTCCAATATCGGAGCAAAAACGATAGGTTTCACTTAACAGCGATTGCACTAACACAGGGTGTTCAGTGTAATATCTCCACAATGTAAACAAACATTTGGATAACAATTTTTGTCAATTATAAAGCAGCAACCCAGGTAATTTGCCATATTTTCACGATGAAAAGTTGGTTTACGAATTTTAATTACAGGACCATGGAGGGGATCTGCCGCGTTTGCCTGGGGAACCCCACCGGAGTCTTGGTGAATATATTCGATGCCAGACATCGGACTCGAATTTCCATTGCCGACATGATCGCGCGGTGCACAGGCTTCGAAGTTCGACGGGGCGACTCCTATCCAGAAACCATTTGCCCGACGTGCCTGGAGGATGCGCAAAATGCGTTTAATGTACGGCAGACATGCGAGAAAAGCCACCAGTTCTTTTGCCAAGTGCGGGATGAAGGCATTGAGGAAGCCTTGTGTGCCTTGCTCGAGGAAGAGGATTGGGATGTTTCGGTTGATGAGGATGAATGGAAGCCTATAAAGCAGGCTGATAGCGATATCAGTAACGACGATGACAGCTCAAATGACGACAATCAAGCAGAAAATATTATAGAGGAAACTTCCTTTGAATGTAAAGAGTGCCAGAAGACCTACAAGCGGAGAGTTCCCTGGCTGAAGCATATGCGGACGCACTTGGTGGGTGGACCAGAACCATACTCCTGCACTCATTGCTCCAGGGTTTTCCGAGCTAAAATCCAGCTGCAGGTACACACGAACACGCACACGGGCGAGCGGCCCTACAGCTGTTCCCACTGCCCGAAGAAATTTGCCCAGCAAGCGACGCTAACGTCCCACATCCGGACGCATACGGGAGAGCGACCGTTCAAGTGTTCCCAATGCAGCAAGACCTTTGTTAAGTCATCTGACTTGCAGCGTCACGTCCGCACTCACTCTGGTCTAAAGCCATACAAGTGTTCTCAGTGCTCCAATAGCTATACACGGAAGTTTCATTTGGAAAGTCACCTCCGTTCTCACACGGGCGAAAGACCGTTTAAGTGTTCCCAGTGCCCGAAATCGTTTCATCTGAAGCAACATCTCCACGAGCACATGCGAACGCACACCGGCGAAAGGCCATTCCGGTGCTCCAAGTGCCCCAAGTCCTTCAGTCTGAGCAACACCCTCAGGAATCACATGCTGACGCACAGCTCGAAGAGAACATTCAAGTGTTCCCGCTGTCCTAGTGCATTCAAGCAAAGAAGATCGCTGGTGAAGCATGCCCTCACTCATGGTTGAGGAATATTTAATTATGAATATTTTACGTGGTATTTTTTTGTATATTTACAAACTTGTAAATAGACTTGCATTTTTTTATGGAATTTCTGATTAAAGATTTAAATTTTTACTTGTGCTTCCAAATAAACAGGGCGTTTAATGCAACTGTTAATGTTAATCACCGTCACGCTGCCATCACTAGCACTCCAATCTTTATCAGCTGATCAATGTTTATGTGGAAGCGTAGAAAGGAATTTCGAACTTGTGTTTAAAAACCCACATAAAAACATAATTAAGATGAACAATGACAATCCCAACATAGTATTTAATCCCTTGATTAGCTGCATCCAGAAGGTTGTGCTGTATGAGACGCGCACAGTGAGTAATGGCCATGCCCAGCTTTGGTTTTGTGACTAACCCTTTGCTCTTTTTTCGGCAGCGTCTCTACTTGGTGGGCAGCAACAATCGAGAGTCGAGATTCCGCCTGCTCACCATCGACCGCCTGGCGCTCAACCGCCTGAGCATCGAGGAAAATGCCAACGAGTTTAACAGCCAGGAGATCAGGCGCTTTGTGGCCTCCCTCACCGGCTCACCGAAGGTGACGTCCGCCTACGGTGTGCTCGGGTTCGTCCGCTTCCTCGAGGGCTATTACCTGCTGCTGGTGACCAAGAGAAAGTGCTGCGCCCACATCGGCCGCCATTTGGTTTACACTATCAAAGACACGGTGATGGTGCGCGTGAACGAGGTGACGTCCCAGCGGCCGCCGCATCCCAACGAAGTCCGTTACAAGCGGATGTTCCAGAACATTGACTTGCGCAGCAACTTCTACTTCTCATACTCGTACGACTTGACGCGGACGCTGCAGTATAATGAGTCGGCGCCTCGCTTCGTTGGCGCAAAGGTGGACCTGGACCGGGACGAGCCGCTGCCCGACTGGAACTCACTGACTAACAACGTCGAGCAGACGCACGAGCGGGTGGACTATGCGTTTCGCAGTGACTCGCGCAAGCGGTTCGTGTGGAACGCGTACCTGCTGCAGCCGATGGAGGGTATCATGTTAAAGGACTGGTTGCTGGAGGTAACCCACGGCTTCGTCAGCCAGTCATGCATTAGCATTTTCGGGCGTCATGTCAATGTCTGCCTGATAGCCAGGCGGAGTTCACGTTTCGCCGGCACTCGTTTCCTGAAGCGCGGCGCCAACTTCCAAGGCGACGTGGCCAACGAGGTGGAGACGGAGCAGATCGTTAGCGACGGGCAGCGGATGTGCGCGTTCACTCAGATGCGCGGCTCTATACCATCGCACTGGTCGCAGGACATCAGCAAGATGGTGCCAAAGCCGCAGATTCAGCTGGACATATGCGATCCCTATGCGCAGACACCATCTCTACACTTTGAGCGCCTGCTCTTCCACTACGGAGCGCCGCTGATAATGCTAAATTTGGTAAAGAAGCGAGAGCGACGCAAGCACGAGTCGATCATCTCCAAGGAGCTGGAGTACAGCATCCGCTATCTGAACCAGTTCCTGCCGCCGCCGCACCGCATGAAGCACATTCACTTTGATATGGCGCGCCAGAGTCGCCTGAGCGGCGGCAATGTCATGGAGCAACTGGCCATTCACGCCGAAAGCATTATCCAGCAGACGGGCATGTTCTTCAAGGCGCCTGCCAGCGACCTGGGTCTCCAGACGGGCATCGTGCGTACGAACTGTGTGGACTGCTTGGATCGCACCAACTCGGCCCAGTTTGCAATCGGAAAATGTGCCCTGGGCCATCAATTGGAGCGTCTCGGCTTCGTGAAGTCCGCCAAGTTGGAGTTCGACTCGGATTGCGTAACAATGCTAGAGAATCTGTACGAGGAGCACGGCGACACTCTGGCCCTGCAGTACGGTGGATCCCAGCTTGTGCACCGGATCAAGACGTACCGCAAAACGGCTCCCTGGGGCTCCCAGGGCAGTGACGTGATGCAGACCCTCAGTCGCTACTACAGCAACACGTTCAGCGACACCGAGAAGCAGCACAGCATCAACATCTTTCTGGGGATATACAAGCCTAGCCTGACAAAAAGTGAGTATCCTTCTTCTGAAATTCCACTTCAATATCTCATTTTCCATTCTCCACAGTGGGCCCACCCATTTGGGAGCTGCAAACGGACTACGACATGCACAACGCCTTCGTGCCAAGAACGAATAGCAAACCACTCACCGACTGGGTGCGCCACAAAGTGCGCGAGTGCCTGCCCCACTCCTGTGCCGACTCCAACAAGCTGGTGAGGGAGCTCTTCCGCGTCCACAGCAGCGGCCTGGAAATGATTGACGCGTACTCCAACTATCATCAGTCCTTCAAGTGGACCGACTTCAGCGAGCACATTGCTTTTGAAATCTGCCAGCTGGCCATGCGCTACATGCCCACATTCCGCACGAACTACAGCCCCTTTCAGCGTCAGATTCAGACGTCGCGGAAGGCCCGTCAGAATCCCTCAATGACCGGCCAGAGTTCCACGGGTTCGATGAACAGCAACTCATCCAGCTCCAGCGAGGGTGACGACAGCTCCAGTGACGAGGAGCTGAGTGCCAGCTTTGCCGAGAAAGACGGAACCAACCAGACGGAATCCACTGAGCCGGCTGCGTTAACACTGGCCTCCAGCTTGCCCACCATGGAGGAGGTCTATGGATGCACTATTAGTCCACCCTCCAAGCACAGCATGGCCGTCTATAAGAAGTACGTGCAAATGGGAAAGCTGTCTAGCGGAGGTGCCCGGCCCGCCCAGACAGCGGTGGCCCAGCGCGATCAGGAGCTGGCCAAGATAATGCGAGGCATCACGCTACGACCGCTCAGTGACTATGGCACGGACTCGTATTTAAGCGTTCGTCCGCCAGTCGTGTCGCGGGAGAGTAAACTTGTGTATGCCGAGTATTGCCGCACCCGGAGCACCTTTAATGCTGTGCCCAAACTGGAGGAGTTCGATGTGCTCTATCAGTATGTTCAAGCGCTGTAGGTTGGTCTTGAAAAGATCAAATTGTATTATTTAGTATTTATAAATTATATTCAAAGAATCTTCAATTGTCGTATGATAACTACTAACCCCTAGGAATAGCTTTAATATTTATTTATTTAAATTTATTTAAATACTTCAATTTCTGCTGATGTTAAATTACAAAAATTATTCGTTAAAAATACTCAGATATTGCTAGCATTGGAACAAGGCACCACCAAGAGCAGCTACTGGTCACCAGCGTCCGGATGAGGCTTACTCTGATGATATGAGGGCTCCGCGGTGCCGGCAGAGGCGTGCATGGCATTGTAGCCGGGCTTCTGGCCCAAATGCAGCAGGTGGCTAGTGGTCGGCTTGTACACAGTGGCCAGCTCCTGGGCTAGCATGAATTGCTCCTGCTCGGGAAAATCGTGTTCGCAGTGGTGTTCGCCGCATATCTTGCATTCGTAAATGTTCGGTCGCAGAGTGTTCCGGATGCGCTAAAGGAAGCAGGAAAGGGTATGACAACCAGAAACATTAAAGATTAAGACTTAAAGCCTTACTTCCCAGAAGGTGTCGCCGCTGGCTCGCAGGAAGTTGATCAGCGCATAGCCCGGTATGCAGATCAGAGAGAAAGAGGCAAACATCCAGCCAATGCCGTAGGCCCAGTCCGGATACGTGTAGCGTCCATTGTGGTAGGTGGGCTCGTGGTAGTTGATCAGGCTGAGAACCCAAATGGCCTGCGAAAGGGATAAGTTCTAAGGACTATCTGCATGAGTGACTAATGCCCAGATAACTTACAAAAAGCAGACAGGGTCCCAGGACAAGCCAGCAGGACTTGAGATAGAACGACGGCGCCTTGCCGGTCATCTGCTTGACATTCTTCGAGAGGCGACCCGTGCCGTAGAACCACGCAATGGCGATCATTTGGCAGAAGGCCAGGAACATGATCGTCACGGAGGCGGCATAGTGATCCATCAGCTGGAAGTAGTAGATGCCGCCCTGTATGATGTTCGGCATGCCAAACAGGCAGGAGATGACGCACACGAAGAGCACCACGATCTCATGGTAGCCCAGATGCCGCTTGATCCACCGCGGAAAGCCATCCTGTATCGAAGTGACCACCACTTCTACGATGGCGAACTGTGAGTTCAAGCCCAGACAGAGCAGCATGAAGAAGAACATGACCGCCCACAGCTGGGCATACGGCATCTTGGCCATGGCCTGGGGATATACCACAAATATCATGCCCGGACCATCGCCGATGACGTCGCGCACATTGGTGTTCTGCTCCAGGGCGAGATTGCCCAGCGTGGAGAAGGCAAAGATCCCTACCAGCAGGCTGGTGATCATGTTCACTGCACTCACGGCCACCGTGTCGCGCAGGATGTTGTTGTTGTACTTATTGTAGCTGGCAAAGGAGATCATCGAGCCGAAGGTGATGCCCAGCGAGTTGAAGTTCTGCGAGGCAGCATTGATCCACACATTGGCATTCTTCAGTTCGGACCATTTGGGCCGGAAGAAGAAGCGCAGTCCCTCGGCAGCCCCATCCAGGGTCACGGCCCGACCCATCAGTATGATGATCAAGACGAACGGAAAGGTGGCGGTGAAGTAACGCACCTTGGCCGACGACTTGATGGACTTCCAGGTGGCAAAGTAAACCATCAGCCAGGCGCAGATCAGGCAGGCGAATAGCTCCCAGCGCATCATGCCAGGATACTCCAGACCTCCGCTTATCTGCAGGACTTTGTTTCTAGGAAAGGGATAAAGGGATTGCGGGGTTAATCCTTGAAAGCAGTTGAACTTGCTTCATATCCTTACTCAAAGAACTCCTCGGAGGGAGTGCGTGATGTGTCCGGCGCCGTGGAATTGTTTTCCCTGCGTTGCGGCACCCAACAGTCCGGCGTGTTCCATCTGGAAGTATCCACATGAATCAGGTTTCCGCTAAGGCATAAAGGAGGACTCTAACCCACCTGTTGTTGCAGTCAATCCAGGGCATCTCCGTCTTGAAGGACGTGAAGAAGTAGTAAATGGAGTAGCCAATGATGACGCTGTAGTAGGTGGACATGAGGAACGACACCACCACACTGGCGAGCCCAGCTCCTGGAATTAGAGCAGGCAAATTGTGAATCATCGCGTCAAGACCAGTGTCGCAGCTCAAATAGAGACATTATGGCGCTCTACATGGCAGTTGCATTGAGTGGAGCATATGGAAAAATTAGCCTTAATTAGGCCAGATGAAAATCGGACCGGTTTTTGGCGCTTGCCAAGCGAATCACATGTCTAGACTGGCTCTCATCTGCATAATTGGCCATGTGGATCGGGGAATCGCGAATCTTGGTTAAATAGTTTTAAACGTTATTAATATTTATTGCCTCAGGGGGAGGGGCGTTGTGGGCGTGCCAGCAATGCGGTTTGTTTTGGCGAAATATTGACAGTAATTAAGCGTCATGAGAATGCATTTGTAAGCCAGATTCATGGGCAATGTAACGACAGCCTTAGCTTTGCCTTGGGGTTTTCACGCCACCGCCACAACAATGACCCAGCTAATTAGCTTCCGTCTCTATGCAAGTGGAGCTCTCAGCGGATTCAGATTCCGATTCGGATACGGATTCGGGGTTCTGGTGTAAATCAGAACGGAAAACACGGCTCTCGGGCAAAGCGCCAAGCGGGTCTAAATATTTGCCTGACCTTGACCATGGACTAGGCCCAAAAGCAGTAGTGTCACTTTTGTTCCATTTGTCATGGTAGGATGGACAAGCCCAGTTTCCCTTTGTTGTTGGCGGCGGGGTTTCTGAAGTTCTGGATAGCGTGACGCATTTACAAATGACGCCATAATTTGTATCTCCAGAGATACTAGTCTGTTAAATAGATACTCGTACTCATGTCACAATGATTTGTTTGTATATATTTTAAGGTACTTTTGTGCTATGTGGGCAACAGGTCGCATGGTTAATATTTGCTTTGAATTTAGCATTTACTAAAATAACGTCACAAATTATCAAGATGCTTATTTTTTAATTAAGGAAATGCAAAAATATGCAATTTAAATTATATTTTATGGGGAAACTCACCTTTAAACAGAGGACACAGCTGACCCAACGCCCCGATGGGTCCTCGGCCAGTATATTGGCCCACAGACAGCTCCATAAACAGCAGGGGAATGCTGCATATGAACAGTATTATGCAATAAGGTACTAGAAAAACACCTGTAAGCGAACAACAATCAGCAAGGTAATTATGTATGAGTGCAGTAGCAGCTAGGTAAATAAATTAAATGAATTATAAATATTTGACAGCGACAAATGTAAATTGCACAAGACACAAGTCTATCTATCTGTCTGTGTGGCTGCCCCGTCATTATCAGGAGGAGGCAGAGGAGGTCGTGTGCCAGTTTCCCTCATTATAATTCCGAGTCCAAGTGTAAATGAAGACGGACGCGGGCCTTCTCCGAGCTGGCTCGCGTGATCGAGAGAGAGAGAGACACCGACCAGATGATGACAGTGACCGCTTATTCCGAGCTCAAACAAATTTTAATTTATGGCTTTTAAACGCTCCAGCGGAAATGCCGCTTAAAGCGCAAAATTGTCAAATGTTCTTTACAGAGCAACTAAAACAAAAACATAAAAAAAAAGTGAAAAATGAAATCTTCCCAGCGCTGTCGCACGAAATCAAAGTAACTATATCTGACTATCTCTATATAAATCAGACCTTATCGCATGTAGGAGGCCTTTAGCGGCACTCTTGGTCTCACAGGGGACTTCCGCTAAACCTTTCCCAGGAAAACCAGATATTAAATGTGAACTGACCCCTTGGACTACTTAATTTTCAATTGAATCGGAAAGAGACGCTTCTGGAGGCAGATATTATAGTGAAAATAGAGCTTTGCCTAAATTATTACTTACTATTATGTCAAAGATATAAATTTAAATTGGTTGCAATAAAAACTAAGTAACACACTCACCACCGCCACTCTTATAGCACATGTAGGGAAATCGCCAGACATTGCCCAGGCCCACCGAGTATCCAATGCAGGCCAGGACGAACTGCATCTTGTTGGCCCAGTGCTGCTGGCGGGGCTTCAAGTGAGCGGCCTCATCGGACATGTCCAGGTAGCTGTCATCGTCATCGATGCCCAAGGGCCTAAAGTGGGTTGCAAATAAATAGAAAAAAAAAGGTAAGCAATCAGAGAGGCACGCTCGGAGATTAGGTGATGCGTCCAATGACTTAATCGTAGTAATCACATGGCGACTACGAAACTAACAATGGGGGCTGGCCATTGGAGGTGCCAAGTGGAACAGTGCATTCATTGTTGATTCTAGGGGGAATCTCTGAGCTGGGGTTGTCATGTCACGGGTGCGGGCACGGGTGCCATGTGGGTGGTGGTGTCATGAATTAAACGGACAGCCGTTCGTGTCGGTTGGTGTTTAGACTTAAAAGGGTAAATATTGAAAAAAATATAGAAATCAAGCAGAGACAAGAGTTGTTATAAATAGATACACTTTAAACCAACTTAGATTTAAAGTTCATTCAGAAATTATGGTAAATAATATTTTAAATTTTATTTCCAAAATGTTTAAGAAATTATTTCAGCTAATTTCCAGTCGTATTTACACATTTTCAAGCTCCAGAGGACCTCTATATATAGGTAAACTATAAAAAAATGTATCTTTACACTCTTTTGTGGAGTAGTGCTAAGTGCCAAGTATAAACAGTCCACTTAACCATTAAATAATCGTTCATGTTTAATCAGCGTTCGATCGCTAATGCTCCAAGCAAACACATATGCTTGTGCGATGTACCCAGCGTTCCCAATGGAGCTTCTCAGACATGGCCTGATTCGAGTTGCATAATCACTGGATATTCTTACACTTTGGCCACCCGATTGAAGCGGAAGAAGGACTGCTCCGACTGCGACTGGACATCATAGTCCTGGCGATTGGGCATCTTAAAAACACAACCTTCTTGGAGCTCAGGAAATCAGATCTTAGGATGTGTGCTAGAATAACTCGTGTCTTGATGCTTATCCTTATTTCACGTTATCCATGCGGCCATCACTGGGTAAAGGACACTTGGGAGAAGGGAGCTGAGACTGAGGAACTGATCGGTTCGTGGGTTAGCGCGTTACTGACTATAAATCCAACAGTTTTCCGGCGGGTTTGCGGTCTGCCCGTTGCCCACAATGGGGAGTGGTAATTGCTCCGGTCAACACACACAAGCACACACACACACAGATTTGGAGCACTGGAATCCGAATCCGAATCCGATCTATTGATCTCGTTAAGGAACGTTGCTTAAAAATAGCCAGTGCGCGGCTGGCCGGCACGTTTCAACGGATCCGTTGTGGAACCACATCATGTGGCCCCCGCGCCCAAAGATGCCACAATGGTGTTAAAATTCGTTTGTTTGCCAAAATGGCCAAACACTATGGGCTTTCTATGCTAAGGTGCCAAATGCTGGCCAAATTTGCGCCCAATATTAGCCATTAGATTTATCGACGCCCCTTTGTCAATATGCTAATGGCCCTACAAGTACAGAGGAAGAAATTCTGGGGACTTTTTAGGGGAATTCTTAAATTTAAGTTGTAAAGAAAAGTAGTTTCCATAAGTTTAAATAAATTATTTCAACTTACGGTGGCGTCTGCGGATTGACCATGTCGAACAGCTCGTTGGCCGTGGTTGGTACTCGCCGTATGACCAGCTTGCGTCCATCCGTCGAGCCAATGCCAATGGAGGCCAGCGAGCGTACGGATGTCACATCGGAGTAGATCTGGTTGGCGGCCAGGTCGTGAAACTGATAGGAACTGCCGCTCAGCGAGGCCTGCGGTTGCATATAGAGCGGATGCGGTGCCTGTAAGCCGGAAGTGGCCATCGGCAGGCCTCCGACCAGATTGTTGCTACTGTCACTCAGGCCGGGCAGGTAACCTGGCGGGGATTAAGGCAAAATGTTGGGATTAGGTGCGGCAAATGTAAGGTCTAGAGGAGTATGATGTACAGTATAAATAATACAGGTTAAGTATTTGTGGCTTTATGCATACATATAAGTCAATAAAATTATAAAAATTAAGCAAAAAATTAATGTTAATGAAGCATATTTTATTAAAGTATTATAATGCGCTAATTTATTTATGTCTTTTATTGTGACAAACTGGTTTGGAACGTAGAAATAAGTTCCTTAGAAAGGGTATTAATTCATTAAGCTTAAAGTCTTACATACAAACTAAACATGTAAATGGTTTTGTTTTGGGTTAATAATTCTGTTAAATAATTGCCTTTGCTGATTAAGTTTTTTCTACGTTGATATTCCATAAAAAAATATATAAAAAATTAAGTATTTTAGTAAATCCAAGTTTATGTGTATTATTACATTTATTACTAACAAGAAAGGAATCTAAATTCGGGAAGCCGAAGTTGATGAAAATCGATCATAACTAAGCCAAAAATGCATTAATTTTCATTCGGAAAGCTGCTCTATGCTAGTTTTTACTAGTTTAAAAAATTAGCATAACAAACTTAAAATTTTAAAAATTAAAATTTGTTGTGAATTTTTGACAATTTGAATGATATATATTATAAAATTTTGAAAAAATTTAGTAATTTTTTTATTTCCCCAAACATCGCTAGATCGACTCGGTTGTTAATGCTGATCAAGAATATATATGATTTATAGGGTCGGAAATTATTCCTTCACTTAGTTTCATGCTTATATCTAACATTATAATACCCTGCAAAGGTATAACAAAAATCGTATACACTCAACAGCCAGACATTTAATTATGTGAAGAACAACCTTTTCGAATGCCTTTTCGAGGGCTTGTAATTAAAAGATTTAGAATCGACTTCAAAGTCAGCGAAAGAACCACTCGAAAACAAACAATTACTCGTACAAGTGCTTGGAAGTATAATATGGGAGGGGAGACCCACCTGAGACCACGGATCGCATGCTGCTGTGGTGGCTGCCAATGCGCGAGCGCAGCTCCATGCTGAGCGGTGAGACGGCCATCCCATCTCCGGCCATGGTAGTGGTGGTGGTACAGGTCAGGGTTGCCGGCGTCGGCGAGATGGGTGGCAAAGGAGCCGGCGGCTGGCCATCGCAGTCGTCTATGGTAAAGGTCACCGTGGAGGTGGAGCCACCTCCTACGGGCGGCGGTGCCTGCAGCTGTTGCTGATGCTGTGGCTGCTGCTGCTGCTGCATAATCAACTGATGCTGTTGCGGCTGCAGCACTTCCGAGCTAGGCCGGGACTTTACCGAAGTCTGACGGTTGTGGGGCGGCTGCTGCTTTTGAAGAGATGCCGCCATAGCCGCCAGCGCGGTGGTGGAGCTGGTCTGCCGGAAGGGTAGTGGACCCGCAGAGGTGCCGCTGGCAGGTGGGGTTCCCGGCGTGGCCGGTATTATGATGAACTTGTGGGCCCGCGCCGAAGGTGAGCGAATGAGTCGGGTCTGCTCATCGCCCTCGTAGCAGCTCTCCGCTCCGCTGTCCGAGAGCTGGCTGTGGCGCAGGGGCGTTAGACCGGCTGGGGGCGTGGTCCGACTCGCCACCTGGTCGGGCGGCGAATCATTCTTATCTGACATTGTTCTGGCGATGCTCTGGTGTCGTCGCTTTTAGTTGCTAGTTGCTAGTGGCTGCCTCCTGGTCACTCTATCATAAAATCATGTTTGTCTCGCGAGGCTGCTGGTTTTTGCACTGGTCCACTGATGATGATGATGCTGCTGCTGCTGGGGCCGCTCTCATAGCTATCATCATCATTGCGAGTTCTGTTTTGTCACAATTTTAAATCACATTTAAACCTTGGATTGCACAATGCGGTGCTGGTTGCTGGTTGCTGTTATTGTTTGCCGCGTGAGTTTAGGCTTTTAAATCAAAACGAACTGAATCACATGCGGAGGAAAGCAGCGAGTAATCTTTATTGGCCTTAATAGAGCAGAGATTACTTTCTTGAGAGAGTTTCTCTCCACCGATTCTAATATAAAAATAATAAGGTGATACTCGTACGGTTGTTGTTTCCCCCAAAATTTCTTGAGAATTTACCAAAACAAACACTAAGTAGACTTTCACAACTCATTGCTCCCCCATAAAAAAAAAGTGGTGACCATGTTTTCTGCTGCTCTTGAAGAGTGGCGGGCATTTTTATGTGCACTTGATATATTTCTCGTGTTTGTTTATATAAATAAACAAGCTTGAGTTTTGTCCCATTTATATATATTATTTTATCACCGACCACACACAGATAAACCTGGTCTGCTCTCACTCCCCCCACTCCCCACTCACTGTGAGATACTCGCACTCAACTCGACAGATACAAATTTGTATCTTATCGGCGGGGCTCCAACCTTAAAGGTTTCTCCCCCCAGCTCCGTTTTTTGACGGCATTTCTCCGTGGGCTTTCGTTTTTGTTTTCTGTGATGGCTTTGAGTGACGCTTGCCTGACAGTTTTGACCAAATCGGGCTCTTTTCGACAGCAAAGACAGCGCAGAATTAATTTGAAAGTTTCCAGGGACTACGTCATGGGCACGCGATCTGCTCCAGTGACTTTCCGGTCACGACCCGGTCACTGAATGTAATTAATAATTACGCATCTTACACTGTGTTTGCGATATATATTCATCACGCTACGGGGCCTCTGGTCGCCTCTCCTCGTTGTAATATGGAAAATATGCGACAGACATGTAGTAAAATGTAAATTTCTGGCCGGGCCAGAGCTCGAGAGAGAACGTCTAGTTAGCTAGAAAACATGCCAATGCCAAAGCCGATCGTATTTACATAACTGTCTAGGGGGTAAGCCTCTTAAAAGATCTTTCTTCTCTCCTTTAATGATCGTCTATCTGTTGGGGCTTTTGTGGTTTTATTTCTCCCAAAACTTGATTGATCGTCGACACCCAAGCAAAACCAATAAATCATTTATGGTGGGATGTGGCAACTGATAGCTTTTAGGGCTGAGAAACTTGTGTAATTGCTTCTCCACAGAGAAGAACAATGGGCTACCAAGATATATCACTTAGGTTCTCCTGTTATGAAAGTCGTAAACCTTCAGGGGGGCGCCATAAAGTTCAGTTGTTCTATTCCTGGACCATAAAAAAAAGTTAGCACCCCCGGCAACTTGTTAATGAAAACTGTGCCCATCTGTTGCAAAAAGTCGCCATTATACAACTTCGGTTTGTTTGTTCAGTTGCTGCCCATAATGATTGCTCTGCTGCACTCCAAACCAAAACAAATAATATTCACGGTTAGTAAAATAACATTTAACACTGAAACACGAATCGCCGCTGATAGATAATCGCTCACACACTTTAATTATGATAATCAGAGCGACAGCAATTGCCGCTTAATAATGGTAATTTCATTCATTTTGTCAGCTTTGCTTGATTCACTTTTTCCTGTCGCCGCTTAATTCATTTGTTTCCATTAGGGAGATCCCATTCATTCGCACTAACAATGCCTAATTTCAATCATAATACTCGTAATAACATAATCAGCACACACACATCAGATCAAGATAACGCGGCGTATACTTGATGTGCGCCGATACCAGGCGATAGTAGTGCAACTTTCCGTAACACTTTCCACGTACGTCTTAATGGCCCCCGGCGTATTCGCTTTGAATTATGGATCCGTCGTCGGCCCCGAGCGAAACGTGCCAACACGCGCGCCGTCCAAATGTCAACTGATCCAAACCCAAACCACGTTCGCGAATATCGTTTACACTGCGGCGCACCACAAACCAAGTCTGCTCCTCTCTCCATTACTCGACTGAGCACTGACTCAGATCTCTCTCGATGGAGGAAGACTCTCCCGGAGAGCTTGGTGCGTTGATAGCAGCGGGGCAGATATCAAAAAAGAACCACTGCCCGTAATGGGCATTATGAGCTACGGGTTAAGCTTGTTCTGCGGCCCCTGACGCTTGAATATTAATTCAGATTATATGGACCGACAAAGAAGAAGCTACAGTAGCCACAGCTTAGCTTGATTGTCCAGATTTGAGGCAGTTCCAATTGAAATGCTGGCGCTATATTTAATATAATAATTACTAAGCTTCTGCTTCAACCAGAAATAAGTCACAAACTTAAGTCTTGTTTATTTATAATTATAATTACTAAGTAGTATTTACCAGGCTTTTGTTTTAAACAATAATAAGTCACCACCTCTATTGTTGTTTATTTATATTTATTTATTTATTAGTTTACAATAAGCGATTACAATTATGTTCGTTTCTCGTTTTTTCTTTCTCTTTTATAAGTACAATTTAACTATTGTTTTGTCTTTTCTTTTTACAATAAGAGAGCTTTCTTATTTCCTTTTTAATATTTGCTGCCAGTGCAAAAAGTTGTGTCTACTCAGAGTTGAACTCTGTGTTTAAGCATTTTTGTATATAGTTTTTTTTAGCGGTTCTTCCAAAGAAAAATAAAAGTGTTTTTAAGTGTGAATATTGTGAACGATGCTGGGGTATTTTTATAATTTGTGCACTTGTTCAAGCACTCCGGGGAGGAGTTCTCGGGCTAAGAAAATAATTTTATGCCTGGCATGGGTTCGGATTTGTGGAAGGACCTATAAACAATAATAAGCTACTAAAAATACCATGGGGATTGCCTGTTTTATTTACAAATTCTGTCTGTCTCTTTGTGTCGTTCTGAGTGCGAGTTTATTTCATATATTATGGTATTTTACTATAAAGAAAATTCCCTTTCCTTCACGTTCGGCTTAAAGTAGTGACTATACATTTTGTTTACGTTTAATAATATTAATTTAAAACTTCATTTTTTTAATAATTTAATTAAATCCAGTCCGCCCGCCGCCCGCCAAACTCAACATCCACTCCTCAACTCCCAAAAGGATCGAACAGGATCTGTAAACAGGCGCCGGAAGCTAAAAATTCGCTGCATGGCTTCCGGCGCGTTGACAGCTTCTAGTCGAGTCCTCAGGAAGCAGATGAAAGCGTAAGTTAGACAGGCACGGGGACCCTGGTTCGTTGCCTTTTTAAGTACTTTCTACTTTCTTTTGTCTCTACTACATATTAGTAAATTAGTGGAAGTATCTCTTTTGCATTAAAAACAATCACAACAATTTAATATTAATTGACTAAAAAACTACAAAAATAATAGGGGTTATTTGTATATAGTAGAGTGTAGTAAGTGGTCGGAGGGGGGACAGTGGTCAAATCAAATCCTCCATTAGTCGTCGTTGCGATTAAAATTATAAACAAACCTAGTGTTTCCTATGCAATATAGATATATAAGATATAAGATATCCTTTGTGCGCTGTTGACGCCTCAGTGGCAGTAATGGTTCTTCTTTCGCTACAAGTCCTGGACAGATTTTCGCGTGTGCCTTAAGCCTAGTCGCTCTTTGTTCTTCGTCTGTGTGTGTGTGTGTGTGTGTGAATCCTTGGGCTTGTTTCGAATCCATCTAAGGACAATCGTTGTCATATTGTCCAGTGGTCTAGCAAGGGTCACACGCGAAATGTCCTTACTGCTAGAGAGTATTATTCTGGGGTGCATTGTTCGGTCTTTTTGTTGGAAATCAAAGGCAGTTTTCAATTTTAACAGGCTAGTTTCGAGTTTCGCGATTATTATAAAATTACAGGAAGTAGTCTCGCGTGTGTGCGTGTGTCTGTGCTATAATACAAGTGTCGTCGTCGTACCCACACCCTAAACGTTTATAGGAAGTCCTTAGTTATGCATATAGTGTAACAATATTAATATTGATAATCGACTAATGAAGAAGTTGTCGTTAGAGGACGAGAATTCGTTTGTAGCTGCCCTCCGTCCGTACAAACGCTACGCGGAACTCTCATGTTAGTGGGAAGAGAGGAGAATACTAAACGTTAATACAATTAGTAAAATTATTTTCTTAAGCTACTAAATTACGAGCATGCATTTCTCGGTTTGCTTTTTACACATTTTCTTCATTTTTCATTTTCTTTCGTTCAGAGTTTCGTTTCACAATTATACTTTTGTTTTTCTTTCATTTCTTTCATTCTGTATGTATTCTTCGCGCTTTAATTTCAGTTTCTGTTGCAATTCGCATAACTTTTTGCACTTTTTGCCTTTCAAATTCACATTGATTTCATTTTCTTTCCAATTTCTTACAAACTAACAGATATAGCTAGGTGTTGTGTATGTCAGTGTGTGTGTTTTACGTTACGTTTAGGATATGTAGTCCGGCGTGGGCTCGGGCACAGCGTCGGGATTGGCGAACAGGGGATTGGGGAACTCCGGCGGATGAGGCAGGGGCGCAATGGTCTTGGGTCTTCTTCTGTAGGCCATTAGCCAGCAGGAAACCGCCACGGCAACGGCCACAAGAGCCAGCAAAGCCGTGATGACCAGAGCGATGATCAGGCCCACCATCGAAACGCAAATATCCTCAACACGCTGAGCCGCCGGTTTGACTGGGGAAGAAGAGAAAGAGATATTCAAGTTAGATCGATATTTATCTCTAGAGATATAGGAAAACTCACTGTTAGCATCATTCAGGCCCTGGCCGCTGCGCTTCTCGAATGTGAGAATGGCATTCGACGAAATGGTGATCTCTTCGCGCAGTTGACCCTCCACACCCGAGTTGGTGGCAATGGCGGTCGTATCGGTGGAGTTATCCGCAATAGCGCGACGGCGACGCCCGAAGGCATTGTAGCCGCCACAGTTTACAGGCTGGCAGCGTCCAAAGCAGACGCGTATGTTGCACTGGAAGCGGATGTTGTCGCTGGACGGGAACTTGAAGGCATTGAAGCTGGCTAGCAGGCTGTTGGTATCCGGGTTGTATTCCCAATTGCCAAAGATACTGGTATCGGTGGCGCAGCCGTTCTCATCCGTGACCAAATACTCGTTCTGGACATTGTCCTCCATGGTCTTGGCTATGCAGGAGCGAGCGAAACCTCCATAAATGGCTAGAGAAAGATATGTTTATAATTAGCAATGTTTTCAGATAAGTTTATAATATAGCAATACTTACTGGCTGGCTCCACGTCCACTTGCAACTTGAGGTTGTCACCAATCTCGGCCGAGTTGATTTCCTCGCCCTCGTTGGTAATGATGCGCATCTGGCAGATGGGCGGCGGTCCTGTGTTGGCTATCGTGCCGGCCGTCGTCAGCATGGACACGTTGAAGCCCAGGGTAACGTTCCTTTCGCCCGTTTGGTAGACGCACTTAATGTTGTAGGCCTGAGCCTTGTAGGTCACGAGCTTGGGATGCTTCTGGATGACCAGCACAAAGCTGGCCACATCCTTCACGGCTTGCATGCTGCAGCTACCGAAGTGAACGCGGAAGATCTCGGTGCGCGGTACAGTTTCTCCGGCCAGGTTGACCACTCGTCGGCACTCCTCGTCCTTGCTGTGACCCTTCACGTACAGCACTCCGTTAAAACCGGGCTCTGTGATGTGAATCTCCACTTGGACGCCATCGGCAAGACAGCTGACCACCATGTCGGGTCGCGGGAAATCGGTGCGGAAGTTGGTGTGGTTGCAGTGCAGGTCGGGATTGCCCGTGTAACCAGTGATACACTGGCACTGGGCGCGATGGTTCACGGCATTGCAGAAGGCATTCACTCCGCACGCCTTGGTCAGGCAGGGATCCTCGCAGGTCTTGGTATCCAGGTTACAGAAGCGGTTATCGGCGCACTGATCATTGCTGGTGCACTCCGGCGGCTCCTCCGGCAGGCATTCGCCGCGGGGCGTTAGGCGGTATCCCAGGTCAACGGGGCAAGTGCAGCGACCGCGCTCGTCAATCACCATGCCGCGCTCTAGGGCGCACACGCAGTGGCCGCTCTCGTCGATGCGGAAGCCCTGCTCCACTTGGCAGGGAGTGCAGTACTCATAGATGTCCAAGGCGGTGCCGGGTGGGCAGACACACTGTCCGTCCACGTCCCGAATGAAGCCCTTCTCGATGACGCACAGGGATCGTTTGTCGCACTGCACGGCCGCATTGCCGGTGTAGCCTTCCAAGCACTCGCAAATCATGGTCCTAACGGGCAACGTGTCCCGGACGCGGCACTCGGCGTTGACTCCGCACGGCTGGGTGGCATTGCAGGGATTGACGCATTCGCCACGAAGGCAGGCTCGCTGGCTGGGACAGTCCGCATCGCTGATGCAAATAGGCACATGGCGCTCTGACTCGCAGCCATTCCTGCCGGGCACAGTTCCCGGCGGGCAGGCGCACTGCGGTCGGTGCTGGTACACCTTGCACAGTTCGTCGTGGGCACAGATCGCAGTCGTGGCGCACGGATCAATGCACTTGCCATTCACGCACGCCTTATCCGTGGGGCATTCGTCGTCGGAGCGGCATCCCAGGGGAGTACAAGCGATTCTGGCGTTTCCACCATGTCCGGGTATGCACTCGCACACGGCCCGATGCTCTAAGGCCAGGCACTGGGCGTTGGTTCCACATTGCTCGCCCTGGCAGGCGGGCACGCAGAGCTGGTTACGGCAAGCATGAGTTCCGGGACAATCCGAGTTGATGCTGCACTCGATCTTGGCGCACTCAAACTCGGGATTGCCCTCGTAGCCCTGGCGACACGTGCATACGGGCTTGTGGTCCTTGATTCTGCACTCGGCATTCAGGCCGCAATTGCAGGGATCCCGGCAGACGCCGTTCAGGCATGACTTATCCGCCGGACAGTCCGAGTCCGAGATGCAGCCTCCCACCCTGGTGATTTCTTTCGTGGGCTTGCAGCTTCCACTGCCGCTGCTGATGTAGCCATCGGGGCAGATGCAGATCATCGTGCGTACCGGTGATGTTGGCGTCACCTGGCACTGGGCAGGCCGTTGGCAGGGCTCCAGGACCAGGCAGGGATCCACGCACTGTTCGTTGATGCAGGCCTGGCGGGCAGGACAGTCGGTATCCAACCGGCAGATAGGTTGTGGTGGCGGTCTGCAGTCAACGTAGGGATTGCCTAGGAAGTCGGCGGGACAGCGACACACGGCCAGGTGATTCTGGGCACGGCATTCCGCGCGCGGAGCACATGGGTTGTGGTAGACGCAGGGGTTTACGCACTGCTCGTTCTGGCAGGTCTTGTCCGTGGGGCAGTCGTTGTTGCTGCTGCAGCCGATGACGCGACAGCGGTCATAGGGATTGCCACGGTACCCGCTCAGGCAGCGGCACTGGGCACGGTTGGCTTGGACGTAGCACTCGGCATTGGGGCCGCAAGGGTCGTTGATCAAGCAGGGATTGATGCAGTCTCCGTTGATGCAGGCCTTGCCCGAGTCACACTCGCCGTCGACGCGGCAGCCAATGGAGCGACAGGCAGCATAGGGATTGCCCTCGAAGCCGTCCTGACAGCTGCACACGGCGCGATGCTGGGTGACCTGGCAGATGGCGTTGGTTCCGCAGTTGCATGGGTTACGGCACTGCCTGTGGATGCAGGCCTCCTGGTCGGGGCAGTCCTGATCGCTTTCACAACCCGGCGGACTGGGCAGCACCAGCTGCCGGCACTCGCCACTGGCATCGGGCACCTGCGACTCAGGACACTCACAGACCATGGTTCGCACTGGGACGCTGTCCAAGACGCTGCACTGGGCGGTTCGGGCGCAGGGCGAGAGCTCAGTGCACGGGTTCTGGCACTTGACATCGATGCAGGCTAGGCCACTGGGGCAATCGCCGTCATCTCGGCACACTGGCTCAGCCAAACGCGGTTCGCAGTAGGAGTACGGATTGCCCAGGGGCAGGTTCTCCGGGCAGCGGCAGACAGCGCGATGCTGCAGCGCCTGACAATGGGCATTCTGTGCACAAGGATTCTGCTGGCCACACGGGCTCACGCATTGGTTGGCTACGCAGGCCAGGTTGGAGGCGCAGTCATAGTCAGAGTGACATTCCAGGCGCAGACAACGCACGAAGGGATCTCCCTCCAAGCCCACGGGACAGCGGCAGTTGGCGCGATGATTCCGTCCATAGCACTCGGCATTCAGCGCGCAGGGATCCGTAACCAGGCAGGGATTGACGCACTCCCGGTTCAGACACTGTTTATCACCGCTGCACTCGTCGTCCGACTGGCAGCCAATGGGTGCGCAGCCGAACTGGGCATTGCCCGAGAATCCAGGCTTGCAGTAGCAGATCGGATGGTGGTTCTTCACGGTGCACTCGGCATTAGGCCCGCAGTTGCAGGGACTCACGCACTGGGTGTTGATGCAGGCCTCGGTGGCGGGACAGTCGGAGCTGGACTTGCAGCCCACGGTTATCACACCGGAAGCTGAGGGTGAAAAATATGGTAATGAGCTTGCAAGGAAGAATAAAACATCAATTTAAACTTACGTGGTATGCATCGATCCTGAGGATGACCCGTGTAATCCGGCGGACAGCGGCAGATGGCCTTGCGCATCTGCACATGGCAGTAGGCACCAATGCCACAGGCGTCCGCGGCGCATGGATTCACACAGAGCTCATTGCGGCAGGTCTTGTCCCTGGGACAGTCGTCGTCGCGAGCACAGCCTGGGTTGGGTATCCTGCCAGTTTCCACCGCCGTCGTGTAGCACTCGATACGTGGATTGCCTTGGTAACCCTTCGGGCAGTTGCACTGCGCGTAGTGATCCCGGGCGGTACACTGGGCATTAACGCCACAGCGCTCCAGGCGACAGGCATCCAAGCAGTTGCCATTGGAGCAGACCTCGGGATTGGCGCACTCCGAGTTGTGTTGGCAGCCGACGCTGACGGTGGGTCGCTTAATGGCCACACAATTGCCAGAGGTATCGGTCACTGTGTCGCTGGGACACTTGCAGATCATGGTGCGTAGTGGCAGGGTGTCCAGGACGTTGCAGGTTTGCTGCGGGGTGCACACGTGTGGAGTCGCGCAGGGATCTGCGCACCTTTCGTTGATGCAGGCCAACCTTGAGGGGCAGTCAGCATCCTGGGTGCACTGTGGCTTCGGCAACTTCTGTGGTATGTCACACTGCACGAAGGGATTGCCCTGGTAGCCGGGTCGGCACTCGCACTGAGGCTGATGGCGACGACCCATACATAAGGCATTGAGAGCGCAAGTCTCCTGTTCGCAGACCGGACGGCAGACGCGATTCAGACGATCGCAGGCCTCGTGATCGGCACAATCCTCGTTGTACTGACAGTGACCAGTGATGCAGGAAATGAAGGGATTACCCTGGGTTCCGGCGGGACAACTACACACAGCCTGGTGGTTCTGGGGCAGGCACTGGGCACCGCTGCCGCAACGCACCTGGCTATGGGTGCAGGGATTCACGCAGTTCTCGTTCAAGCAGGCCTTGTCGTATGGACAGTCGGCATTGATCTTGCACTCGGCTGAAGGTAAATACTGGTAAGTACTTGGTACTGGGAAGGAATTAATGTTTACTCACGTTTGTAGCATTGAACCTGGGGGTCACCACCCCATCCAGCTGGACAGTAGCAAATCGGACGGTAGTTCTGCACGCGGCACTCGGCATTGCCAGCACAAGGATTGGCCTCGGCACAGGGATCTTGACAACGCTGATTGATGCAAGCCGTATTGGCTTGGCACTCCGAGTCATGAGTACAGCCGGCAATGATTTGAGCTGGATTTTGGATATATTTATAATTTAAACCGATCAAGCAGTATATAGTGGGATATAGTGAACTTACGTGGCTGATAGCAATTGGTGAAGGGATCTCCCTGGGTTTCCGGCGGGCAGCTGCAGATGGCGCGATGCTGCTGGGCCAAACACTGGGCAGTACGAGCACAAGGCGAAGCATCCAGACAGGGATTGACACAGTTACCGGAGCGGCAGGCCTCCGTGTCCTGGCACTGATCATGGGAAGTACAGCCCTGGTCTTGAGCGGGTTCTAAACAACGAAATATGCGATTAGTTTTATTTATTTTTAGAAGTAAAAAGAAATTGCAAAGTGCAGCTAATGTGCAGCAGTTAAAAGTTATAGAGTGCATCCAAAGTATATATATACAGGTACAGGGTGCAACGCTATAAAAAGGTTTATACATAATATTCGACCAAGCACTTTATATATAAAAAACTGCTGCTGGAATGAGAGAAGCAAAACTCAAAATAAAGCGTAAGTAAAGGATTAATATCCTCGCGATCCTCAAGCGACTTAATCTATTACAAATTCCTTTCTCAACCTACCTTTACGACATCCAATGTCGGCGTCACCCACATAGCCAGGCTCACAGCGACAGATCATGGTACGCAGCGGCAGGGTGTCCACCACCTCGCAGATGGCATTGGCACCACAAGGATGTGTGACTGCGCACGGGTTCTTGCACTCGCCGCCGAAGCAAGCCAGCTTGCTGGGACATTCCGCGTCCATGGTGCAGCCCTCGGGTTGAGTCGGCACCAGGTCACACCTAACGGCCGGATTGCCGCTGAAACCAACAGGACAGCGGCATTGGGCGCGATGGTTATCCACTCGGCATTGGGCTCCGATGCCGCAGTTGCACGGATCCTCGCAGCGTTCATTGCGGCAGGCCAGATGGAAGGCACACTCATCATCCGAGCGACACTCGGGACGCTCGCAACGGACCAGCGGATTGCCTCGATAACCATCCGGACAGTGGCACCTGGCTCGGTGGTTGAAGTCCGCCCGACAGATGGCTCCCGTTCCGCACTGCGTAAATCCACAGGGATCGACGCACTTTTGGTTGATACAGGCCTCCGTGGCGGCACACTCGCCGTCCGATCGGCAGCCCAGTAGGTAACAGTGCTGCAAGGCATTTCCGGTGTATCCCTCGTTGCAAACGCATAGCGGTCGGTGGAGCTGGACATGGCAGCGCGCCTGTTGGGCGCAGAGATTCGACTGTTCACAGGGATTGCGGCAAACCTGGTTGATGCAGGCCTTGTCATTGGTACAGTCACTATCGCTGATGCACTCCGGCTTGGGGGGCTGAATCTCAGGGATTTGCCTCAGGCATTCGGCATACGGCGACCCGTAGAATTCGGGGGGACAACTGCAGACAGCTTTGTGGTTGATGGCCCGACAAATGGCATTGTTGCCGCAGGCATTCAGGCACGGGTCACGGCACTTCTGGCTCACACAGGCTCTATCCCGGGAGCAATCTTCGTTGATCACGCACTCCGGATAGCTACAGGTGGCGGCTCCGTTGCGCACACGGCAAATACCATTGCTGCGGCACGGCGACGGCTGGCAGGGATCGACAGGCTCGGCCTGGCGGGGCTGTTCGCACTGGACGAAGGGATTGCCCACCATATTGGGCGGACAGCTGCACACGGGACTGTGGTTGATCGTCTGGCAAACGGCACCGTAGCCGCATTCTCCCACGCAGGGATCCACGCACTTGGCATTGATGCAAGCCCGATCCTTGGCGCAGTCGGAGCTTAAAGTGCACTCTGGGCGACAGCCCTGGGCAAGAGGATTACCAAAGAATCCTGGCAGGCACTCGCACACGGCCTTCTCGCTTTGGATTCTGCAAATCGAGTTGGGTCCACAAGGTGAAGGGTAGCATGGGTCTGAGGGAGGTGGCGGGGTCAGCAGACGTGTGCACTGCACAAAGGCATTGCCTGTGTAGCCTGCCGGGCAGGAGCAGATCGGTATGTGGTTGTTCATGCTGCAAATGGCCTCCAGGCCACACACTCCAGGGCAAGGATCCTGGCACTTGTTGCGGATACAAGCCTGGTTCGCCGGGCACTCGGAGTTGCCCACGCATTCGGGGCGGCAGCCTTCGTAGGGATTGCCTATGTACTCCGCCTGGCTGCACTCGCAAACGAAGTGCTCGCCCTGCACCCGGCAAATGGCATTGGTGCCGCAGGGTGAGGGGTAGCAAGGATTCTTGGGAGTCGGTGGTGGAGCGGGTATATCTGGAAAGGAATGGTAAGACATGGGTTAGCTTGAGGGGTATATTCAGGACCTAACCTGCCTGGATTACAATATGCAAACTTGGGGTAAAAATGGTCAAGATTAACCTTAAGGAATAAGGGGAACGGGATTATAAACCCGTAGAGACTCCTCTTCGGTTATTTACCGAAGTCAGTTGTAGAATTATGAACAGAAATCTTTGAAGAAAGACCTCAGGGAATGACTTGGATGCTTACTTTGGGGTATGGGCTGGCAAACGCGGAAGGGATCTCCTGTCATGCCCGCCGGGCACTGACAGTTGGGCGTATGCAAGGTGACCCTACATTGGGCATTCTGGCCACAGCTGCCAGGACAGGGGTCGGCGCACTTCTGGTTCATGCACGCCAAGGTATTGGCGCACTCATCGTGGCTAACGCACTCCGGCCGGCAGTTCGGCGGGGTGCCTTGGAACTCCGGCAAGCAGCGGCACTCCGCCTGATCGTTCACATTCCTGCATTGAGAGTTGGGGCCACAGGGCGAGGGCTGGCAGGGGTCGCGTACGATCTGTGGCAACCTGGGAATGGGACTGCACAGGGCATAGGCATTGCCAGTGTATCCGGGACTGCACTCGCACTGGGCCCGGTGCTGGATGGCCTGGCAGATGGCGTTCAGGCCACACTTGCCCGGACACGGGTCCACGCACTTGTTGTTGATACAGGCATGCACCTGGGAGCAGTCGGAGCTGGAGTAGCACTCCAGTCGGCAGTTTGGCGGCTGGCCAAAGTATCCGGTGAGGCAGGAACAGATGGCATTGCCGTTCCGTTCTAGGCACTGGGCGTTGGCGCCGCACGGCGACGGCTGGCAGGGATTGGGCGGAGTTGGCGGCGGTTCATCGCGTATGGGCGAGCAGGAGACGAACGCATTGCCCGTCATCCGCTCGGGGCAGTGGCACATGGCAATATGGTTGACGGCATCGCAGAGGGCATTGGGGGCACAGTGTCCCGGGCAAGGATCCACGCACTTTTGGTTCACACACGCTCGGTTTCGGGGACAATCCGAGTTCAAAACGCACTCGGGACGACAGCCGATGTACGGGTCACCCTGGTACTCAGGCAAGCAAGAGCACTGGCCGTTGTTACACAGAGCATTGGCTCCGCAGGGCGAGGGATGGCAGGGATCGGTGGGAGCTGCAAGACAAAGGGGGCCTAGTTTAGAGGAAACCGCTGGGCAATCGGTTGAATGAAGGGGCATACTCTTCGGTGGTGGTGGTGGTGGCTGCAAGCGGCAGCTGGTGAACGGATCTCCCGTGTATCCCGCAGGACACGAGCAACTGGGCGTATGATTGATGACACTGCACTGGGCGGCAAAGCCACAGGCTCCCGGACAAGGATCACGGCACTTCTCGTTGATGCAGGCCAGGTTGCTGGGACACTCCGCATTGATGGTGCACTCCGGACGGCAGTAGGGCGCCGCTCCAACATAGTTGGGCAGGCAGGAGCAACTTGCTCCGTTATTGACCACTCGACACTGAGAGTAGGGTCCACAGGGTGATGGCACACATGGATCACGGGCTTCTTCCAACTTGGGTGGCTGCGGTGGCGGCTCTGGGAGACAGCGGGTCAGGGCATCGCCGGTGAATCCGGGCAGGCACGAGCACAATGGACTGTGGTTCCTCACATGGCACTGGGCATTCAGACCACAGGCACCGGGACATGGGTCCTGGCACTTCTGGTTGATGCACGCCTTGTCCGCGGGACACTCGGCGCTAATCACACACTCTGGGCGGCACGAGGGCGGCGTGCCCACAAACTCCGGCAGGCAGGAGCAGATGGCCTGCCCCTGGGACTCGCGGCACTGGGAATTGGCACCACATGGCGATGGCTGACAGGGGTTCACATACTCCGGTGGGGTGGCTAAGGGAATTCAGAGGGTTTTCTTTTAGGATTTTTGCACTCAATAGCAGGGCGAAAGCGAAGCAGTGATTAAAAGCGAACCAAAAGCAATTTTAAGTATTTCTAGAGCTAGCATATTGTCGCAGAGCACGGAGGACGAGTCCTCCAGGTAATGAGCTTGAGATTTTACAAATGAGGTAGCTGAAATAAGATTGGTTTAGGGTAAAGTTTGAGTACAGCGTTGTTGTTTGAGAGAGCAGAGTTCCAGAATACATATCACAGGGTTTGGAATGATTTCAAGGGGCAAGGATATCTTAGACAGCAGATATCCTCAGCAAGGGGTTTGAGATCATTTTCAATACCTTTGGCATCATATCACAGGGTATTATCAACGAGAGTATGAGGTTAGGGGAGAACAGAGTACAGCTTGGATTGTTGGTCAAAGCAGCAGAGAGAGATTAAAGAGTTCCCTGATTGTAAAATGAGATCACGTAAAGTACAGCGTTGTTGTTTAGGGCAGTAGAGAGTTCAAGGGTTATGATTCGTCTTAAAGTAAGATGGCAAAATATCACAGAGCATGGTCAATGGGTTTAGGAATTCCACGAGGGGCAGCAGAGAAGTCAACAAATTAGGAACCATATTATTGATAAGGGAATAAAGCCGTATTAGAATCGATTCAAGGCGTAACCTAAGATATATCTTCTTACGTTCTTGTTGCACCAAGCGACAGCTGAGATAGGGATTGCCTATAAAACCAGGATGGCACTCGCACACCGGGTTGTGATTAATAACCTGGCACTGGGCATTGAAGCCACAAACCCCAGGACAGGGATCGCGGCACTTCTCCTGCATACAAGCCGTGTGGCTGGGACAGTCCGAGTTCACGGTGCACTCGGGCCGGCAGATCTCCGACGGATTGCCGTAGTAACCCGGCAGACACTGGCAGACGCTCCAGTCGTTGTGGGGCAAGCAAATGGCATTGACTCCGCACGGACTGGGACTGCAAGGTTGGATTCTGACGGGAGGTGGACTTGGCTGTGCTTTTCTACAAATGCTGTACGCATTGCCCACATAGCCCTCGGGACAGTAGCAGATGGGACTGTGGACCACCACCCGACAGAGAGCCGATTGACCACAGCTACCGGGACAGGGATCGACGCACTTGTAGTTGCGACAGGCCTTGTCCGCCGGACAATCGGCGCTGTTTACGCACTCGGGCCGACAGAAGGGCGGCGTGCCGTGATACTGGGGTAGGCAGGAGCACCGAGCACCGGCCGGCGTGGCCTGGCACTCGGAGTTCGGGCCACAGGGCGAGGGTTGGCAGGGATTAACCACTTCGTCGCGTTCTACGGGAGGAATAACTGAGAGGTAGGGATTAGATTGGAGTCTGTGGGAGTCTTGAAAAGTTGTTGCTTTACCTATGGGCTGGCAGGCCAGCAGGGGATTGCCTGTCAGGTGGGGTGGACACACGCACCGGGGACTGTGGTTCTGTACGTGACAAATGGCACGAAGACCACAGGCTCCCGGACAGGGATCGCGACACCTGAGATTCAAGCAGTACTTGTCCAGGGGACAGTCTGAGTTCGAGGTGCACTCTGGACGACAGGCGGGCGGAGTGCCCATAAAGTCGGGCAGGCAGTAGCAGATCGCCTGCTCATGGTAGGGGCGGCACTGCGCATTGGGACCACACGGAGACGGTTGGCATGGGTTAACTATGGGGGCTCGCTGCGGCACAATGGCCGGTAGAGTTGTGGGCGGAGCAGTGGCAGGCGGCGTGGGTGTGGGTTTGGGTATCGGGTCACATCGCACAAAGGCATCACCCCGCATTTGCTCCGGACACGTGCATGTGGCCAAGTGGTTGTACACGTTGCAGATGGCATTTAAGCCGCAAGTGCCTGGGCAAGGATCTTGACACTTCTGCCGTATACAAGCCTTGTCTCTGGCACAGTCCGTGTTGAGAACACACTCCGGTCGGCAGCCCACGTAGGGATCTCCTCGGTACTCCGGAATGCAGCTGCACTTTCCATTGTTGCAGACCGCGTTAGGTCCACATCTCGATGGGTAGCACGGATCCTGAACCGCCGTCGGCTCACGTTGAACGGTGGCTATCGGCGTAGGTTGGCACGACACGAAGGGGTTGCCGGTGTATCCGGGTTGGCAGAAGCAATTGGGCATGTGTTCGTGGACACGGCACACAGCGTTGTAGGCACAGGTTCCTGGGCACGGATCGCGGCACCTCTGGTTGATGCAGGCCAAGTACGAGGGGCAATCCGAGTGCACTACGCACTCTGGGCGGCAGTTGGGCGGCGTTCCTCTGTAGTTGGGCAGGCAGACGCAGGCGGCGGATCCGAATCGATTGTGACACTGCGAGTAGGGACCACAAGGCGACGGATAGCACGGGTTAAACTCAAAGGCCGGCCTTGCCACGTCGTAATGTGGGCGTGATGGTACGTTAATAACTCCAGAAACTGGCTGCGGACTCTGAGTATCGTAGTGAACGACCGTTTGAATGGGGCTTTGAGGTGTCGAAGGTACGGGTTGTGGCAGTGAAGGAATGTTGATACTTCCAGGTCTCGGTGCCGTTCCCGGTTGCGATGGATGAGGCACTGATGGTATGCTAACCACACCTGGCCTTGGCGATGGTTGAGGTTGAGGCATTGATGGAATATTGATTATTCCCGGAGCCGGAGGAGTTGGCTGTGGCGTCGGATAACTGACATCGTAAGCCGGTGGATTTTGGGGTGGATAAGTCGGCTGTGGCGCCGATGGAATGTTGACCACTCCAGGTGACGGTTGGTGTGGGATCGCTGGTGACGGTTGCGATGGGATATTGATCACACCAGGAGCTTGGGATGGGACAGGTTGGGGCACCGAAGGAATATTAATTATTCCCGGAGCCGGAGGAGTTGGCTGTGGCGTCGGATAACTGACATCGTAAGCCGGTGGATTTTGGGGTGGATATGTCGGCTGTGGCGCCGATGGAATGTTGACCACTCCAGGTGTCGGTTGGTGTGGGATCGCTGGTGACGGTTGCGATGGGATATTGATCACACCAGGAGTTGGCGATGGGACTGGTTGTGGCACCGAAGGAATATTATTTATTTCCGGAGCCGGAGGAGTTGGCTGTGGTGTTGGGTAGCTGACATCGTAAATCGGCGGATTTTGGGGTGGATATGTCGGCTGTGGCGCCGATGGAATGTTGACCACTCCAGGTGTCGGTTGGTGTGGGATCACTGGTGACGGTTGCGATGGGATATTGATCACACCAGGAGCTTGGGATGGGACAGGTTGGGGCACCGAAGGAATATTAATTATTCCCGGAGCCGGAGGAGTTGGCTGTGGCGTCGGATAACTGACATCGTAAGCCGGTGGATTTTGGGGTGGATAAGTCGGTTGTGGCGCCGATGG